>JAWZYV010015281.1:0-600000 GCA_038373885.1 Cheiracanthium punctorium
AGTTGAGAGTAAAAACACGCTCAGCCACCTATCGAGCTTATTTATTTATTTTGGTACAGTAAATTTATTTAATACTAGCCTACACCCAAAAGCAAGTTCAACAACAATCATGTAATATACAACATCATACATTTTTTATATCAAACTGTTTTCTTTTTTCACGTTAACAAAGTACAAATCTCATAAAAAATAAAAGAGAAAAAAAATATATCCAACGTTCTTATATTCGAGTTTGCTGATATTTCAAATGTTTTCAGTTTTAAATCCGTTTAAACTTGATGCGTAGTTTTTCTAATTACATTAATAAAAACTGATGCAAAAAATTAATCTCCTGCAAGAAGGAGTTTCTTAATAAAAATTCTTTTACGACTTCTGAATCCTCATGTGTAACAAACTGATTTGTCAAATTTTTGTAAGTTAAGAAGGAAAAAAAAAAGATAGTTTGACACCTGACGAAGGGAAAAGAACCTTCTTTAAGTGCCATTTAATTAATTTTTATGCAAGTTTATTCTGATGAAAAAAATCACCAGTCCAAGGTAAATTAATCATGATTAAAACCTACTAATAAAAGATTATAATTTTAGACCCCAGTTTCAAGCTTTTTAGCACTGTGATTTAATATGATTTATACTTCTTTTAAAAAAAATATCCCCGCAAACACTTCATAATTTTTAATTTAATTAAATTTAAGTGATTTGAAATGAAGTGCACGTGAAAAAGGAGTTTTTATTTTAGTATTTTTTTTAAACAGATGATTTATCATTTGGTTTTTTCCATATCTTTTTTAATATCTTTCTTTTCAATTACAAACAAGTTTCGACAAACTGGATGTACGAAGTTGATTTTTGATGATTTACAGATGTAAACAGTTGAGAAGTTTTTTCTGTATATAAAGGAAAAAGTTTGTACCAGCGTTTTGAAGTCTTTCCCCAGGTAGAATCACCCAGTTAAGTACTGCAAGATTTTCTATACTAAATCTGATTTTGCTGTTACTAAAATTTTCTTTTTATTAAATATCCATAGCTCTAGTTCATAAAAACAAATGTTTAATTTATATTTTAAAATATTTAAAATGCTTTTAATTAAAAAAACTCATCATTTGATCAAGACCTATCTCTTTTTTTTTTTTTTTTTTTTTTTAAGTGTTCGTATCTTTTGGAAATGAACTTGCCTTCTTTTTCTCGTTTGCAATTTCAGGTAAAAATCTGGCAAGTTAAAATAATCATTTGATAGTATCTGCTCTCAATAGAATGCACAATAAAATATTTATTAGGAAAATGGCTCCAAAATTCGATAGATGATTCGAAAGTTACGGAACAGCGCTATCCAAAAGAAACATTTGAATAAACAAATTATACGGCTATACGAAAATCACGATTAATGCCTTCCTATAAAATTAATTTAAAAAAAGATTACATTTTGAAAAGAAGTAAAAAAATCAAGCATAAAGTAAAAATAAAAAAACAATTCCACGAAAATTATCCATAAAGATTTGAAGTGTAAGCCTAAAGATATTTAAGCCTAAAGTTTATGTACTTTTGCGAAAGTATATTGCTTAAGGTAAAAGAAACTGTAGAAAATTATTTGAAAATCAACTACCTGCTGATAAATGGAAATGTGTATTGACACTCGATGAGGCGTGAGTTCAATGCCTATAATAAAACACAGGGAAAACCTAGATTGATGAGCTGATGAAAATGATCATAATATGACTTTGTAAATGTGCAGGAATATTTTTTAAATATTAAAAACAATTGCAGAGTTTTGTAACAATTCCAAGTTAAGCCAAAATTAATTCACTGTACTATTAGAAGATTATTTTAGAGCCAATTTTTGAAAAAGAAATTCCAGACTTATGGAAAGGACATTTATAAATTTGAGCTACATATGGACCAATCATCTAGTCACACGACAAAGTCAACAACGCTTATTTAGCAAAGAAAAAACTGGAAACATATATAAATAAAGTGTATCGTATATCTAAAGAAATAAATGCAAAATCGCTTTGACGCTTCTCCAAAGGACTCTTGCGTTTTCGTTTTGTTAAAATGAGCTTCAGGAAAACGGCATTAAAGAATATTGAACAGACAGACTGAGAACAAGAATCCAAGAGGAGCGGTGTAAAATTGACATGACAGTAAAAATAAAAGTTCTTTTTTCATGAACAATTCAAACTATGGCTATTGACAAGAGCCATGGCTATCAGCTGGGAGTAAATCGCTGTAAAAAAGTCCTTTACACATAAAAATAAAAATAAAAAATTTCCATAAAGTGAGAACAACCTTCTGTTATACTCCGCTAATGTGCTTAAATGAAAATTTTCGATTCCCTATCCAAAGTAACATCTTTTATTTGACTAGTAACATTTTTCTACAGTTCTCATATTATTTACTTCAAAGAAATTATGTATTTAACATATTCTATATGTACATTATCACTATTATTATTACCATTTTGTTTGTCTATTTCAAAATAGATTTTAAGTCATTTGTTTTAAAATAATCTATTCAATAATACGGATTCAATTTACTTTTTAATGTTATTATTTTTTTCCAAACATGCTTATCATGAATTTTCATGCACTGTGACCTGTGCTTAATTTTAACCGCAATTTTAAATATTTCATATAATTATTGGGCACATCCCTGTCTCACTGATATTCTTAATAGCATTCTATTGCTTCACCAATTAAACTTTTAAACTAATTTCTTTATACTAATTATCCGAACTTCCGATGAAGTCAAAAAAAAAAAAAAAAAAAAAACTATGCTATAGATCAGGTTGACGGAAGGTTGAAAGATGGCCTGAATGTCCTGCAAAAATCTGAACAGTTGACATCCCAAGTAGCAAGACTAATGGGTAAATAATCGGCCAATGATCGCTTTGATTGGCGTATAACCGTCAATATTCTAACGATGTCGCAGTATCGCCGCGCGGTCTCGCGTTCCGATCTTTAAGTTTCTTCCTCGTACACGGTGGCCGAAAAGATATCGGCGCGACAGCCCGTTCCGATTCGAAACTTTTCTCCCCGGAGCCGTAATGGGCCTAGAGTCGCGCCAACCTGTTTGGTGATCTATTAGCAAATTTCAAGTGCTCGGCAGAGGGCGCTGCTTTTGCAATGGCTCCCTCCTCGCGGGTAGCTGGTTGACCCTGGAGTGTTTGCACGTGGTAAGTAAATTTTAATTCATAATCATAATAATCGTTTATTTGAATTATTTGCTTGCAGTTTTCTTTAGTGTAGGTTATGTTTTTATTTAAGTTTCATATGTCGTTATGAAATTCATAAAAGTCTGCTTTGCTTTTAGCGGATTTTGTTGCAGTGCAGTGGTAAAAATTGACGTGTTTATATAAAAATATTGTTCTTTTTAAGATTTTTTTCTGTTATTTGTTTTGTTTTTAAAAAAAGGACTCCAGTGGATTACGCTATTAAAAATTATCGCCGATCTTTCTCTTTTTTCAGCTGCAAATTGATTTTGAACCTTATTATAATTTAATGGCAAATGTGTGACTATTTTAAAATTGTTTCTTAATTCATATCTAATATATTTACAAAGTACATGCCTTTTTCCATTTGCTTTTACAAGTTCCTCGATTTTTTAAAACGTGCCAAAGTTTGTATGCTAAGCAAAGTAAAGAATTTTGTGATTTTTAAATCAATGAGGATTTGCATTGAATTAATTTGCTTTTATTTTGAATGCATTTTATCTAAAATGGGTTGGAAACAGCTTCGATATCATCTCTTTTTGGCGCTGTTTTGGATTGGCAACAAAGTATTGTAAATTTTAATTTACTGTTTTTCTTCCTTTCTTTTTTTTAAACAGTTTGTTATATATTTAGAGATTTCGATTCTCTCTAGCCTTTCAGTAGATATTTACTTTATGAGGCTCTACGCTATTCAACCCCCCCCCTTTTTTTTCTGTAAATACAAAGTGCCGTAAAATGTAAACAGTTTGAGCTGCTGCTGCTGTACCTTACTCTGGAGCATCATAAATTATTATTATTATTATTATTTCATGTATTGAAGTTCAATTTCTTTTTTAGTGTGTTTTTTTATATTTGGCAACAGTATTTCTACTTATCTTTGAGTTATTAAACGCTCTGCTCTAAACGGCAACACTTGCAGTTTGTTTACTATCGGTTATCGGTGCGCGTTGTAGTCCGTGGCGTTGTTCCTATCTATTTTGTGGAACTTTTAAACTAGATTATCCTATTATACATTAATTTGGAGGTTAATTTAGTTATAAATAAATGCTAAAAGCAAGGTCTACGAAGGCTGAAAAGTGTAGATTTTTCGGCACTCGTTGTACTAAAGATACGGATTTAAACTGTGAATGAGGCTATGCATCACACACTGTTACGGCAAGTTCTTCAAAATTGAAGGTTATTAAAATTTTTGATAAGAAAAACCATGCATTGGTTGAAAGGTAATAGAATTATAGGCATAGAAACTCTAAGCAAGATTTCCTTGTTTCTCTGCTATCCACAATGTTTTGCAACTGAATTCAAATTGACAGAAGACTCTGATGAAGGCCTCTGCTCAGTTGGTGAAAAGTCTGTTACATTCAATTTGGCAAATGTCTGCACGTTGATTTCATAAAGCATGAAATATGAAGTTCAACTATTGGAAGCGTCACAGTTTGCTTCAGAAGAAAACATGAAAGCACCTGCCAAAGAAGTAAGAAGTTTAATAAACAGTAACACTTGTGGCGTATCTGTAGATGGAACAGCGAAGAGGGTATATGTAGATAAATGGATGTGTATCAGCTATTTTTATAGATGGTAGAGTTTTAGATATCCAAGCTGTGACAAACTATTGTAGAATATGTAAACAATACAATACCAACACCGACCATGTATACGTATGAATTATAAAGGGCTATGGAAGTTCTTGGAGCATTTACAATTTTTGAACGTTCTGTGGTGAAACGACAACTCTAGTACACAGTATATTATGGCGATGGGGATTCGAAGGCTTTTATGAAATTAAAAGACATTAGTAGAAGGAAGTCTGTTACAAAGCTAGAATGCATTGGGCACATCCAAAAGGGAATTGGCTCACGACTAAAAATATTTAAAAAGAGTACAGAGGGACTCTGAGGGGGAGGGGGGGTAGACTAACCAATAAATTAATAAACTCCAAAATTACTATGGAATTGTGATCTGCAGTAATGTTGAAGATATGGAAAGCACACGGTCTGCTGTAATATCTATGTGCTTTTAAAAAAATCTATGTTCCCAGAAAAGCCTACATATTTTGCACTTCATGACCGAAGTTTTGGTGTTTGACTTACTGCGTCATTTTTATTAGTTTTGCTGTCGTATTTGTGTAGTTGTTCCGGGGCGTTGTTTATTAATTCTTTGTAAAGTGAAATTCGACAAAAAGTTTCAAAATGTTTGTTGGGAGATGTGAAGAATATATATAGCGTGTGTTGATCTTCAGTTAATATGCATATTTGAATGTACGAGGTGGATTCATTTTGGAATAATGTTACGTTGTTTATGAATAAAATTTGAGGTATGTGGTTCTTTTATTTATTTAAATGTTTATTCCTCCTTGCTTTATGGTACATGTGTGTACAGTTGAGTATATTTATGATCTTATGTTTCATATTTATGTAAGGTTTTTAGTATGTTGTGTTATTTTTTGTGAATTGGGATGAAAAAGTAAAATTTTTAAAGTTTTAAGAGGGATGGTTAATTTTAATATTTATATGGTTTTGCCCCTGATTTGCAGAATTCTTGTACAATTTTTAGGTTTAATTTGAATTAATATGCAATGGTTTTTGAGTTGTTTGTGATCAGTTCTCATTCGATTCTGATTAATAGTGTAAATTTTGTGTGTTTTGAAGGTATAAAATTGCAAAAATCACTGGGGGGGGGGAGGTAGCCGGTTTATTATATTGGTTTTCTGTTATTTTATCTTTGGGACTTGTTTTTAGCATGTTGTTAAAATATTTGCAGTATATTTATCTTGAAATCACACGAAGTATTCAATTTAAATATGTTTCAATATATAAGTATTTTTTAGTTGTTTGTGGGGGATTGTGTGTTGGGGGGGAGGGGGGAAGTAGTCGGTTTATTTGAGTGTTTGTCTATTAATTTTAAACTGCGATTTTAACGTTTTAAGGAAAATTTTGTTATATAATTATGTACATAAACATATTTTGCATAATTTGAAGGTTACGTCTTATTTATTTTTTAATGTACCTATAGTCCAGAGCTAGTGCTTTGTTTATGTGAATTTTGTTCATAATTGCATTTGAAATATGTCTAAAAATGCTTTTATGTGTTTAGATAAGTGTATTGTAGTTTTGGGTTAATTTTGTTACTTATGTGTCAATGTATGTTTATGTTTTAATTGGCACGAAAAAAAAGTCGCCGAGGTTGGAAGTTGGCAACAAAAAAAAAGTCGCCAACTCAACTTACACCCGCTTACGGTATTATTCCCGTTATTCTATTCAAATTTATTTAATTTCATACTATTCTATGCACTGTAACTAAAAAAATGTCTAAGTATTATTTTGTTTATTTTTTAAAAATATCCACCAAGGTCAACCAAATTTAGGTATCAAAACATCAATTGCTATTTACTACAAAGTTACCCTAAAAACTATTAAATTAATAAAGAAATAGAAAATAAGTTAAAATCAAAGGTAAGAAGGGTTTAAACTTCGTGATGCAATAGATATCAGTTTGGCCGGATACCGAATATCCGGCCAAACTTTCAGCCGGTTATCCGGCAGCAGTATGTTTTCTTCTTTTTTGTTTTATTTTCACTAGTTTTCTTAAATTGAGCTTTAACTTTTTTCTTTAAATTTTCTCATTAGTTTCAAATGATTTAATTCAAAAATCAGAAATCCTTTTGGGATTGTTTCCTTGAATTTAGTACCAGTTTTACTATAATTAAAGTTATACAAATAACAATATCATGAATGTTCCCTCAAGAGTTAGGATGAATATATTAAAAGATCAGTTCTTGAAAGAAAGACATGCCCATAACTGTTGGAAAATAAATGTAACAAATTTCCTTACTTTATCAGAATTACAGGGGGAGGGGGCATTTTCTCACCAACCAGCAGTACTGCAGCAAGTACACTATCCTCATAAGAGAGACAATTTATGGTGGAAAAAAAAGTAACCGAATTCTTACAAAAAATTGAAAAACAGTGTTTTTGTACAATAATTTCTTCCAGTAGTAATTTACTTCAATCTTAAAGATAGAAGTATTTAATTTTTTCCCCTTTTTAAATACATGATAAAAATACATTCTAAAAAGTATTGAAAACAAAATATTTTCACAAAACTTTTTTTTTTTTTTCCCCCATTTTTTTATTATTGCAGTTTTTAAACTTTATTCATTTATTATGTTTGTTTATGTTATTTCTCTGTATATAATATCCGGCTACTGCCAATTACCCAGCATATAGAGAGTGCGAATTGACGGGGATTGTGTCCCCGGCTGAAGAATGTAATATCACTGGCTAGGGAGATATTAATGGATTTTTTCAGAAGAGTAAAAATACTACTTAACCTTTTTAGAAAGAGTTTTTTCCTATCCACAGGAGTAATTAAACCAACGAACAATTATGCTGCATTTTCAAATGCATAATTAAATTGCATTTAACACATAAATCATAAATAATAATTGATTCATAATCTAGGTACACTGTTAGTGTTAAATGTAAGCTATCGCAGATTTCAGAAAGTTGACTGTAAATAAAAATCATTTCCAAGGGGAAATCTCGCCGTAATCACCCATAATAAAACGAACTATAATAATATAAACGAACCTCCATAATAAAACGTTGTTTTCACTATTGCTCTAGCAACCAAAAGCCCACTCATAGACAGTGTCCGGAAGGGCCAGATAGTTGGTGTGGATATAAGAATGTACTGCATGATGACAAGCAGCTTTAGAAAAGCACGCCTTAAGAAAAGCAATCTGTAAAATCATGCATTCCGAAATTATTAAGGATTATTCTAAATTTCTAAGGCGTGAAATACGCATCTAGAGGTGTTATCGCGATCACTACCTGCTAGGGATACTATTTATCACCTGCTGGAGAAATGTTAAAATTAGTCTCTGTCCCTACAAGTTCAGCAGTAATGCCTAAAGATTTTAATTATTGAGAATAAAAATTCTTCTTTTGCTCACTATACAAACGAGCAAGTTACAAACATCCCTCCGAAATAGATATACACATACCCGATACCACTTCTCATTCTGTACCTGGGGTCAGGTTTCAAATTAAGACTGTGAAATGAATGAACAAGTGCTGCTCCGCCGCGTGCCAAATTTAAGGCTAGACGTAGAATCGACATAGGCAGGAATATATGTACATAGAAAATCGGGGGCGACTTTTGTTTGAATTTAAGTCACTTCCCAAGCATGTTGGCGACTGCATTTGTCATCTAATACCTAATATATTACGTGAGTGGAGCATTTTACACCTTCTCTCCTTTTTTCTTTTTCTTTTGACATGTCCCCAACTGGAAAAAATGTTCAATTCGCACCCTGCTGGCATATTGGCCGGATGCAGTATGTTTGCCAGATATTCCTTGCATCTCTAGTTTAAACTATAAATATAGTGAGTTTTAAAACTCTTTATTAAGTAGAATAGTTTTTGCTTTTTTTCCCCAGCATTGAAATGTTTTAATGTCATTTCTCAAAATGCGCTCCAGGTATTGATTTGAAATTTTGCCACAGTATTTTTATCATTACTATCTGTGCTATGAACTGGAATCTAATTTTTTATGATCATTGTTTATTCAAAAAAATGAATTTTTATATAAAAATTTGAATATTTGCATAAATATTAGAAATACTGCAAATTTTTAGTTCATAACACAGATGAACTAAACATGTCATTTATTGTACTGTAAAAAATTAGATATATTTATTAAAATTTTTGTAACACGAAGTCTGGCATAAATGCAATTTTTTACCAAAATTCACTTAAATCTCCCAATAGTTCAAAATTTAATTTAATCAAAACTGCACTTAAAATCTCAGTTTTATACTCCATTTTAATTAAAAATATAGAAATTGTATCAAAATTTTTTGTTTTGTTTTTTCAAAAAAGTGCCTAAGTGCACTTACCTTTAAAAAAGGTGTTAATTAGTAATTTAGGTTGAAAAAAATCATTCTTAGTATTATCTATGTGTAATAATTAAATCAAGGTTTTAATTTCAACCAATCAAGACTGATTTTGACCAGGACACTTAATAAGTTGTCAACAGTTCTCAGAAGTGTTAGAAATGGATTTAAGCAGTCTTAACTTTAAGAGTTATTTTTCATTGCAAAAAGTTTTAATTAATGAGTAATTTAAAGAACAGTGCAGTTCATACCAAACTGACAAGTTGAGGAAGCTCATTAGTAGAAAATGCTTTTACAACACTGTAAGAATGTTTGAAATTTTAAAATAGACCATGTAATTTTAAAAATGTAAACCACTTGCAGATAAAAATATAGTCTATAAATATAAAACAATCAATTCTATATAAAATGCTCTAGATTTTTATGAATGGAGAAAATAGCAATTAACAAACTTAAATTTTGACCCTGTAGCTTCGAGTATATCTGTTAATTATATGACTGGTGGATTTGAACAGGCATACCCAGACTATGAGAGCTCATCTGTGGTTGGTCAGAATAAAGAAAAGGCTATGTGAATGAAGAGATGAAATAGGTTTGCTATCCCCATCTATTTGCATGCAGAATTACTTTTCTTTTCTTTTTTTTTTTTTTTAAGTGAACTAATAACTAATGATAATGCACATAAAGTTAAAAAATTAGTTTAGATTTTATCTTTAAAAAATGTATTTATTTTTAACAAACTAGGGGCCAAGGCCCCTAGACTCACTACGCTCGCATTTCGTATGAGGCATTTGGCCCCTAAAAAGACTTATTCGTTAAAAAGACATAATTTCAACAAACAAAACCCAAACGTTCGATAAGATAGAATGTTACCAAGCTACACATTGCTTAGTTCTTGCATGTTGCTTGGAATAAAAATTTAAACCTCGCACTATTTGTAATTATGTGAAACCCATCGTACGCCTTGCGTATTAGCCAACTATGAGATTTTTCATCATTTGGTGACTTGCGTATATGTATAGTTAATAATTAGCTCTAAGAAAACAGTAATTCATATGTTTTCTTTGATAAAATCTACGTAACAGGTAGGATAGCTTGCCACCCATGGCGACTTTTCATTATTTGGCGATTGACACATGCTCACAACCTATAATTACTGTTCATTACCGGCTTTAAAATAATCTGCATTTTAATTATTTTTCATTTTACGATATTAGTTATTCTGTTTTGGAAAAACGAATAATCGCTAATTCTAAACTCCTGTTGTCTAAGCGAACTTACTATTTGAAAATTGTCAACTTTGTGTAACACATTTTGAGTTACTTATTTCATATGCTTTTTAATTTGGCGTAAATAGGATGTAATTTTACTTCATGTTTGACAATTTCACGTGATTATACATAATTAGAATTGCTTTGTTGCAAAGGAATGAATGATTTTATGCCAAATCTGGCAACCTTTTTAAAAATTTTTTTTAGTTTTTATTAATATCTTCTAAAATAATTCGATTTTTGAAATTTAAATCGCCTTATCAGGTTCTCGGGGTTTTCCGCATTCGGGAACATGTTTCTCGAAATTCAAATCCCCACGGTTTAGAAGATAGGTCAACAAGCTCTGACAGCGCCCTTTACTTTTTTTTTTAGAATAGAGAGAAAATATGTTATTTCTCAAACTATTCTGAGTATTTTAAAACAAACCGAAATTAAAAATTCCCACAGTTACCTGAGCTATCGTCAAAAACGTGCAAGCATTTAATCCTGCTAACAGAATTTAAAGGGACATTCCAGAACAGCTATGTTTTATTTACATTTACTAGGGGCCAAGGCCCCCAGACTCGCTACGCTCACTTTTCGTATGAGGCATTTGGCCCCTAATAAGGCTTATTCATAAAAAAGACAGAATTTCAACAGACAAATCCCAAAGATTGGATCAGATAGAATGTTACTGAGCTACATGTCACTTGGTTCTTGCATGTTCATTGGCACTTAAAAATTTAAACTTCACACTACAGTAGACTACTCCAATATATCACGGTAGATATTTTGTTATTAGGAATCCGTGTTCTACGGGTCCTGAGCTATACTCCACCTGGAGTGCTGACTCCGCATATAATCACTGGAAAAATTATTTGCACTCCTCAGAAACACAATGATATTTAATGTTGCCATTCAAAAGTTATATCAATTAGGAACTAAAGCATAATAAAATCAGAACATCTGTTTCAGCTGTATTTTTAATAATGTAAAACCTATTGGACACCTTGCGAATTTGCCACCCATGGCAATTTTTCATTATTTGGCAACTTGCGTACATGTAAAGTTAATAAAAGCTATGGAACAGATAGGATAGCTTGCCACCAATGGCGACTTTTCATTATTTGGCGATTTACACATGCTCACATCCTATAATTACTGTTCATTTAAGGTTACCGGAAAACCGTTATCCATACTTTTATTTACATAATCGTTTGCAGATTGGCGTACTTAGCACCATGAATTATACCATCTCGTCGCGCTAGCAAATATCCAAAGTGTATCCAAAGTCCGCTAGCCAAATATCCAAAGTCTGCTAGCAAATACCATTGTATGGCATGCTGGCATTTATAAAGACTGGTAATTATTTGTGAATCAAATTTCCAAGTTCTGGGATGAATTTCAGATTTTTCCTTTTTTATTTTTCAGGTGATAGCAAGACAGACTGACAGCCCACCTGGTAAAGGTGCTAGCACTCCTGTTGCGATAAGTGTTCACCTAAACGATGTGAATGACAACTCGCCTATCATCAAACCCGTACCCACTGTTCGGTTACCCGCTGGAGACGGAATCAGAACTGTTGCAAAGGTAGGAATAATATAACCTTTAGCAGAACTTTCGATTTACGTTACTTATTTTTTTAAGCTATTGGTCAGCATTTTCTTTACATAATTTAGGCGATCGTCAATGATGTTTTCGAACTTTTTTTTTTTTTGACAGATCGTTTTTTATCTTTTTGAGCTAACCAATGCTGATTTTTGGTGGAAGTTGATGGGTACATAGATGGATTTGTTTTTTTTTTTAAATTACTAGGGGCCAAGGCCCCCAGACTCGCTACGCTCACTTTTCGTATGAGGCATTTGGCCCCTAATAAGGCTTATTCGTAAAAAAGACATAATTTCAACAGACAAAACCCAAAGATTGGATCTGATAGAATGTTACTGAACTACACATTGCTTGGTTCTTGCAGGTTCATTGGTACATAAAAATTTAAACTTCACACTACAGTAGATCCCCTCCCCCTCATAACACGGAAGATATTTTGTTATTGGAATCCGTGTTGTACGGGTCCTGAGCTATATTCCACCTGGAGTGCGGACTCTGCTTATAATCGCTGGAAAAATTATTTGCACTCCTCAGAAACACAATGATATTTAATGTTGCCCTTCAAAAGTTATATTAATTAGGAGTTAAAGCGTAATAAAATCAAAACATCTGTTTGAGCTGTATTTTTAATTATGTAAAACACCTTGCGTATTTGCCACCCATGGCGATTTTTCATTATTTGGCGACTTGCGTATAGTATAGTTAATAATGAGCTCTAAGAAAACAGTACTTCACGTGTTTTCTTTGATAAAAACTACGGAACAGCTCAGGTTAGCTTGCCACCCATGGCGACTTTTCATTATTTGGCAATTTACACATGCTCACGACCTATAGTTACTGGCCTGTACACTGGCTGTGGCGAAGATGGTTGGAACAAGGAAATGTAGCACTTTTAAGGGGTGTCGGTGCAGCCAGGGTGACACCAGCACACGTGGATCGATGCATCCACCGACAAGCTGTGGTGGCTTCGCAAGCTACTTCAACCTCCATTCTGTGACATGTTCAAGACACCTTGGATGTTCCTATATCGACCAGAACCATTTCCCGTCAATTGGTTGCTAGTGGCCTGCACTCATAGTATCCATTAGGTTCCACAACATAGACGCCAACGACTGCAATGGTGCCAGGCTAGAGCGACGTGAACGACAGAATGGCACAGGGCACATGGCTTAAAAAGTAGAACAGTTTTTTTTTTTTTTTCCCCAGCGAGGCTTGTTATCCAGTATCAGGACCTGACTTTCAGTTTTGACAGTTGCAGTCAAAATGTCCTTTTTTATGTATTTGCAGAGAAGCGTAATTGGAACAGTAAAACCTCGCTATAGCAATATTCAATACAATGATAAATTCTCTGTAACATAAAATCTTGCTGTGTGTTACACAGAATATCCATATAATATAACGATACATCCCTCTAGAACGACAATTTTATTGGGTCCCTTAAGTATCATTGTATTGAGGTTTTACTGTAGTTAAAATCACACATTGAAAATTTCTCTTCTCGGGGAATTTTTAAAGAAATTGTCGAAATTGGGAAATTTTTTAGTCTAGATTTTGTGAGTATCTTGCTTATGTATTTTAAATATATAAATTATTAAAATTTTGTCTCATCTCATTTCAGCATCTGTTAGATCACATCAAAATTTTCTGGAAGTTACAGATGAAGAAGGTGATTAGTTCCACAGATATAAAAATAGTTTATTTTATATGTACATTTTTAATAAAATATTTTATGTGTTAAATAAAAGTTTTTCATGCTAGTAAGTGTTCTTTTTGTTTTGAAAGGTGTGTTTTAATCTTAGGGTATGCATAGACTTTGATAAAATTTAAAACTGTCTTCAAACTTTAATATTTTAAATTTATTTCTGCTGAAAAAGCTGTGTGTTGCCCGAGTCCTGTATTACTGCCAACAGCTATTCATATTTTAAAATATCATACAACATTTAATCTACAGTTCATATTTATGTTTATTATTTTCTAAAGTCAATCATATTTATTATGATTTATTTACTGTTTTTCATTGGCATATATTTTCATTATTTTATTTCCATTTTTTTTTCAATTTAAAAATAAAAAAATTTGTAAAAAAAAAAAAAAGTATCAAAGCTGTCTGCAAAGTTTGAAAATTATTTGCAACCGGCATTGGCACGTTCGTCTATATTATCTGGGTCTGTGGATCGGCAAAATCAAAAAATACAAAAAAATCTTGTGAAGGATACGTGAGAATTATTTTTTCTAAACAAGCTTTTGCTTAAGATTTGTCATAAATACTTACTGTTTATGGGGGGATAAACTGCTAAATATAAATACAGTAGAGAGCCAGAAATCTGCACAGCTTGGGACCAAGGCTTGTGCGGATTTTAGGATTTTGCAGATTTCAGGCCATAAAAGATAAATCCTATTACATTTCAGATTTAAGGAGAATACAATTACAATGAAATAAAAACACAGTCAAAAGTATTTCATTTATATTTTCAGTTTAAATACAAAAGCATAGGAGAAAAAAGAAATTACATAAGACCAACAAAGCAAATGGTTTCAAAATTTCCTTTCTCTAATTTTGAAAACATCGTCTATGGTGATTTGTTTTAAAATATTTTTTTCTACTTTGTTTCTTTCCTTCTTTTATTTATTTAATTTTGCAAATTGTATAACTGTTTAAATATGCAGTTTAAACAATAACTGTTTAAACTGCATATTTTCATCAGAATATTTAAACAGAATTATGATTAATTTTTGTTTTGTTATAGAACTTAGCTGCTGTAAAAATTTAGGGTATTCTTTTCTAACTTTAACTTTTATCAAATGGATTTTATTATTATTATTACCCAAGTTTTAGATCATCATCAGAATCATATTTATCTGGATTCAAGAAACTTTTCAA
This sequence comes from Cheiracanthium punctorium, assembly GCA_038373885.1. NCBI lineage: Eukaryota > Metazoa > Arthropoda > Arachnida > Araneae > Cheiracanthiidae > Cheiracanthium > Cheiracanthium punctorium. The sequence continues at coordinate 14,837 of JAWZYV010015281.1, forward strand.
CAATTTCTTCATTGGTGGAATACTGCGAATTTCATTAGTTATATCAGAGAAGGTGTGCGGATTTTAGGTCGGCGGATTTCTGGCGTTCAACTGTACTCGCTTAAAGCATTGCATAAAAATGTGAAATGTTAATCAATATCCTGTGTAGATATATTGATTCTTGTAATTGATTAAAGAAGGCTCAGAACATGGTTATACAATCTTATTTTAACAAACTTCATGTATGAATACACCAGATTAACAAATAAAATTTCTATTAAGTGTTATGGGAACAAATTCAGACTTGCTTGAAATTTCACTTTTGAGAATTATTTAGAGAAATACAAATTTGATTTTTGGCATCTTTACATTTGTTGTGCCAAGATTTTACTATAGATCATTTTAAAATAATGCTAATTCTCCCTCGAAGTAGAAAACTAATATTTTTCATACAATTGAATTATTTTTAAAGTACTTAGCTGAATACCAAGTATCTGATTGGTATATTTTTGATGTATTAGAAACTTTTTTGACAAAATAAGATATTAAATATAATTTTATTGATGGATAATACAGTGACAATAATATAACATGCAACTAAACTTGCATATTGACATATACTAGAAAGAGTTTATTAATTAAAATAGAAAATAGGCAGATAACACGTTTCAGTGAAAGTAACGTTAATCGAAGGGAAAACTTAAGTCTGGAAAAGACTGCCATCTAAAGTTATTCTGTTACAGTTTAGGTTAATGTGAAATCATAAAGTACTTCTAATTAAAGAAATTAATGCCAATATTTAAATAAGGTCGAGGGATGAGAAGGGCAGAACTTCTCAGGAAGACCAAATTGCACATTTTAATTGCCTGGAGTATAATTTGAATGTTGAAAAATGGATTGGAAGTAATAAGTACTTGGACAAATATACTCTAGGCATTTTCACTTAATATGTACCACCAAAAAAAGTACAATACAGTACCAATCGTGCGTCTTGTGTGAATGGGTGGGGGAGTTTTATTGATGTGCTGACCATAAAATTTGAGTTTTTATGAAAATTCAATATGAATTGGTAATTAAAAAGTATTCAAGAGGTAGAACACATTTCATGGCATTTATATTGAAATGTTTAATTTTTTATACCAAGAGAAATCATGCTTTTGCTACACATCTTCAGTAATATATTTCTTTTTTTGTATGTAAAGGAGGGAGTAAGCCATGAGAACAGTTTGCATTGTTACAGATACAGCATATTACACTACACTGTTTACAAATAAATTGGGACTTTTATGACACTACACATGAATAAACAAATAGTGGTTTACTAAAAATAACATATTTGCACTCAACTAATATTTCAATTACATTACAGTAAAGCAAAATTATATATTACAAATAAAATTAAGCCAAATCATATAGTATTTCTTTTAAATATATATTTATATAGCTTATTAAACTTTTTTAAGAAAGTGAATTTGAATTTAATTTTGATGTCTCGAATTGAAAAAGAAAAATATTGATTTTGCATATTGAAAACAATTGGATTGGTGCATAATTATGAGAAGTTTGTGAATTTTTATTTAGTTTATTACATAAATTAATTCACGTAAATATATGTCGATAAAAAAATTATTAATTAAAAATATTGTACACTTTTATTAAGTTACAGCACTTTAATAAAATGCCTGATAATTATGCCCAGTAATTACTTATGCTTTCATATTAAGAACACATTTACAACTTTATATAAGAATTAAAAAAAAAAAAAAAAAAAAAAAACCTATGTAGCCAAGCTAAAACACATCATTTATCATTATCATGCAAAATATTTACAAATTATTTCCTGATAATTGAAAAAATTATATTGACTACACATGTAGTTTGTTGACAAGTTTCATTTTATTATAAAATAAAAAACAGCGAAATTTTCATTTTAAAATATCTACCTGGAGGCCATATACGTAATTTTAGTCAAACTTCAACATGCCTTTAAATTTCTTATATCGACGTTTAGGGGTGCTCGAGCCCCCCCCCCCCACAATATAGGCCTCCTTACCGGCTCGGATAGATGCCGGCTAGTAGTCGCCTAAATCTCGGTCGATAATGGGTATATAGTCGCCGGTCGATGAAATCATGGGTAAATGATCGCAGGCGACGTCGCCGCGGCGGTAGCGCCAATGGTTGGCCAAAAAAATGCGATGAGACATTTCGGTCACTTCCCGGCGTCGCAGTCGACGCCAGCGCGACGTCGTGATATGTGAAGTGCGGCGTTTGGCCAATGCTTGGCCTACGATATTTTGCTACTTGGGATATCATCTTTATGCACCAAAGATAAATCAAATTTTCACGTAACGTCTTTACTATTTTTCCGTATAGGAAAAATAATTTCATGAATTGTCTTTTCTTAAATATGTATCTGCAAGGCAACGTACTTTTGGTATCTTCTGCGAAAAGGTTTTTTTCAATGTTTCTAGACCTTATCATCTGATCTGAACTGACCCCCAGAGAACAACTAAATAGAAAGGATGTGGTATCCTGATAGTGCTATTTCGGAGCTGAACGGGGAATGAAGAAACTATTACAAGCTCGTGAACAGCGTACACAGTCATATCAAGTCTCATATAGCAAGGGCACAGTCTGTATTATTGTTTTTGCTGTAGGAGTACGGTATTATTGGGAAGTACGAGTAGTCACTGTTGGGGATGAACGCAAGACCGCGAGACGAAACAAACCTTCTCGCGGTCTCGCAATTTTGCGGGACGAGACCGCGGGACGATACCTCGGGTCAACTCTCTAAGTCTCGCGGTCTCGCGCTAAAATAGGCAAATATTGTTATAGTCAGTACCTCAAGTATATAAGACATTGCTTACAAGTCGGTACACCGAGGACTCAGGAATTTTAGAATAAACTTTCAAATGGGCATTTTTAATTATTATTCTTATTTTAAAAAATGCATTTTGCAAATAAGCCTTTAATTTTTATTGCAAGTATTTAAATGAATTATTGAAACTTTTTCCATAGATATTGTGTCGAGTGTAGGTAAAATACATTTATTAAGGAAGTTACCCCTGCAGCTGGCGCATTCAAAGACCTATTACGGGAAACAATGATGAATAGAGAAGTAGAGCTACCGAATTTGCGTCTTTGCAACGATTGGAGGCAAAGCAAACAATAATTTTTGGGAAAAGTTATGCAGTAAGACTTAATGCACCCGGGCAACGCCCGTCCGGCGTTCACAGGATCGCCCGATGTCCCAGTCCAGCTCTGTTACAAGTACTTCTCGCAACCATCCCTAGTTCGTGTTAAAAGTAATTTGCAAGGAGATTCCATTGCATGCAATTACATTTTGATACTTCGTACACGGAAGTAAATATGAAGCAAGGGCTCATCCAAGGGGAGGGCGCAAAGGTCGCGCGTCCCGCGCGTCGAGAGAGAGATATTTAAACTTGATAAAATGGCTTTCTTACATTACAATGGCATATTTCATGCAATTCTGATGGTATTCAAGTTTTGCACCTCCACTTCCCCCCCCCCAGAAAAAAAAAGTTAAATTCTAGATCCGTTACTGATACGAAGACAATATGCGAAACCGCGATAAACGTGAGACGACTGTACATTATTTACTGCATACAAGAAAGTAAAAATAAAGGCCTTTTGGTCGTCAGACAATATGCAAGACCGGTCTCGCGCGAGACGATACCTACAGATGCGAGACGATACTCATAGATGCGAGACAAGACCGCAAGACGAGACCGCGAGAAGATACTTCGATGTAAAAGTGCGAGACGATACGAGACCTGGGCTATTTCTCGTCTTGCATGGTCTTGCGCCCATCCCTAGTTACTGTGCTTTCTTCATAATGTGATACCATATTAAAGTGTTAGAATAAATTGTGTGGATGCAAAATTCACATTTTCCATATATGAAAATCTTAGCTTTACCAGAATTATTACAGGTTTAAGACCATGTGCAAGTAGTTGTTATGGCAACAAATATATCACAAAAATGTGCCGATATATCATGTTTGTCAATAAGATTTTGTATTTTTCTAAGAACCACGAACTAACTTTCTAAGTGAAGAATGTGAGTTTTGGATCTACACCCTTCATGTATTTGAGATATTCTTCTCTTCAATCCCCAAAAATGGCATTCAAGAGAAGCTAGACTGCTATATGGAATTTCGTGTTCAGGAGGTTAGTTGCTTCATTTGCCATTTAAAAAAAGTGAGAGAAGAGAATCTCTTGTACAGTGCTTGTTGACAAAAGGAGCATGCATTGAAGACGTCGATGCCAAAAAAGAATACTCTATATCCTGAATTTAAGAAATATTTGTGTCGAAGTGATAGCATTTATAAGGAATGTACTCAGACGATTTTTATTTGCTTTGACGTTTTAAAGCACCTTTTTCTTCGATGGTGGATTCGTGGAGTGGTGCGTTTGCACAAATGATCTTTCCGTGACACCTGATCGAATAGATGAGTATTGGATATTCCTATTCAATATCATTCTATAGTAATACTCGGTAGACACGCCGAGCTTGGCCACGGTAGGCTTGTCTCGCTAAAAATCTAACTTATTTTTATTTATTTACCTTTTTTAAAATTTACGTTGTGTATACTTATGCGAAAATAGGAACGTTATAAGCCGATCTTCTGTGGCAGGCTATGAAAAGTATTCTTAGACGAGCATCTGATAAATAAAGGGCGAAAATATGTTATCACAAAATAAAAGAAATTCACGAAGGTGAATTAGTGTTTAACTGGAAGAGGGTTTACTTCGCTAATAGGGTTTACTTCGGGGGAGTAAATCGCTATAATTTCCTATAGTTTCCTAAATCCAAACATACATGTTTCTGATGCTATATCAGAAACTGTATTGGATGGAAGACGAAACAAAAAAAGTAATGCGCACATTTGACAGGTGTGTGTTTGTGTGTGTGTATGGCCGTTTAACCATCAGCCTCGTGCTTAATCGATTAAAAGGGATGTTTAAGTATCCCCTCCTTCCATTCGTTTTTAATCGATTATAAGCTTTTCGTGTTGATAATGGCGATGCAAGTTACGTGTAAGGGATGGACAGAAATATTTTGAATAGGCTGAGGATCGGGAGGGGTGTGTGTGGGGGGGGGGGGAGGCAAGAAACAGCGATGGGAAAAATACAGTCGTAATGAATATATATGTGACTGCTGTGAGGACTCAGCATTGCGACTGAGTTCTTTCTTTGCAAGCTCAGCTTTCTCCCGTAATTTTTTCTCTCCCCCCTTTGCTTTTTTATTAATGACTTAAACAGCGGCGTTTCTCTCTCTCTCTCTCCCCCTGCCCCCCCCTCCCCATTTTGCGTTTCTTTCAATAATCCAAGTAGGTTGGTGGGGGTGGGGGTACGGGGGGCGCACGGAGAAGCTTTGAGCAAATGTCATTAGAATCTAGACGAGTTTTATGTAAAAATCTCGGGCCACGAGTGGGGGAGGAGAATCAGAGATATAACGGGGAAAGGAAAAAGGGGGGAGGGGACGCGTCGGCAGGCAGCAAAAATGCTACAAAAGGATTAGTTATGTTTCAGCCATGCAAATTCATTCACACTAAAGAGCGCGCGCAAAGACACATACTACGAAATCGGAAAATAAGAAGAGGGGGGGGAGAATAAAAAAAAAAAAAGATATCCGAAACGGAAGCAGAAATTTATTATAAAAAAAAAAGCGATGAGATGCGGAAAAATACATGCGATGAACATTTTGTTTGACTCCATATTAGTTTGCTTGCTACTTATTTTATTTTTTCCTTCCCCCCTCTTCTTCTGCTCCTTTTCTTCAGTGTTCCAGTCTCTCCCACCCTGTTAACCGCATCTTTGAAGTACTGAAGGAAGGAGTAAAAAGCAAGGGGTGGGCGGGCATATAAAGGAGGGATGGAATTTTGTTTTAAGACATTTAAACACCAATGTTCTTAAATGATCAAGGGGGTCGAAAACGGGAGAAAAGAGGCGTTTTTAGGAATCGTAACTCTGATCTTTTAAGCTTTAAGTGAACAACTGTTGTTCTTCTTTTCTTTCTTTCTTTCCTTCTTTTTTATTATGACTGTGCTCCCCCCCCCCCCCTTTATCTCTTTGGGCGAGTAGTACATTTCTTTCGCCACGCGACACGTGAAGATGGAATAAATACCAGGGCAAAAACGGAGAAGAAGCGAAAGACTCATGTAAATGTTTTAATCAAATATTCTGTCTATTTTATCGGAAAGAATAATAAAAAGAAAAGGAACGGAAACGATAAACACAAGTCGACGGGTAAAAAAACACGATTTTTTAATGAATTTGAATTTGTAAGCCGTTTTCTTGCAAATGGAAGTTTTATTTCTCCGTTTCTTAACTCTGCTTGCGCCAGATTATGTTTTTTAAAAGAGAGAGAAAGAGAGTACACGCAAACTTTTGAACAAATTGAGTTAGCAAAACTACAATTCCGCGCGCCCTTAGCCCGTCATCGTCTTTTTTTTTTTTTTTTTTTTTTTTTTTTTTCTTTTTTAAGTTTTCTGTGCTTCGGATTTTTTCCCCTGCCTCCCTCAAACATTGTTTTATGTTTAATTGTTTCTCCACTGAGAGAACTGTAATTTTTTCACTAATTCAAATGCAAATCTTTCTTTCTCAAATTATTATCTTTATTTGTCGAGTTCGCATTTATGCTCAAGCGAAGTGCTTCGTCTTAAGATATTGAAATGCAGATTGTGTGTGTGTGTAGGAAGGGGAGCGGATACATACTTTTTTCTAACTGTCATTAAGAAGGAAAAAAAAAAGATGTTTCACTGTTAAAAGTTTTCATTTTAGAGAAATGGCTGGAATTATTTAATATGTTCAATTATCGTGAAACAAGAAAATGTAATCTTGAAATGCTAACTTGCAAAAATTGTCGGAAAAGTTATTGAACGCAATCATTTTTGCAACAATAATTTGTGTAAAACTTTGATTTAGTGTCATTAATTTGTTATAAATGGATTTTCCCTAGCGCAGAAAACATAAAACTGTTTTAGATGTGAGTTTTCCCATTGAGTATAGTACAGAAGCACTTCGCGAGCTAAAATCTTCAAAATGGATTTTTCAGAATAATTATAAGTTCCACATAAAATTTTAAAATATGGTTTAAGAGGATTTTAAAAAAACGTAGGTAAAGAATAATAGCATTTTTGCAAGCCTTTATTACAGATATTTTATTATTATTATTATTATTACTATTATTATTATTATTAGTAGTAGTAGTAGTAAATTTATTGTGTCAACTTAAATTCACGACAGTTAAAACATTATCTCGACAAGTCAAATTTGGAAGTGTCCGGATTTCAGTACTAACAAGAACTTAATACTGCAAGATTTATCATTCAATCAAAATTTATTTATGTTGCTATTTTACCAGATTTATGAAAAGACATGTGGATTGCAAGGATGTCTAAAAACACGTATCTTAAAAATAAAGTTTAACTTGTTCCAGATCACAGAATATTCAAAGAGCAGAAAAAACACAATTTCTAATAGGAAGAACAAATGATAGTACTACTTTTCTTGAGGAGTTGCCATTTTTAAAAAGGAAATCCCCCAAGACAAAAGAAATCTATACTTCATCGTCATGTGGATGACAAATAATCCTTCGGACAAAGTTTAAATTCATTATTTAGGGTTAATTTAATTTAATTTAATTTAATTTAATTAATTTTTTGTGTGCGTGTTGTCACAGATATTTTTCAGAGATACTAATGCTTGGGGGGGGGCAGGAGAGGAAATCATTGATTATTTAATTCAGACTCAATCGAATGTGAAAACTATCTGTCTAGGATGGGCCCTGTGGGTGACATTTCACTTTAATAATTAATTTTTAAGGGACTAATAAAAAATAGTTTAGCTGAGAGCCAGAATTATGCTGCATAAGAAGTCCAAAAATTTCTCTCTTCTTAAAAAAAAGTAACTCCAGCTGTCGCCGCCGCTGTCAAAAGCTTACCATTCTATCTCCCCAGAAACCGTGAGGAGTTGAGTTTCGACGAAGGTGTCTACGGATTCAAAGAAATTCGAGGAAGCCATTAAGCTGTTTTAAATTTCGCAACTCGAATTATTTTAGAAGATGCTAATAAAAATCTGAAAAAATGAGCATAATGGATGTCAGGTGTGGCAATTTTCGCAAGCATAACATCATTCACGCCTTTGCAACAAAGCAATTCCACGTATGTAGAATCGCGTGAAATGGACAAACAAAAGTAGAATTATGCCAAAGTTTTAAGCGAAACTAAAAAGTATGAGAAATAAATAAGTCAAAAGATATTACAAAAAGCTCGCAATTTTCAAATAGCAAGTAATTTCGCTTAGATAACAGGAGTTTGAAATTGAAGATTATTCGTTTAATACTAAATAACTAACTGTAATTGATTCAAAAAGTGCCATGTTGGAATTACCAGGTACGATCTGGTAAAAGACTAACTCTCCAAGCAGGTTAAATCTAAAACGAGTGCGTCGCAAAATGTTAGTACCTCGATCTTGAAAGCGAAAAATAATTCAAACGCAGATTATAATGATGCTGGTTTGGTTCAGCTTGGGTATTTGCCACCCGTTACCGAGTAGAAGTATGCAGCGGTGTTAACTATCCCATTATAGCAGCTTTAGTACAGCTTGGATATTTGTAAGCATAGCGAGATGAAATATTTCGCTGTGCCAAATGCGCCAATCTGCAAAGGATGATGTACACGAATATATGGAGAATTTGGAGAACTGTTTTCATGTCAACCTTACATAGGAAATGTAAGGTTGCCATGAGAACAGTTGCCTTACATAGAAAATGTAATACTTTGAGATTTACAGGTGTAAATCGCAAAATAAAAGTCGCTATTGGTCGAAAGATATCCTAGCTGTTTCGTAGAGTTTAGCAAAGAAAACACATGAAGTATACTGTTTTATCTGCGAACTCAAAGAGAAATGATGCGATTATAAGCATACATAAGTCAAGAAATTATGAAAATCTGCCTTGGGGGCAAATATGCAAGGTGTTCCATAGCTTTTAAATATTTAAAAATAATGTGAAATTAAAATGTTTATGTTCCAAGGAACATGCAAAAAACAAGCAATGTGTAGCTTGGTAACATTCTATCTCATCTAATCTTCGGCTTTTGACTGTGAAGATTATGCCTTTTTATGAGTAAACCTCATATTACTAGAAAAATATCCTATTCGAAAAGCGAGCTTAGAGAGTCTAGGGACCTTGGCCCCTAGCATCTCAAAAAAAGCAAGAAAGAAAAAGAAGTATCAATACGGAACACAGATATTCCGTATTTGTAGAATCAGGCATATGCTAATAATATGCATATAACATGATTTTTCTATCATGTTAATAATAATGACGATAATGACGATGCTAATTGTAGAAATGATAAAAATATTACTGATGAACTTTAGCAAAGCTATGGTAATATTAGTTGTGAAACTTATAGCATATCTCACGTTTTTAACTTATTGTGTAAAATTATTGACGCTCATTTCGAAAATTTTTAATTTTTGTAAATTTAAATTTTCTAAAAAGTAAAATATATTTAGGAAATTTACAGATGAAAGCTTATGAATTTCTAAACCCTATTTCTGAAACAGAAACTACAATGTCAGGACCATTAAACAAGAAATACAAATAGTGCGGAAGCATGGATTATAAGACCCTTTTAATATGTAGCATTTCAGAGCTTTTTTAAAACATAAAAATTTTCCAGATTTTCTTTTTTTATACGTATTTAAAATGTGATTGATGCCAATTTTAAGTCATGTATTTAATAGAATAGTTAAATACTGAAAAGCATTGATGATAAAATTACATAATGAATAACAGAGCAAAAATGTAAAATGCCGCTCTTCTCTTTGCTGATAAGAAAGAAAAAAAAATTAACTGATTCGTCGAAAATACGGTCTCGGACAACCGAAATTTCAAAACGAAGCATTTTCAATTTCAAAAGAAAGAAAAAATTGATGTATTTAACCTATCAATATTTTTCCACACACACAACTAAAATGCGGCTCCTGATCTCTGACCACCTGAACAAAGGTCCGGGTTGACTGCAAGATTAAGAGGGCTATGCGAGTCTTTCCATTTAGAAAACATGGATTAAGAGTGGAGAATTTGTGTTCATTTTTGCCTCTGGTAATTTGATAGATTTTTGCATTTCGAGAGAAGGAAATAAAATTTTAAAAAGCAACCATAAAGTCCGAGTGTTTTGAAATTCTGGATATTTAAAATTCCGTTTATTTGATACTAATGCCTTTTTATTTCCCGATTGATAAGTTTTCTGTTTAACACAGATTCAGTCCATGAACACTGGACCTCACCTTCGCTTTCCTTTAATTGTTGAATTAAGCTTATGCAGTAAGGAACATCTTATTGTTGTGGTATCTATGATAAAATAAGACGGCACAAGTCATTTTTTAAAAATCAAAAACATTTAAATGTCACGGATTCTGTGGACAATACCAGATTTCGCTGCATCTGATAAGGGGGAAAGATATAATGCGTATGTGCAGCTCTGAGTAATTTGGAAGATTTGTTGATACATATGCGAAGGAAATAAAATTCAAAATAGATACAACAACATAGAAATCAGCGTGTTTTTAAAAGTTAGTGTTTATTTGTAGCACATTCACGGAATTCTAATTTTAAGAACTTTAGAAATTATTTCAGTCTTCATTTGATTGTAGCATTCAACGACTTAAATGACAGAATTGGACATTGATGGTATGGTAACTAAATGGTAATGATAAAAATAGAAAATGAAATTAATTGCTCTTTAATGTCACTTTTATATTACGCGTTTATCAGTGCATTAGTCGGTCAAATGCTAACAAGCTTTGGCAAAGAAAAAATTGCACCACGATCAAGATTGTTTGAACATGAAACATGAAACCATAGAGGAAGATATAAATCATTCACGAAACTCTCTAAATTTTCGATAAAACAACTAGATAGCTATTTAACCAAATTATATTTCATATTTATTTATTTATATTCCATTTCTATTGGTTAGATTAACAATCTTCATTCTGTGTGAAGAAAGGGTGAAGTTAGTTGACTGCAAGAGTAGGAGATTTACATCTTTATTAGTTAGTTGACTGCAAAAGTAAGAAATTTACATCTTTATTAAGTTCCAATATTTACTCTTCCCAAACTAGCATTAAAATTAGTAACACTGACACAATATTTACTCTTCCCCAAGTAATATTGTTTAAAAAGAGTAACTTTTAAACAATTTACAGATATTTCTACTCCTCAATACAAAAATAATTAAAAAGGAATATTTTTTACACAATATTTATCATTAAAAAATATTTTTTACACAATATCTACCCTTTCGAAAATATTATTTAAAAGGAGTAACTTTTTAATGAATGTTTATTATTCTTAAAACAACATTATTGTTTAAAGGGAGTTATTTTGCACACTATATATCGCCAAATATGTATATAATCTCCAAATAACATTGTTTTAAAAGAGTAACTTTTGCACGATGCTCTTCCCAAATAATTTTAAAATAAAGTAACTTTTTCACACTTTCTGGAATTAAATACATTTAAAACTCTCTTGTGATTGGATGATACTTCGCTCTTTAAGAGTGATTAGTCAATCTTTCCGTTTCAGAGCGCGAATAAATGAATGAATGTGTTATCTGCATGAATGCAAAGCCACTCTTTCTAAGGTAAAGCGCTCCAGCCCATTAAAAAAAAAAAAAAAAAAAGGTTTAAACTTTCTAATTTCTAATGAATATAGTTCGCACATTATATTAAAAAAAAACTAATTCCAAACAGCCACATTTGTTTAGTCATCTAATCATTTAATTCAAGCAGAGAAATTAATTCATTAGGCTTTTACTAATCAAGTCAATCTTTCATTTAAGTAAGACACAGCCTGTAACTGTGTTTTCTCCTGCTGCACAATACCGAGTAACCAGGTTAAAACACTACAACTAGTTATAATGAGGGATATAAGCCGGATCGCTTTCTAGCCAGTTACTCTGTGGTAAATATGAGCTGCTCGAGAATGAATTTTAATAGGATCGGAGGGGGAGGGGTGGAAGGAATAAAAAAAACGCGTCGGGCGTATTCAGTCATGAGTGATGGTGTCGGATATGACTTCATTGGACGTTTTCATTCAGCAAGTCGCTTTCGCTTCTATTTGCGGTGCTAACTCGTTGTCTTCAAATGACATCGACTCATCTAGAGTAAACACGGGAACACATTAACGGTAATCACGGAAAAACACCGCCAGAGGGCGTGACATCCGGGAAGTGTGTCAATTGTTGGCTGACGTCAATAGCGTCCACTTTTAAAAAGGATGTCGTTATTTATATAAAGCGCAGGTCGGGACAACAATTTACCCTCATCATCACTTTCGAATAGTTTTTATTTTATTTTATTTTATTTTTCATCTCCCTCGAATTCATCTTGAGAGTTGAGTTGTTCGTCCGCTATTACGTAAATTGATTAAACGAGTCCTCAAAAAGTGAACGTTTACGGCAGACGATAAAATAAAACGAAAAGAAATCGGGCACACCCATTTATCGAACGTGCTAAATAGAAAGCACACCGACTTCTTCCCACACAAATAGAACGATAATTCCCAGAATTTTAGAGTTGTCAGAGTAACAAGCAGGCTAATTCTTTTTTTCCTTCCCACATTCACTTTCTCCCCCCTCCCAACTTTTTCAGTTAAAAATTGAATGTCAGTCATATCTCTCTACGACCAGCCTCTTTTGGTTTGTTAGAGTAACCACGCATGTCAGGGGAAAAATTAAATCTATAAGTTATTTCGCTCCCATTAGTATTATAGTTACTTCTTGTAACGGTGCCGCACCAGTGGCTGAGAGGTTCTGCTCTGGAAACTGGAAGGCGGGAGGTGCCAAGTTCAAACCGTGGTCGGGCCTGTCGACCTAGCCGTTTGGGGTTGTCTGGGGTTTCTCCGAAACTTCGCGTAAATATGGGCTAGGATCCCTTGGAAAGTCCCCCACGGAGGGCATCCTCCCTCCCTAGTAGCACAACTAGTTCAAAAAACGTTTAAATTATGTTGGAAACACGATTTTTGACGTTAAAAAACGTGTCTTAAACGTTTTTTGGACTAATTGTGCTACTAGGGTACAGGCCTAGAACTATAGCGCAGTCAATCGACCTTAATCCACAAAATCATGTAACGGTATAATCTCAGTACAGTGATCCCCTTCTTTAGAACAACCTTTTTGTCAGTCGCAATAGTTTCAGTTTTACGGCAAATGATTTGATAAAAATCTCTTAGTGAAGACTTTACACAACGGCCATTTATGGTTGGTTGATATGTATGTACCAAAAAATCCCAAAGCACTCTAAAAGTTCGTACGTGGTCTCAAAACAAACATCCTTGGAGTATCTTCCTCAACAACGCAGAACCTAACATTATGCCCGTGCTGGTATTTTACGCTGTGACAGTAGTAAATGGTTAGGTATCTTTAGATAAATAAATGCAAAAAAAGTTACTCATGAAAAAATACATGGTGCTTGTAAAGTTAACTTCTATTTTCTAGTAATCTCTATTATGGGATTTAGTGGTACAAACTCACAACTTTTATTTTATCTGATAAAATAGCAAAAGATACATACTCTTAAAATATCAAATTAACAGAAATATTAAAAATGTGAATGAAACTGCACTTAAATAACCAAAGGCAGGGGTCCCAGTCTTACATTTTCTAAATTTTTGTGCGAATGAGTGTGTTTCTACCTTCGCTATTCATTGAATACTTTTGTCAACTTTCATGAATTTATTTATTTCTCTTTATGTGGACTGAAAATTCCTGCATCTCACGCTATTCCATAATTAGTCAATTTTACAGTTAGTAAATTTGAATGAAAATGCACATATATAGCTAAATGGCGAGAATCACAGTCTTAATATACTTATTTAAATTTCTATCTTCACAGTCGTGCTACTTAAATATTCTAATCCTACTAATATTATAAATGTCAATGTTTGTAGGTATGTTTATTACTCTTTCACGTTGAAACGGTTTGACGGATTTGGATGAAATTTGGAATAAAGACAGTTGAAGTCCTGGATTAACATATAGGCTACTTTTTATCGCGCGAAAAAAACACTTCCTATAATATACAAAAAAACTACCTTTTATCCAAAAAAAAAGAATACAATTGAGTTTTTATTTTACAGCAAAACGACAGACGGCGCAAACTTGTAGAATACGTAGTTTTTAATAAATAAAATATTTTTATCGTCTGCCACGCCTGGATAAAGAATACACCTGAATAAGTTTTTCCGTCGCAGACGAAAAAGAAAGGCTCTGGTAGTGAAATATCGCGTGCTCATGTGTATGAGAAGTTCGAATTCACAATCGCGGTAGTTGCTCTGGAAATCTGTTCTGAAATGCACTGTGCTACATTTTAATTTTGGTGTATACAAAGTTTGACGTTCTATGGATTAATGTCTAATTCCAGAAAGATGTGAATAATTATTTTACTGTGTTTTATGCATTTTATACTCAAAAGCTGTGTTTATTTAAAATATTTATCTTGTTTTGAAAATGCCACGTAAGTGCAGGGTTTATGGATGTCGTTGTGAATGTTTTCCCTTTAAGAACAGTAATTCCAAACGAAGAAGAAGTAAATAATTCCGTATGTATCGAGTCTTTAATAGATGCTTCAGATGTATACTTTAATATTGAAGACATTTCTAACGATGTTAAACCAATTTCAGTTTCTATCGGTGGTTATACAGTTACGAAAGTTTTAAAACACCAAAATTGCTTTGAATGCAAGTCATTGATGCAAATGAACAAAGAAGTATCAGTTGATTTTGACTCATCCCATGATTCTGTAAGGGATTTAGACAGGGGGAAACTTACTCTTCCTACTGAATGGGTTGCTTCAACAGTTTCTGTTGTTTTGTACCTTAAGATTTATATTTGTAATAATCATGAAGATAATTTTTTAAGCACGTTAAAACAAGTGTCTGTTTTAAATGAATTATCCTACATACAGTTAAATAGATTAGAACATATACCTTTTGATGATATCTAAAACAGTAGCATTGCAAATACAAATAAGCAAAGTTATTTGTAAATAAGTAAAGCAAAGTTCTATTGATTGTTAGCAAAATTTAAGTACTTCATTAAAGAAAAAATGATGGCCAAATAAATGCAAATAGTAATGCACGAAAAGTAACATAGCTTAAATCCACTTGATTGGTAATACATTTATTGAATGCAAAATTAGTGTTTAAATGCTTATTAAATTAGATGAAAGAATTATATTACTTTAAGATTTGCTTCTAATTGATTTTGAAGTCCTTCTAAAGATATTGATAACATGTATTATAATGTTTACTCAGATAAAAGTTGGATTATTTTATTTGTACGTAAAAATAATTTACGTAAGACTATATTAAACATAGATTCAGAGGTTCTTATTGCTGATATACTATTTAAATTTATTTATATTGAAAATTTGATTTACTAAAAATGTTTTATCTGATAAGGTTATATTTTGCTTCAATCAAGTTTATACAGGCATTTGGTATAGTACTAAAAGTGGAGGAAATATAAGTGTTTGACTTTTTTTTTCAGAATAAAAAAAGGGTATTTTTTTATTAATTTATTTTATATTTTCCTTCTTTTTTTTTGCATCAAATATTTAAGTTACACATAAGTAAACTATAAATACATAGTATTTCTAAAAATGGGACAGTCAACATATTTAGTAATGTGGGGATATATTCAAGAATAAATGTAACTGAAAAATAAGTGTTCATTTTTATTAGCGAGATTAGATAATCTTTATTCTAAAATAATATGAACGTTTTATCCGAGATTATTTGTTTTTATTTAACTAAAACACCAGTATTTTTGAGTTCGTTAACCAAATAACTTATTATGGGACGAGACATTTTAAAGCAACGGAATTTTGGTGTAAAACATAATACGAATTTTAAATTAATTCATCCAGAATAAGAGAACTTCCTGTCAATGTAAGTCTAAAAATAAATTGTTTTAAAACATTATTAAGGGTATGAAAAGATCAGATCCTTGCACACTAAGACTCACGTGACTTTAAAAGTAGGTATGTCCACCGGAGTCTGTCTTTTTCGTAAGCCACTAGTTTCTCCTTCTGACATCGATTTAAAAGCAGACTTCGAGCCAGAAACACAAATTCGAAATACATGTTACCCAGACAAACAAAAAATAAGTTCTTGAAATTTTCATTCAGTTAAAATTGTGCATTTTTCTGCATATCTTTTTCTCCATTTTATTTCTATTGTATTAAATCCAGAAAAAGGATGTTAGAAATATCAATTTTGTTTATTCACACTCATAAATAGTGAAGCACTTTCCAACTTAATGGAATAAGGAAAGAAAATAGGGAAGACGCATGGATTATGATTTAATATATAGCACTTTAGTGCTTATTTAAAATCTGAAAATGTTTCAGACTTTATCACTTTTTTTTTCCCTTTCCGTTTGTTTTTTGATAACGGCCAGTATATCTAGAAACTCTTCGGAACTAATACTTCGGAACTGTACTTTTTCGTAGGTAGTAATACCCAGTAGGAGGTGAAAAAATACCCTTTTACAAGAACATGTTGCAAAAATATATGAAAGACTACCTGGAAAGTGACTACTGTGCTATTGCTCTTTAACTCAGCAGAAAGTGCGCTTTTTGATAAATCCCCCCTCAATTTTTGATTAGAAATGTGAATAATGATTATGACTCTGGGATAATTGCGATCAACGCTATTTTAAAAATGTATACTGTAAGGATTTTTTTTCCCTTTCTTTTAAAGCCTTTTAGATGAAAATCTTAAGGTGTACGTTTCATGATATTTATTTTGTCAGGTCAGCGTTCAAAGATATTTGGTCCAAAGTCGAAATTTTTCAGTAAGGATAATTTATACTAAAAAGTATGTTTGTAATATATTTAAGTAATTCTGAAGTGTTAAATATTTTTAAATTTGTGGTCATAATTATTCATCTATTAAAAAAAAAGTTTGGAAAATTATACGACTATATTCAAAAACACGGTTAAAAGAGCCATATATAACAGAAAAGCATGCCTTTGCCGTACCATTACAAGCTATTAAGGAAATAATTTAAAGTATTTTATTTATCTGTTTATATTTTAGCTTAAATTATATAAAATTCAGGTTTTTTTCATAATTTTTTAAAAACTTTTAAATAAGCAAAACACTGTTGTCTAGGCCTGACAATGAAATCAGGAAGTACATTTTTAAACATTAAGGATTACACCAGAGCAGGAATAGCGCTGACGTACTACAGTGCAATCAACATTTTACCCATTCTTTACTAAAAGATTCTGAAGTAATTCTGAAGTGTTAAATATTTTTAAATTTGTGGTCATAATTATTCATCTATTAAAAAAAAGTTTGGAAAATTATACGACTATATTCAAAAACACGGTTAAAAGAGCCATATATAACAGAAAAGCAAGCCTTTGTCGTATCATTACAAGCTATTAAGGAAATAATTTAAAGTATTTTATTTATCTGTTTATATTTTAGCTTAAATTATTAGGTTGTAACGAAAGTTTTCCGCCACTGTAAGTATTGTCTGCACAAACAGTGCTCGTTGGTGTCTTTGCCAATATTTTGTTAAACGATTTTTGTTATTTGAAAGATAAAGACTTGTTTTAGAGCACTGTGTTGTGAAATCTGTAAAACAATATCGTTATGATTAAATATAAGGGGTCTGAAATGGAACTATCACGATACCAGATTGAACCATCATTTACTCTCAGTTCTGTTGCAAAAAGTCAGCTTCGGAATGACACCTAATCATGTGTACAGCTTAAGGTACTCCTGTTGTATCATACGACACTGTGAAGATTTGGTACCGAAAGCTCAAAAACGAGGACTAGGAGATTTAAGAAGCAGAGCGCTCTGGCCGGCCTACTGATGCTGATGAGTCCAGCCTACGAGAATTTGCGGAAGGAGATAAAATATTCATCCACTCGAGAGCTAGCTAAAAGAGTTAGACTTTATAGTGCCATGTCCATTAGTCGCGATAGGCATCGCATAAACTTGACATATAAGGTCAATCGCTCGGTACCGCATGAGCTGACTCAAGCAAATCTAGCGGAAAACTTTCGTTACAACCTGATATATAAAATTCAAGTTTTTTCATAATTTTTTAAAAACTTTTAAATAAGCAAAACACTGTTGTCTAGGCCTGACAATGAAATCAGGAAGTACATTTTTAAACATTAAGGAATTACACCAGAGCAGGAATAGCGCTGACGTACTACAGTGCAATCAACATTTTACCCATTCTTTACTAAAAGAAAACCTTTACCTTTTCATTTATTATGTTCCGACTTTTAAAATCTTTAGTTATTCTTGAAAAAGTACTTGCATTGAGTATTTTCATTATTTTCTAATGTTATTTAAAAGTACCCAGAAAATTCAGCAGGTAACTGCAAATAGTTAATCCTGTCTCTTTGGAACCGACAAGTATAAAAAGCCAGAGTAATGCCTAGCAGAGAAGAAATTGTTAGAAAAATAAATAAAAGAAAAAAAGATTAAACTGTGACCATTTCTTTTGAAATATCGCTTACTTTTTTATTATTAAAACAATCGTACAAAAGTATTCCGTTGAAATAAAATATCATGGTGCTTTCAGTTTGCATTAACAACCAATAATTTTCTTGTAATTTTGTTCTTGGCGTTAATTACAACACTTGTTAAAATTTTATTTTAACTTGTAGATGCATGATTTCAATTTTCACCAATTCATTTTGCTCCAACAAAAATTGCATGCATAGCTATCAAAAGAAAACAAAGTGGTCTAATTTCCTCACTAATTGTCACAAGTACCCCAACGGTTTGAGATCACAATAGTGGTCACAATAGACAGGTGGTCTCTTTACCAAGGTAGTCACTTTTGCAGGTCATGTTTCATTAAGTTATCTGTAATCGAAGGAAACGAAAAAGTTAGGCACAGAAAATTAGGGATGGACGCGAGACGACTTTTTTGCGAGAAGAGACAGAGATTTACAGCTTTTTTGAGAGACGAGACACACATTTTTAACATTACGATATAGGGATTTTTGCGAGACGAGACAAAGTTCTTAGGCTATTTTGCGAGACGCGAGACTCCTATTTTTCGTCTCGCGTCCATCCCTACAGAAAATTAGCTAATGGCTTTCAAAAATTACACCGTTCCGGTTCCTGAGTCCAATGATTAAAAAATTGGAGAATTCGGACTTAAATATTGAATTTAACTTTTTTCTCTAAATGTGAAATGTGCACAGCGTTTATCGTTATGCATTTAATAAATAAATACGTTACGTTTTCATTTTTTTTCTAATTACTGAAAATGCTTACACTTACAAATGTTTTGGATAAAGGGAATTTTTTCTGAAAGAATCTGTGAAAACTTAGTTGATTTGGAAATTAAATTAAATGGACATTTGTTAAACTTAGAGAGGAATAGGAATTAGTCCAGTTCGTTACTCGGTGGTGGTGGTGTTATTCCTATGCGAGCGCTCAAAATTCTATTTCCATCGAATTTAAGCTATCTTTGCAAAAACGAAAGGGAAAAGGTCAAACCTAAGCCCAATTTTTTAAAAAGTTTTAAAATGCGGTTATATTTTCCATCACAAAGGTTTTTTTTTTTTTTTTTTGGGGGGGGGGGGATCGAAGAATGAATTTTCTTGGAAAAATTTTGCACTCGTTACCACCCTCCTTTAATTTTTTTTTCTTGTTTATCCCATTAACCCATTAACTAATGAATAAATAAGACAGTAAACTTGTTTTCAAAAATATGTTTATTTAAATAATAAACATAAAGTATTTATTAGTTATATTTTCTACCTTGATGCACTTAACGATTTATTTTTTATTTTTTATTTATTTATTTATTTTGTTCCATAAAAAAAACATCAAAGTTAAATTATACACTCTAAACACCTTTTCAGACATACATTTTCAAAGAATTGTACTATTCGCAAAACTGGAATGTCCGTTGGTGAATTTTAAAGCATAATTGTTTGCTTGTAAACACAACGAGTTTGTATGTTAATGCAAATATGCAGATATTAAATTAAAGTACAATTTGGCATTTTTAAAGCACAAAATTGTGTTTAAAACGATTGTCAATGTACAGGTAATTTTAAAATTAGATTTTTCATATTTAAAAGTTTATTTTACTTAATGTTGTGAAAACGCAGCATGAGTGCAAAATGGGTTAACATTTAAAGGCCCCCTAGAAAGTACGAAATCCTGGGATCATGTCCCATTTGCTTCTGCGACGTCATGCCTTTCTGAATTTCATCGGTCTGCTAACACAAATGCAAATTTCGGTTTTTTTCAGCACACCCAACTTGTTACTTAATTACCAATAACGCTTGTCCTCATCTGTCTGAATCAAATTTTCAAAAACGATACCCAACGGGTTATCATAGTGAGCAAACGATAAAAATTTGAATCGCATATCAAAGTACGGAGCGAAAATTCATTGTGTTTGTAACCTTTGAGTATCTACACTTGACAATGTATAAATAATAATATTTGTTTATTCGCATCTACATGTCATCTAAAGTCATCAGTAGTATGATCTGCTGTTGAATAATATCTGTTTTTTTTTATCATAACTTAATACGATCAGTCGGCCACACAATGTGCAAAGCATTTTAATAAATAATAACCAAAACGCCCCTTTTTTTTCCTCACAGGAATAGAATAATAGGCAAATGTAATCAAAATTTTTTAAATTACAACGGAAATTCTCGGACGAAATATAAAATGCATATCCTTGAACTGAGGATCCAAGGTCACAAATTTCATGCAATGACCTAAAACTTAAAAAAGAAGATATATTCTGGTTGATTTTGTGTTATATGACGCAAAACAGGCACAACTTTCTTTCTTTGAAAAATGATTCTTTTTAGCTTATACATTGAAATTAAATTTAGTGACATAATAATCATTTTAAAAGTACTCTGAAAGCCTGAAATGTAAATATCTGATTACATGTTTTTTTTTCTGCTACAGTACACTTTTATATGGTAGTAACTAAATTTCAGTCAAAAACGGTTTTTTTTTTTTCAGTTAAACGTTTGGAATAGGTATTAAAACGAATTCTTTCAATAATTGCTGGTATAATTTGAACTTGAATTTAGTTGACTGCGCAGAGAGTTTTTTTTCCCCTTAAAAAGAAGTATCTACTCCCATCCCCATTTTAAATCTTGAACACAGTTTTAACCTGATCACTTTCATAGTTGTGATGTTGCGGAGAACACATCTCTTTTGCACACCTCGTTGTTTCTTCACTTTCCTACTAAAAACTTTTAGAGCGCGTGGCCATAAAAATATTTCAGAATGAAAAAGCGTGAAAAAAAAAAAAAAATGCATGAAATCATGTACGAAAAAAAGATGAATGTAAAAGGTTCAATACAGAATTTCTTGAAAAATTCCTGCTTTTTAGGCCTTATAGAAATAGGAAAGTGGGTGGTTATAAGATCTAATCCGTTCTCTCACAACCTGCAAAAGTTCAACAGTGGAGATTTTCGTTCCCTGCCCAGTACTCCTTCCTCGCATAGCTCTTTGAACAACCGAGCTCTGCAACTGTGCAGTTAGTTGTACAAAAATATGAACGAATACCTTTAATCAGTGTTTTTTCAAGGTTCTGCAAAAGTGAAGCTCTGTTTATTTATTAGAGAAAATAGCACAATATCTAAAGTAGCTGAACCAAACATCGTTTACCTCAAAAATACTGCTTGATCTTTGTGAATGTTGATTGTTATTATTGTTTTTCAATCATTATTATTATTACACAAAAAGACCCCCCCCCCAAAAAAAAAATAAATAAATACTTTACAGTGATTTTATCTACATGCATGCATGCATTTTCGCATATTTCATGAAAATAATTCTGTCTTTTTAATTGTCGGCATCACTGAATTATACGTGGCATCCAACAATAGTCATTTATTTTTTAATACATATCTCCCCCCCCCTCCCCGAAAAAAAATTGTTTGTAAGCAACTTACCACAGTTTTCCTAAACAGACACAAACAGAAAACAATTACTCTGCGCGGCCATTTAAGAAGTAAATGCTTTTGGATGTTTAATGTATATTGTGCCTTGGCCTTGATCTTTCTTTTTTTCACTCGTAGAATTTTCTCCTGTGCTTATCTGCCGCCGTTTATTTAAATTACCTTTTTCGGAAAGAGTTCCTTTTCCTTAATGTGCTATCGGTAGCGCCATCTGTTGCTTCCCTCTGTAAAATCCAAATCAGTTGAAAACTTTTCTCGTCCTGTGTTCCAAACATTGTCCAACACAAATTAAGGGCTAAAATCCATCTTAAAGTTAAGGCTGTAACTCCCATAAGGACAAGAGTTAGTGGTAAAGGACAAAAAAACAACAAAAAAAAAAGTTTTGGGAAGTTTTTTTAAAAGTTAGTATGTGAAAATAAGATGCAGTGAACTCGGTGAAAAAATATACATCATGACAAATGTTTAAGAAATTTTAAAGAAGAATATTTCATAAAAACGGTTCGAGCGCTGTATTGCGTATAAATAATCAACCTGCTTGCAGTGGTAGAACCGCAACGGGCATTTGCAGGGGCCAATTTGCCAACTTGGGGGCCCTGGGCAAAAGCTTCATTTAGAGGACCCCTCTTTCGAAAACTTTTTTATACCGTACAAAGGAATTTTCATATCCCACCATAGGAAGAAAGGTGTTATAACAACATAATTTAAGAGGCTTTCATTTAATATTTAAAAAAGAAAATTGATTTTTGACCAAATTAGGGGTAAAAAATTAATCGTGCAATGAGAACAAACAAACAAAAGCCTTCACTTTTCTTGTAAATATTCCGCAGTTTCGTATGTGGCCTTAAGTAGGGATGGACGCGAGACCGCGGAACGAGACGAGACTTCTCGTGGTCTTGCACTTTTGCGAGCCGAAACCGGTTTCGCATGTATTGTCTGACATCAAAATATCCTTATTTTTACTTAATTGTACGAAGCAGAAGATGTACAAACATCCCTCATTTATTGAGGTCTCGCATACTGTATGACACCGAAACGCCTTCATTTTTACCGAATTGGTTATGAATCAGGTACTATTCTGAAGTTATAGAAATCAAGTGTTCTGTTAGCAGTAAAACAATTTTCAATAGTTAAGTTGCTGACATATATATATAAATACAGAGGGTTCAGGTTTTTGCAACGAAAAGATTACGCAATAGCAGTAAAATGTCTTGAAACAAGAGTATCCAGAGTGAGCCTTTTTCCCCACTCCCAACTGCCCGTGTTATCTTATAACTAAAATTGAAATTCTGTTTGTTTGTTTGTTTGTTTGTTTGTGGATTTGATTCGTATACAAATCCACAAAAATGGACCTATCGGCCTGAAATTTAGCACAGATATGTAAAATAATATAGAATAAATCATAGTCCACTTTACAACTTTGAAAGTCCACCCGTTCCCGGAATTTAAGAGATTTTTTATGCTCTTCACGCAAAAATCTTTCCGTAATTGTAACCCCTGTAGTGAAAAAAGTGTGAAATAAGGATCGTGGTTGCCATGTGTGGCGATTTTGCCGAATAAAATGTTTTAAATTCTCAAAGTAAAAATAAAAGAATAATAATGATTTTTTTTTGTTAGTTTATATTGGTAAGGTTATTTTTTTTTAATTATAATATCGTGTGCATGGGAAATCAGAGCAGGAATGTAATGCTTTACACGCAAAACAATAAGAATTGAAGATTTCTGAGGCTAATCTGTAAATTTTTTTAGTTTGGCGAAAAAATAAAATGGCTGAAATATGGATTTTGAGTAAGTGAGTTCTAGCTGTTTGCACAGTTTTCGGCTTGGCGCAATTTATTGAGAGCTTAAGGAAATAGATTTTTGAAAACAAGTGCAAAGGTTTTATTAGAATACAGCGTTAAATTTTAATGATCCGTGAAGAAATAATGCAGTTATTAAGGGATTTCAAGCGATCTAACTTCAGAATTCTCGCCAATTGAGTACATTGATTTAAGTTGGGGGAATTCCGCCAAATTTCAGAAAATTGAAATCTTCTCATTTAGTACATCGGAGTAACGATGAATAAAACACATTATAGTTGATAATTAAAAAAAAAATCGGCTGTATTAAGGAATTCCAATTTTCAAATAAATGCGTGCTACTCTTTGGCGGTCGAACCATTTCCCATATTGATTGCTGCTAAGTCAATGCTTCGAATGATTCCCTGAAAAAAACTCTTGCAAAATGGCGTATGTTGGCACTTTGGCGAGGCTTAGATTTGAAACTGGATTTTATTTGAGACTGGTATATATAATAACACTGGTTATAGATAAAAATGAATGTTGGTATGTGTTTATGAGGTTGAAAAACTCCAGCACCGTTGAGCACCGTTGCACGATGAAATTTGGTTCACCTAAGTCTTTTATGATGGAGAAGGTTTTTATGCTATCCGTTTTCCTTAACTTGCCACTTGGTGCCGCAGCACAACGTTGAATTCTATTCCGTTTAGCCGCTTGCTATGCGAATATCGTTCAACCGATTTCGATGAAATTTGGTACACGCGAATATTAGAACACGGAGAATATTTTTCACTATCCATTTTGCTGTAACTTGCCGCTAAATGGCGCTGCAAAGCATCAACTTCTATACCGTTCGACCGATCGGCATAAAATTTTTTATACTTACACATTTCAGCACGAAGAATATATTCTAACTGCGTTCCTTTTGATGTTACTCACCACTAGATGACACTGCAATGCATTATTATTTTAACCCGCCACTAGATGACGCTGCAGCAGGCCAAATTCTTGACCATTCAAACGGTCGCTATGAAAATCAGTATACGTAGCTATTTGAACAATGAGAATATTTTGGCGTTATCCATTTTGCTATAACTCGCCACTTGACGGCGCTGTAGCAAATCATTACTTTAATTAACTACTAGATGGCCCTGCAGTGTATCACTTCTTGACTGTGCAAATAGTCGCTATGAAAATAGGTATACATAGATATTTGAACACGGGGAAGAGTTTGGCGCTATCCATTTTCCTATAACTTGCCACTAGATGTCGCATCTACACATGAACTTCAGGACTGTCCAGCCGATAGTCATGAAAATTCGTATACATCGATATCTGAATGCGAAAAATATTTTCGCCGTATCCGTTTTGCTAAAACTCGCCACTAGATTGCGCTACGCCGCAT
Organism: Cheiracanthium punctorium; assembly: GCA_038373885.1. Classification (NCBI taxonomy): domain Eukaryota; kingdom Metazoa; phylum Arthropoda; class Arachnida; order Araneae; family Cheiracanthiidae; genus Cheiracanthium; species Cheiracanthium punctorium. The sequence goes on from JAWZYV010015281.1 coordinate 40,030, forward strand.
GGCCTTCTGCACCGTACAAACGATTTCCTTGCAATTCGGTATGCATGATTATTGGACACAATATAACGCGATATCCACTTTGCTATATCTGTTTATTACAATGAATAGTAATCACCACAAATCGTAATATCAAAATGTCCATTCATTCCCGTGCGAAGAACGGGCACTTCAGCTAGTATACTATAAATTTCACTGCAGACGTTCATAATGAAATGGTGATTTTTTTTTTTTTTTTGAGAGTCAATTGTACGTGTATAATTCTTGAATACGATTTATCGCTTGTGTTAACTAGTTAATTAAAAATATGAGATCTTGAGTTGGTAGTCTCGATGTACCAATACTTAATGATACTCGATACTTAATGATATTATTTAGCTTTAAATTTAATTTCATGCGTGTTGGAATTCTGTGAAATGACTCTTTTGTAACAGTTTTTTTTCTTCCAGTTGCGTATTTAAAAATGCAAAGCTATTGGAGAAGATATAATGCACTAAGATTTTTTTTAAACATGCCTAATCATTTGTCCCCCTTCAAAAAATCTATTTTTTCTAGAGCACCCACAAAAGTTTGCAAAGTCGAGGCATCTGGAAACATAGAGGATTTAAGCATTTAAATCGAGTTAGTATTAATAAGTTTGTTGTAAAATATGGATTAAATCGCAATATACCGTATTAAGAAATAGTACTTAGTGAAATTAAAAGTGTTTGTTACGTTCATCATTTTTCAACGCGCGCCTTACAACTATTAACAGTAATATAACTGAGCCTACGTTACTACATATCTCGCGGTACTTTCAACAAAAAGGACTAACTGAAACTTTTTTTTGCTTTACTTTACTTTTTTTCTTATTTGTTTTAAAGGGGAAAAAAGGAAAGAGCTGCATAATAAATGTTTATACACACGAAGATAAAGCCTCTTGTGGTGGCCATTACAACCGACGCAGGAAAAAGAAAATGCAACGGGTGTTCACACATTTTTGTAACGAATTTGAATTTCTCCATGAAGTTAAATATTAATTTGAAAATAAAAATGTGATTGGCATCAAATTGTAATAAGGCCTATTTATCGTCTGCAGCATTAAAAATATTCTTTGTTTTAAAATGTCGCTGAAAAATAAACAATGGATCAAAGGCTAAATTTTTGCGCTATCCGAAGAGAAATACTCTTATTTAGTTATTAAAAAAAAGATGTCAAAATCATGGTTTTAATATTTCTACACGTAAAATAAGTGACATAATTAATATGAAAGGAAAGAAACGTCAAAGTTTATATTTCACTGGGGCAAAGGCAAACAATGCATACCCAGCAAAGGCACGTACACCTCTTATTAAATCTAAAGTCGCATCTCATGCTTTAAAGGAAAATTCAACTACCCAAAGAACTATTCCAAAATATTTAAATATCTCTGTAGGAACTGTGAAGAAAATTATAAAATCCGATTTAAAGTTAATCAAAGCAAAAAGCACCATGTTCATCGCCTAACGCCGAATCATGTTTCTCAGCGTAAGACTATGTGTAAATTGTTGAATGAAAATTATTTGGCGGGTGAAAAATGGAAATATGTAGTTACCTTTGATGAACCTTGGATACATTTATCCGACTGCAATAGAAAAAGATCGATTTACTACCGCAAAAGAAGAGAAAAAGACTTAATGGGTTGGTTTAGAGAAAACAAGGGAAGTCTTTCTAAAGTTTTTATGGTTATTACTGGATTTTCTTATAACCGAAAACTTACAATAAGGAAAGTAGAAAAAAAATGTCAAAACTAATTCGGATTACTATCAGAAGTATGTTTTAACACCTATTTTTAAAGAAAAAATTCCATCCCTTCATCCAAACAATCTTCACTGTGTTAAGTTCCATCAGGATAAAGATCCAAGTGATACCTCTAAATCTATTGCTCTATTTTTTGATAAAATGAGAAATGAAACTGGAATTGAAGCTATTCCCTTTAAGTGCATCCCACCCAAGTCCCCTGACGTGTCTCCTACGGATTACTGTGCATTTGGATTTTTAAAACAAGCTCTTTATAAGCAGCATCCCAAAACATTGGGTGGACTCTGGAAGATTGTGAAGGAGGAGTGGAACAATATCAACATTGATGTTTTAAGAAAAGGACTTTTATCTTGGAAATCAAGATGTAATATGATACTTTAATGAAAGGGCTATCAGATTGAACACATTAGAAAATAAAAACCTTATATTTATTTCTCTATATATTTTTCCAAAATTGTTACAAAAATGTGTGAACACCCTCTGTATAAACTTAAACGTTTCTTTCCTTTCATATTAATTATGTCACTTATTTTACGGGTAGAAATATTAAAACCATGATCTTGACATAATTTTTTAATAACTAAATAAGAGTATTTCTCTTCGGATAGCGGAAAAATATAGCCTTTGATCCATTGTTCATTTTTCAGACACATTTTAAAGCAAAGAGTATTCTTAATGCTGCAGACGATAAATAAGCCTTGTTACAATTTGATGCCAATCACATTTTTATTTTCAAATTAATATTTAACTTCATGGAGAAAATCAAAATCGTTACAAAAATGTGTGAACACCCTTTGTAATTTGTATTCTCAAGACACCCAACCCTAAACTGTTCACTTCATCACTTTGCTATTGGAAAGGTGCGTTAGCCCTTCTGTTTCCCAAAATTGCTTTTTCGTTCTTTGGATTGACCGTGGAGCATTCAAAAACCAGTGTGGGGGGAACAAAGCTGTGCACGGAAGGAAAATATTTGGCATTATGTTTCCGCAACGATAGGATCGAATTGGTTAAGTGGCTTTCTATATTTTCAAGGTCTTGGAGGGCATTTGAATACTTCGTCCCAATGGGACATAATAAAAAGAAAGAAAATTAAAAACAAAACAATAAAACCCCAAAGAAACAAGAATGACCCCAAAGAATGATATTTTCTCTTTAAAACATCTGTTCACAATGCTAGTCAATTTAAATAATAATATAGAAGAAAATTTTCTACAGGGGCCTAGGATAGAAGTGACAGAATTTGCAAATATGGCATACTTGCAAAGTCCTAAATAAAATTGTCAAAAATTCTAAATAAAAAGAAAAATATGAAACATTTTTAATGTATACTAGCATAAAGTAGTGCTATATATTAAAAGTTCGCCCAAATCATTATCCATACGCCCACACTATTTTTCTTGCTTTTTCCATTAAGCTGGAAGGAGTTTCATTATTCATGATTGTGCCGGATTTTTTTTCCTTGTTCCATAAAAAACTTCTTTGGAATCAAAATTTATATTAAATTCGCCTACTAAAACTGTTTTACAATCTTCGCCAACTATTCTAAATATTCTTCACCTTTATAAATATTGTTTGGAAAGTGTATCATAATTCGTAAGTGTGCCATGTTTGTCTTTCTTGTTCCATAAAGCACTTTTTAGAATTGAAATTTACATTAAAATAGCGTACTAAATATGTTTAACAATCTACATCAGGCATATTCTAGCTACACTTCGCTTTTATAACTACTGTTTGGAAAGTGGAATCATAATCTATGAGAGTAACCGTATTTGTATTTCTTGTTCCATAAAACACTTTTAAAATTGTCTATAAGAAATGGCCCACAAAAATATTTCTGCAGAAAATCCCAGAGTGAACGAAGTAAACCTTTAGTGCTAAAAAAAATATCTAGTTATTGAGGTTTTATGGTATTCATCTCTGACTAACTGGAATAATACAGGTGAACAGAGGAAACGGTTTTTAGAGCAAGTAATAACTTACATAGAGACTAGAAAACGTCTTTATTCATACATAGGCGAGTAATTAATTTTACAACTGATTACTCATATGCATTGTTATCTTTTTTTCCCCTGATTCTGAAAATATTTAATTAAAAATTACAAAAAGTCACAAGGAAAAAAAAAGCATTTAAAAAATTGCTACACTGAAATAGAAACAGACGAAGTTTAAAAAAAAAAATGTAATTTTTAGTCTATTCCATGACAAAATCATAGCTATTAACGTAGACATAAATAAAGAATCGCAAAGCTCCTTTTAATCAAATTCATGTGTTTTTTAAATATGTATAAAAAAAGGAACTTAAAAAAAGAAGGCAAAAAAAGAAAAAAGAAGAAATACATATTTCCAAGCTTTGCGCTAAGGTGGACTAGTAGTCATTAACAAAATACGCTTTCATAAAGATTTTACTACCAGCTTCATTAGTGCTCTGGATATTGTAATGCAAAAAGACGGCGAGGGCAGGGGAATGATAAAGAGAGAGAAGAAAAACCCCACCTAGCCGCTCATAGATGGCGCTAGTTTGACATTCCCGCCTTTCGTGATTCAATTAATGAAGTGATTTAATTGTTCTTTTGGTGCCTTTCTGCCTTCGCGAAAAAGCTAGCTTTTAATTTCAGTCGGAAAAACACAAGGGGGAAAAGGTACGAGGGAAAATTAGTAGCAAAGAAACAGTTTAAAAACTTAATACAATAATATATTTAAAAAAATAATTAAAAAAAAAGTGCTGCAGCTTCACGTGCACATTAGCACATTCGGAAGCCAAAGAAGAATAACGGACTAGAAATACATTTTTTTTTTCATAGCTAGAAATTTATTTTTAATTATCGTTTTTCAACTGGGTTTCGTGGGTTATAGGGTATTTTTTTAATTTCAGCGTTCATTAAAAAATATGCGTTTCCAAAACTAACTTTTCATTTTCAGGTTTTTAATAAGATGAAACTGGGAGTTTTAATTTATTTTGGTTTCAAATCAGTTTTCTTTTTTCGGCGCATTTTTTTCCCCTTTCAAACAAAGAACACCGATTTATTTGAAAGGAGAGAGAGAAAAAAAAAAAAAAAAAAAAAAAGAAGGTTGACTTAATTTTTATCACGAAAACCTTCGAAAGAAATTATTTTGTACCACGTAACTTTCTAAATTAAATGTTGTTAAACTTACCGTTTCATAATTTTCTGTACACCGCAGATGCTAAGGTTTCCTCATAACTTTTTCATTTTATTTACTTTTTTTTTTTTTTTTCTTTCTTCACAATTAGCTGGGTTTGTTTTAAGTGGAAAACCACGCTATTTTTATGAACGGAGAATGCATCGGCTTAAAAAAAATTGTAATGAATGTTTTAAAGCTTTTCGCCATTAAAAGATCTCTTAATGAAACACATGGTTTAATTGTAGAAATTCATTTATTATAAAGAAATTTTCTATGCTAGGATTTATAAGTAAGGGGGATAAGATAGGTAAAATGGTCAGGAAATATATTTCCATACATCAGAAGAAGCCGCTTGCGATGGAAGTTTATTAAATTTTTTTCGTAGCTTAATTTTTTTTCTTTTTAAGAAAATTAAACGGCAGAGTAATAGTTAATACATTTCATAAATTTGTTTAATGTATGAGAATCCGCAAATATAAAAAATTATACTTTTATGTTTTCGTTTTCAAAGCTGTGAACCCTTGCACAAGAATAGGTAACTTTAGTTTGTTTCATAGACCTTTCAAATAAATAAATAAATAATAAAAACATCGTACGATCACGTACAGTTAAACAGTTGAAAGAAAAGTTCACTCCTAATTTCACGAATAATGAGAAGGGTAATTGAAATGTTAACTATTTATAATTCTTACAGAAACATTACAAGTACCGAATATCCCAGCGTATAAGACGCTCTGGTGTACAACACGCATCAGTAAAAAATTTATTTTATATTTCATGTTCTGCATTTTTTATTCGGTGCAAAAATTACAGGCACACGAAAAAATAAAGTAAATTTTTGAAGTTGACAGTGCGTGTTGCACGCCGAGATATAACAGTATAGATCAAGATCTCAAGTAATCATACCAGTAAAATTTACTTCAGACATAATATTAGTTTGAACGCAGTTTAACCTTTTTTTTTCAGTATTAAAAAAAAGAAAAAGAAATTAGAAACAAATGAGAAGACATTCTTGCCACAGACATAACAGAATCATCGTCAGTTCAGTTAATAACTTCTTCCTTAGAAAGGTAGCAAGACTTATCGTCGGAGTTAAAATAGATATAAATAATACTTTTTTTGATACATATAGCAGACCAGGTGACTGTACGTATACGCTTTATAATACGTAGGGGAAAGTGTCACAAAAGGATTCTAACGGCGCAAAACGATCCACATATGTTTTTTTTAGATACAGGTAGCTCTTAGAGATGAGTTCGGGCTCATTTTTTGAAGCCCGAGCCCGCCCGAGCCCGAGCAATATTATTTAAGTCGGAGCCCGAGCCCGAAATTTCAGTTAATATTTTTTAAAAATTCAATTACTTCATTGATAGAATACAATAAATTTTGCCGTTTGTGCAAATTAAAGACAAATATAGTTGCAAACTCCGAATGCACTTTCTAATTCTTTGTATCCATCCTTTATCAAAAAATGTCGGATCTCATGACTAATTAAGGAATATAAACCGCCGATCTAAAATACCCAAAGAGCTTCACGCACCTTCTAGGCGCCCGTGCCGCTATTTTTATTTGTTTATTTATTTATTTTTCTTTTATAAGTACTTTTATTTTCCTCATGAATCACTTTTTAAAATCTATTTCAAGCAGTATGTTCAATAAAAGAGAAATTTTTCATGAGCCCGAGCCCGCACACAATTGTGAATTACAGAGCACGAGCCCGGTCTCGGGCTCGGGCTTTCGGGCTCGGGCTGAGCCCGTCTCATCTCTAGTAGCTCTATCTACCAGGTAATACATAAACTAGTTGTGCCAAGTGAAGAAGCAATGTATTCAAGCTGTCACAGTATTACCTGTCTAAAAAAAGTTCTTCAAAAAATCGGGTTTTATAACATCTGTTATATGGTGGAGAACGAATGGAGTATTACTAATGGAATATGTTTTTAGATGGGAATTACACTTGCTAAGTTTGTTGTGTTTCTCGGTGTCATCCAGTAATATAACCTAAGTGGGCAGCCATATTGCCGCATTGCCGGTAAAATGATCCATCGACTGAAGAAACTCCAGTGCCGGGTCCTAGCCATCATGATATCCCTTCAACCGTTATCAAAATGCGCGACACCTCATTACATTATTTAATTTATTTCTGCGTTTATTGTAGGCCACGATGTTTGAATTATAATTTTTGAAACATTCCATTTTATTGTACGTGGCAATTTTTTATTTTAAAATTTTTATAAAATAAATTATGCATACTTTTTGATTGTAAAACTTGTTTCATTTGACTATGTATATTCGTAATTACTTTTATATCTTTTATTTTGGCAATAATAAACAATATACAATTATTTTCAAATGAAGGATCATTTTGCCCTTTGGTTGGACGTAAAATGATCTTTTGGACACTTTCTCAAAATTCTATTTTTTCATTACTTAGTTTGCTTTTAAAATATTATTAAGGTGCTTTTATGATGCAAAAAATCATAGCAAAAGGCCAAAGTTTTATTTAAATACTATACACTAATATTATTTTATACACCACCTTCCCCCAGACAAAAGGTCTATAACACATATGGGCAACCGCCGGCCCCCGGGCCGGATGTGGCCCGCCACAGTTTTTGATCCGATCCGCGAAACATATCAAAACCCCATATAAACCATTCAAAATCCCAAGACTTCGCTAAAATCCTGAAATTTGGCCCACGATTTCACTAACATGCTAAAGTTTGGCCCGCAACTTTTCAAAGGTTGCCCATACCTGGTCTATAACTTACGAGTGCTCGAAGGCCGCAACCGAATACTCTTGTATGGTGTCGGGACGCAGCGTAATCAGAATCTTACTCAAGACCACACAGATCCTAGATCGTCGGCCGCCTGCGCGCGGATTAAAATTGGCCACCCCTTTTACAATTATTAGGCTTAAATTTTTCTTTTCACCGCCCTTAAATTTGGCTGCTGTGCACCATTCTGCCCCCGCTAGGATTAGCCCAGCTCAAAACATTTTAAGTGTATGCGAGATTAACGATTTTGATCAAAACTGGCCAACTTTCACATAGAAAGCAAGAAGAAGTATTGGATTCTGATTCAAAATAAATTGATTTTAAACGTTACCCCTCCCCGTGAAGGAACTTATAAATTAACCCAATTGTACCCAGTGTCTCTTCTTTGGGAAGCACAAAATTTAGTATTCCTGCTGACAGTAGCAAAAATTCCAAAACTTTATAATTAACTTTTCCTATCTTTAATTCACGAGTATTAAATCTCAATTTTGCAAAAAAAAAAAAAAAAAAAAAGACCAAATGAGATGTACAATTTTAACTTTTTATTCACGTTTTTTTAAGAGAAAGTATCAGCTGACGTCAGAAATTTACCTATGACTGAGGGCATCAGCAAAAATTCAAGAAAGTCATGCAAACAGTCTGGGGATAAATGGGTCAAGAACCAAACCAAGCGCATGTCGGAGTTGAACACAAGCCCATAATCACGGAGAGTGATGTGCTAACCACCATGTAATATGGGACAGCAAAATGCCTTTAAAATTTAAATGAAACCTTTAAAATTACAAAAGAGGAGAAAAATTGGTAACGTAAAAGAGAACACAAAATGGTGAGTGAGAATGAGAATTGGTATCTGTATGCTGCAACTCCGCACGAAGCTCTATTCTTGAGAATCTCAAAAGATGGAGTCTCAAAAGAAGAATCTAAGAGGTGGCACCTACTTAGGTTAATGGTGTTTTCGAAAAAGTCATATGATTTTGGTACATAGATATAAAAAGATTAATTATGTCAATCCCTTCAAGAATGTATCTTTGCAAGCTGTACCAGGGATGCAGAAAATGTTATAACTTCCAGGATTTCCGCCAATCCATATGAAATGTTCCCCAAAATTTTACGATATGTTATAGACTTGCACAAATTCTGCATTACTATAGATATGAAAAGATTTGCAATGTACAAGTTTCATCTTTAACCCTTTAACGCACAGTGTTCCCGCTCTGGAACACCGAACTCTGACGTTTGGTCTGTTGCCAGTCACGAAGAATGGATTTGATTTCTATAAAATTAATTGCGGGTGACATAGATAGCTCCACGAGAATCCTTTACTTTTTAGCACGTCCTTTCCCGTAAAAAAATGGTCACGATTATTTTTAACAGCACTGACATCTGCTGAAAAATGGAAGAATGCGAGAACAGCTGAATAGATTGCCCGATGCTAAAAAAGGGCAGCCGTTGCCATCGCTCTACGTAACTACCAGCAAGATGGCGGATGAACGTTTCGATCGTCCGCCATCTTGCTGGTAGTTAAGTCGAGCGATGGCAACGGCTGTCCTTTTTTCAGCATTGGGAAAGGGTTGTGCCTCAAATGGTTAAATAACAGCATTTAACTAATTGCTACAAATTCTTTTTCCCAGAGGGCTTCGCGAGCCGCAATAAAGGGCCTCCAGTTGGAAACGCCCTATTTTGACGATGAAATGTTAGACGTATGGAGAAACCTACAGCCCGCGAGCCAGATGTAGCCCGCCAAGGCTTTTGATCCGGCCCACGGAGCATATAAAACCCCACATGAAAGATATAAACCATTCAAAATCCCATATAAAATCCCAATTATATGGCCCACGACTTCGCTAACATCCTAAAGTCTGGCCCGCAACTTTTGAAAGGTTGTCCATACCCGTGTTAGACTAATAGTCGACACTTTCCTTCTTCTAAAATGAGTATCGTCAATTTTTTCTTGTTATGCATTAGTCTCCAATTTGTATTAATTAGTTTACACATCAATAGTTTTCTGTTGCCAAAATCAATGTTTAATACACAATTTTACAACAGAATCACAGATCCATGCACTACACATTATGCGAGGCATTTTGTTTAAATTGATTAAAATATTGAGATGCAAAGGAACTATAAAAATCTTTATTACATATCGAGAAGACAAACTAATATCACTTACACATAGATAAATTTAAATGTGCACATGAAATTAAAAGCTGAAAAAGAAATGATTGAATTTTAAAAACACCACAATAACAAAAATCTACATTCATCGAAACACATGTAGTTAGGTTTATCACTGGTTCTTCAAAATCAATTTTTCTCCCGACCTTCATCACAGATGAAGCCGAAGTAGTCCCGCATTCAAATCAGGTGAGTTATAAATGAATGCTAAAATATTCATAAAGGTGTAAAATTGTACGTTATAAAATTATAATACAGCATAATACTCAATTCCATTCTTTTCGGAAGTTATTTCAACAAGATTTAGGCGTAGTATACAATTTACAATATTTTCAAATATGTATATTTTTTTATACTCTTTGTATATACAAATGCACCGATTATTATTAGATTATTGCTTCAAATCACTGTTAAAAAAAAGAATTTTTGGTCCAAATATATCGATTTTAATCGATAACGTACGGAAATGTTGAATTTAAATTTATGTTAACTATAATGACAAATGTTATAGTTTTCCAGGACAATTTACAAAATTTAAAACTTTTATATTGCATGTGATAAAATGTTTGCTTTTAAATAGCTATATAAGTTCTTATATAATATATATGGTAAGAGACAACAAATCTGACCATTTAACAGAGCTTAAAATTAAGAAAGACAAAACTACGTTTATTTGTACATTCAAGCTTTGTGCTCTTAAAAATCTGCGTATTGCACCGTGTTTTGATTGTGCATTTCAATAAAAAAGATACCTATGGTTGCTTTAAATTGCATTTTAAAATCATTTATTCAGTCTTTGTAATGAATAGCTGTTTAAATGCATATTATTTATCTATTTAACTATTTTTTATCAATATTACTTCTAACCAAAAATAAGCAAAATGAACTACAATCAACAAACAGACTCATGTAAATAATAATAAACAAACAAACATTTACGAGAAAACGCTTTTTACGTTAAAAATAAGATCAGAACTCTATAAAATGTTGGTACATTGACTTATTCATGTAGATATGGATGACACGCAGTCTAACCTAACACTTCAATTCTGAGCCAGTATTTAAGAATTAAGCTAAATACGATAAACTTAGCGTTTTTTTCCTAATACGAGCGATTTTTTGTGCATTTAAAAATTCTTTTAAGTTATTACCCTGATACTGTAAATGATTTCTGAGATATTATACATATATATGTATAAGAATAATTTAATAATACAATTTGCGAATTTTAAGATTAGCAGAAAAGGAAATAAGATACTGGCAAAGTAAAAAGTGTTACTATTTAAAATTACCTCTTAGAACTTTTTATATAAGAGATAATTAATTTCACTTAAAATTTTCACAGCTTAGAAAGCCTAAGTAAGTATAACATTCGACTAACTCCTTAACTTTGCATAAAACTTGTGCAATCCACTGAAAAAATTACGGCTTTTTTTAATGATTCACTTGCGCGGATCATGATTTATTATGAAATATTAAACGAAATAAAAATATTTTTGAAGATATTTCATATGCAGTTAACTCTCAATGAAACGTTTGTTCATGTAACAGCTACATACAGTTATTGGATCAAAACTTATTAACAGTGAAGAGAATCCATAGTAAGAATTAACATATTGCATACATAATAAAAGATTAAATAAGAAAGCGAATCATTAATTAACAGAAAATGTCTAATTATTTATATCAAATTCATAAATTTAGGATGATAAAAATTTAATTTTTTTTATAATAAACAATAGGAATTTAAAAACAAGCGAATTTATAGCAGTGTATGTATACAGCAGTTTATAGGTAGTAAATTAATGCAAAAACTACAAATTGTAGTTGAATGACAGAAATATTCTATCACAAAATAATGAGTACATCTAATAAAGCAATAATAATTGTTATGCACTTTCTTTATGTTTGACATTCGAAATAAACTGCTAGTTTAAAAAACTAAAACGTGTCAAGTTAAGATTAATAATAATATATAAGCTTCTGATCTGTTTGAAGGAACTTAAAAATAAATTATATATATATATATTTTTTTTTTCTGGTCATATATTGAAAATATAAAGGAAATGAAAAACAAATGTTCAATACGTTCTCTAAATAAAAGGCAAAACTCATAAAGCTGTGAAACATAATTATTTCAATACATTTTTATGTTAACTGTGTTTCCAGTTTGATACAGAGCAAAAATGCTTTAAGTTATATTTATAGTTATTTTTTTTTAAATTCCAACTATCTACAATTAGACCACGCCTTCTTCATCCAACCTTTTTATATAACAAAGGCAAGTATGAAACAGCTACAAACTTAAAATTTTCTTGCTTCATACGATTTTCGTGATTTCCTCTACATAAGGACTTTTTGACGTATCAAAAAGTTCTCTAGTATTAGAATTCAGGCATTTTCATAAAAATTCTTGATCTTAAAAAGTTATCCTGCGTTATTTAGCAAAAAGAGAGACGTTTAGATAATTTACAAACGCTGCAAAACAATAATATCGTGCTTACATAATTTTGAAAGAAACCACGATAGAGTTTCGTACTATTGGATATAATACCACAGAGTACGGATTTTCAAACTATAGTACGGGGCCAAACTGTAGTACACGACAATCTAAGGCGTACACCGTGAAGAAAATTAATCGACATTTTTTTCCAGACGAAAAATTATGCCATGTAGTACTTTTGATTATTTTCAACTATGGATTTTGTTATCCTATAGCAAAATGATAAAAGGCAAAGCAAATAAACAATCCGTTATAATAACCACCATAGTAGATTGCATGCTGAGCCCGATATGTATCCAGTATAAAAATTATATTACTTCTTCAGAGCTCATTTTGAATTATTTATATTTAGTGCAGTACTTCTATAAATAAGATATGAAAACAGAATTAATTATTTTATTTATCATTGATATCAATTTTGAATTCAAACTTGACATATCATTTTTGACAAGGAAAAAAAAAATCAGTGGGAAACTAAATACTTTCATTTCATCTTAAATTATTTTGACCTGAATCTGTAAAAGTATAAAAAAAATGGTCGTAAAGGTAAACTTCTTTCTCTAGGCCTGTTAGGATTGGAGAAGATATTTAACGGGAACATTTGTGATAATTAACCCTACGGTGTACAACCTAAAACAGTTTTAAATATCCGCCTTAGTAGACACCAGACAGTGGCATAATCAAAATTATTGGAGTTAGGGTGCAAAGCAATTCAAACATAAAAACATAAATTAGTAAAAATTTACGTAACGATTATAAGCAATGAAAAGTAACTGCAACGGAGAATAACATATATAATCAATATATACAACATTTCAATTTATATATACATGGATCGTATGTATATAAACTTACCCAACAGTTTTTCTTTTACAGTCCAAGGAGCATACATTTAAGAAAATACCAAATTTTAGTACATACACAGTATTAAGCACTGGCCTTAGGATGAGTTCAGCCACGCAATGTTTATTCGCACACAATTCTATTTCACAAAATTGTGCGAGTGTAATGATATATTCGCTAAAATAAACCGAACTAATGATGTATGCAGACTTTTAAATGAAGACGCTTGACCGAAATATAGTTAACCCTTAATTTGCAATAACACCTGCTCATTAATGGTCGTTTAGCGTTTTGAGAGTACACTGTCACTGGATGTTTATTACAGGACATCGAAAAACTTTAGTCGCGGTACGAAAAAAACATTAAGTAATAACATTAGTAAGTAATTACTGGTAAAAATATAAGTAGAAATATGCGTCGATGCAATTTGTGGGAAATTATAAAGTAGCAATTTATAATTAGATGATCTATCTTTCGGTGATTTGAATGATGAACAGGCGAGCGGAAGGGGAAAAAAATAACTTCATGTCACTGTCTATAATTACAAGGTAATTTTTTTTTTTGCTTTTTAAAAATTGAAATGACAAACAAAGTAGCAGCATATGTTCATTTACAGTCATGTCTTTTATCGTTACTATTACAACATTTTCTTGCTTTTCAACAAAAGAAGAAATTCAAAACAGTCCAATCTGCGCACTTCTGATTTGCCTGTTTCTACATCTATGGAAAAATAAGTGTTACCAAATACTAAATATAATGATAGGTGGAATGGTGGATTCATATATTGGTGTATTTATGTATGGCTGCTCAAATGCGGCATTGCATGATAGTTTTTAAGCTACCATATAATTTTGAAAAGTATGTCTCATGATAAGTCTTTTCGTAGGAGAGAATGACGGTGTAAAATTATTGTAGAGAAAGTTAAAAATCTGTAGAAACTTAATGCTATTTCATACTACTAAGTTTTGTGCGTTTTTTAATTTTTTAAATTGCTTTATGGAAAAGTATGTCTTTGAAAGATACTTAATCATCACAATTTTAAGGAATTTTTTGTAGAATAACATACGTCACCGTATTTTTCAAAAATAATATTTAAACAGCAACGTATGCGCTTAATTTTAATTCGTGAATAAGAGATTAAAAAAAATGAAATCAATCATTGGAAGATTTCAGTAAAAAAAAAAGAGTAACATAATGAAAATGATTTTACCTTATTACAAAATATGTAAGCAGAAACGCTCTAATGAATATCATCAAATAGGGCTTCTGATTTTCAGCTGTATGATAATGCAATTTTAGTAATATATCTTTTACAGATCTACAGTTGTTAGTTGATAACTTTTTACTCAATATAATAATATATTGTACTACATTTTATTCAAGAAATAAAGCAAGAGATTTAGATGCGTGGGATTTCAATTTGTGAACAATTTATTAAATTTTTTGATAAAAATGTTTTATTTAAATGCAGGCTAATACAAAATCGTGATGAGCATAAAACAGTACAAAATATATGAAAGAAAACAAACTAGATCGTAGATTATCAATATAATTATTCGATATATAATTTAAGTACTGGGAAGAAGTATGTATACCTGGAGGGAGAGATATTAAATAAAGCAGTGAAAATCAAATAAAACGATTCAACAAAGATTATTTTCTCTTATTTTTAAATTTTGGATCAATTTAAAAGTAAATTGAAAGACATGTCATTCTTTGAGAAAATGCAAAATATGAAACTTTTCAATGGCTAAAAATCGAAAGCATGAAATTCCGAGAAAGCTATTCTTAGCATCTCCGATTTAGTTAATTTAAAGTCTATGCAGCAGAGAATAAAATTTTAAATTTAGGATGCATTTCTACTAAATTTCAAAAACAATAATATTGTCTGAAGTCATCCTAACATGTGATTTGCAGTGCTTCCTTGGCAAAGTCCTTTCACAAAAATATCCTTTTCTTGAACTCTTTTATCACAAGCAGTTAACATTTTAATATCCGTCAGCATTACATCAGCCATTTCTATATTAATTTCACAAATGTTTTCTATCTGATAAGAATATAGATTCAACATTCGGATTGTCTTCAAAACTGGCACATCAGTATCAGTCACATCTCTTTTTACACAAGTACACACACAAATTCGTGCTTTCCCTTCTAACCTTTCTTGTCTTCATCAAATAGACATTTCACACATGAATTACGAATGGCTAGTTGTAAATGCCTTTTCGCATTTTGATGTATCTTTTAACAGGGTGAAAGAGTAAAGGAAATTCAAATTCGTCATCACTTAATAGGTCTTAGATTGCTAAAATACTGATTACAATTATGTTGTAATTTATGACAGAAAATATAATATTAACACGCAAATTTACCCTCTACCTATGAAGCGCTCTCAGGAAAACACATTTAAAAATTACCATCGTGACTCTATGAGTCTGTAGGAGTGTTAAGTTTTGTTCAAATTAAAACAGACATTTATAATGCTTCGATACAGCGTCATTTGTCACTAAATCACATTTTATAAAAATTTATCTTTATTGCGAAAGCTCGCAATTTTGCCAGATTTTGAATAGTTGAAAACAGGAGATTCAAGTGTTATCTTACACAAAAAAAAATTACTTTTTATTAAAATTGCATAAACTAATATTACATTTAATAATTTAATTGATTAAAAAGAGGTTCCTGTCTATACAAAAAATACAGTTTAAAAAATCAAAATCATATAAATTAATTTAAATGGACCAAATTATTGTTTGTAATCACAATTTTACAAATATTTCACATCGTTGTTTGATTTTATTTCTCAAATTGAAAATTTCCTATGCTGCAACAACATTTAAGATTGTGCGAGTTATCGTTAAAACATTTCATATTTGTTTTCATTAAATTGGCATACAAAAGGACTTTATTATAAATTTAGAAATTAAAAAAAAATGAATGATAGGCAAAAACTGAGACTAATTCTAGAAAACCGCAGTCCAAAAGCCTGAAGAACTGCTATAAGTTCGGTCGAATACACAATTTCTGGATTTAAAGTCTTTTAGACATTTTTGAGTTAAGAAAATATTTTTACAAACAAGTGTGCTCAGACTTTGTAAGAATAACTCATCGTTGGAATTTCCAGTTTTAATTCTATGTATTTTTGAGACACTTGAATTCTTTTTAGTCTAAAATGTAATTGATTAGATATTCTCTTTGTTTTTAGTCCTTGAAAGAATCATATTTGTGTATTATAACTGTGGGTTTAGATAATATTCATTCTGTAAATCAAGAATATTTCATTGACATTTTTATTGTTCACATATTAAAAAAAGCATTTTCTTCAGAATAGTTGATTTGCATGTGAGAGAAAAATTCTTTTTCTACAGGAAATAATTATACAATTGTTTGAAAAGCATTCCTGTGGGTGGGGGATAAACTTTTAAAAGTAAGTATAAAAATATAAATGCGATTTTAAATTCAACAACGAGAATATGAATTATTATGTAATTTAAAAGCATCCATCATGTTTCGGAAATACCTTTACGCTTCGATATAGTAGTTAATTTGAAAACCGCAAGCGTAGAAAAACAAATAAAACTGTAATGCTAAAAATAAAATTTAATTAATTTTACATTCAGTTACTCTAGTCTCAACACGTGTTACTTTCGTATTAGACTTTAGTGTACGAAAGTGACACGTATTGTGTGACTCAAGTATTACATTTTTTGTAAAAATATGGTAGGACTTGTATTAATGGGCATACCTGTATTTTTTGTTATATGAGTAAAGTTTAGAAATGAAGTGATTAATCTCGAAACATTTCTGAAAACTAATGATAAGCGAATTTTGGTTAGTACAGATTGAAGGAAAAGTAAACTACGGTCATGTCTTTAGTTAAAACTTTTTGCATGTTCTATACTGCTTGTTCTCTTAACAATCTCAACATTTAAATACAAAATTTAAACTTTCAACCTTCCAATGTGCTTATATTTTTCTGGATAAAACGTCTTTTTGGTGTGTTACTGAGATTGGATGCAAAAGCGAAAAGTTAATTAGAATTAATTTCTGACTGATAATTTTACTCAAATCTTTAATAATAAATTTATTTTTAAATCTCCTATCACATCATTCACAAAAATTAGTTACAATGGTTACAAAGGCTTTAAATGTCACTAAGATAGCGACTATTTTATTTATTTATTTTAAATGAGTCCAAAGAATAAGTAAATAAGTTGGAATCTTTCGCTTGAAACAAACAGGACGTGTAGGTACATTATGCGGACTGATATTTTTAATCTAAATTCTCGTATCTTTTAATAATGTACACTTGAAAAAATACACCTAAAATTTTTCACACGCAATATTTATACTCATTACATAATACAGTTGCGAAACATAGTATTAATAACAGAAGCTATTAAAAGAAAAACACAATTGCACACGCTGATATCGAAAATATCAATTAAAAAATGTTTGCAGAATGATGTAGATATAGTTACAATATGTAAATTACGCACATAAACGTCTATTTATATAAAATCTCAACATTCTAAAATCACCAAGAACTATATGTAATGAAAATATGTGGTTCATGACTATGACATAGATATACACCAAGGATCACTGTTGAAATCAGAATCAACGATTTTCACTCATTATGCATATACTGCTATTAATGCCTTTGAAAAATAAAGGCGACGATTATGCTTCACAAGTCCAAACGACACTTAATCTTAGGACACGTGTTTTTTTTTTACCCAACTATCAATTAGAGACACTGCATATGAACACTGATAATAAAAAATCACAAGTCATCTTTGGAGTAAAAACGATGTTTGTAAGAAAGTGAACGTGTTTTCAGCTTTCACATTTACATAGGATATATCTTTTTTCCACCAAACATATATACACCAAGTTCAATATACAGTCTTTCTTAATCCTTGATATTTCTTTGAATCAGAAATTGATTACAAGTGATTCGGATTAAGTGTTTAAACTCCAGAAGCAAAGCTTCAATCCAATGGACGAAATTATAAGCGATCTGAAGAGTTTTGTGCTCTTCCAGAAATCCACTGGGCGATGTTTCCAGACTCGATGATTCACAAGAACTATGATAATCTTGCCTGGTAAACGAAAATGGCCTCATGTTATGAATATCCAAAGTTAAAAAAACTGTGCTGATATACAGAGTGAGATACCTAATTCAAAGTAAGCCAATGGCATTGTTTAAAGGCAGGCAGAAAGTCCAAGTCACATTCATGTGATACTTGAATGCCATATCGTCTGCAGTTGAGGACAAATATTACGGCTCGTTTCCGCGTTTATATACAAGCTTAAGACACCTTGACTTTAGATCTACATCGATTCGATGCTTTGAAGTTCTTGTGATGACTATCGAATTCTCTTATAAAACCTACAATACTGAATGGGCTGTTGTCTTCATTTGGGCAGTTGACTGTTTCATAGTCTGGATGCAGCTGAATCAACAAACATTGATTCGTTAGGCGACACTAAAATCCCTTGCCTGTCCCAAACTTGGCAAGGCTGTTGTTGATCACCAGCGACGTCACCTGTCGTTTCGTCTTCCTCCGTGACGTCGAGAGATGTGGTCCTCCACGTTCGACCACCGACAGGCACGTGGTGATGGTGATGGTGGTGATCTGAAGATGGATCTGCCGTTCTCAGGAAAGAATCTGAGTCCCTCAAAAACGAAGGCGATGTTGGTCTGACATGTAGGGGTATCACTTGACTGGAAGGATAATCTTGGACATTGCCATACCTCTTCGAGGAGAGAGGTAGTGATCCATTATTTGAGTCTGGTACTGTGAATTTTAGTGGTTCTTTGCCACCCAGAAATGAGCTCAATGTCCTCGGCCACGAATTCTGTTTGTCGTAGTCTGGTGGGGAATCGGATTTGACGTTCCCGAACACACTGGATGCCTTTGAAGCAAATATTTTTCGATCCAGAGTGTTGGCAGCTATTTTGTCACCTTCCTCGTCAATATAACCAATGGATGAAGCGTATGAACTTCTGCTTTTGGGCTCTGTTGGCAGAGTTGGCAGAGTGCTCAGCTGCATGTCTTTCGGAGACGTTATGGCAGTTTCACGTGGAGCTATTTCTTCCCCATTTTCTGCATCAGTTGTTTCTATCAGGACAGAGGGACTGAGACCAAACATGTAATGACTGGTTGTGATGTCCCGAACAGGTGGCTCTTCAGAGAGTTTAGAATGTTCCTGAGAGGTTTCGGAATTTGATCTGAAAGAACAAAAGATAATGTTAACATTTGCATAGTTTTGTACTATTTATTTAATAAAGCACGAATTTTTTACTCAAACTAAATTATTCTTGAAATAATTTTTTTTATCAGAAGACGAAAAATTTATCAATGGTTAAAAATAAAACTAGCACAATCTATTAACTTGTTCCCTTAGCTATTACTTGGAGAAATAATAAATACATGTACCTTAAAACATTAGAAGCCATCTTTCTTGTTTGTCTAGCAAATTTCTTCTGGTATAAAAATATTTAGAAGTCAGTCAAGTTAAGAAGTGGATCTTTTTAAATCCAAAATTACATTTAAGTAAATTAGAGGTAATGTAGTAGATTTTTTATAAGTTTGACGAATCCAACCCTATAGATATGTTACAGCAAAAAAAAAAAAAATTCTTTATGAAGGTTTAATTGAATTTAATATTTTAATACATTATACTATATAAAACAAATAAATGAACTTTTACACTAATAAAACATGAAAGATTACTCGAAATTCAAAATAATAGGATTTCCGTTAAATATGCGGATTTTAAGTGCTCCCAGCAAACACACACAGGTTCTCTGAACGTCTATTAACGTTCAGAAGACGTTTTCTGAACGTTAATAGACTTTCAGAGAACCTGTGTGTGTTTGCTGGGTTACCAATTACCGATCTTACAAGAGAAATCGTTGAACTTCATTTAACTTAAAAAAGAGGCTTAGATTGCTTCTTTCTTTATGTAGCCCCTTAAATAAGTGTTTTTTTTACCATAGATGTTACTTGGGCAGAGACGGCTTAGTGCAATTTTGTGGGCTGGGGCGGCAAGTTGAAATTTATGTCCTTTTTAAGGAAGTAAAATAGGATATCTTGCATTTTTCCGGTAGTTTCTTGTTTCTCCCGGGAGCGGAGATAGCGTCCCCTACCCTTTTAATCCGTCAGTGTCCCTGGATATGTCTTTTTCGTAAATTTATAGTGTGTTGAAAAATTAATGTTGTGTTAACCCTTTGAGGCGCAACCCTTTCCCAATGCTGAAAAAAGGGCAGCCGTTGCCATCGCTCGACTTAACTACCAGCAAGATGGCAGACGATCAAAATAATAAAATGTTAAAAATAATCGTGACCATTTTTTTTTACGGGAAATGACGTGCTAAAAAGTAAACGATTCTCGTTGAGCTATGTCACGCGCAACTATTTTTTATAGAAATCAAATCTATTCTTCGTGACTGGCAACAGTCAAAACGTCAGAGTTTGGTGTTCCCTGAGCGGGAACCCTGCGCGTTAAAGGGTTAAACTTATGCGGCACGAATTTCGTTTTGAAATTCACTGAGCCCTCACAAGGCAAAATATATCTAAATAGGTTCACCTGCTCAGAGTCTTGTGCTTCGAAGATCTCCTTATCGAATCGACTTCTCTGCTGCTGTTGCTTTTCAGAGTGTTGCTACTGCTGAATGTGAGCAGCTGGCCTCTAGAAGCGTAGTCTGACGGCACGAGAGCGGGGACTTCTTCATTGCACGGTATAGGGCCTTTTTCGGGACCCCAGAAAGTGTTGGTGCTGAATGGGACGCCAGCGTCCATGCTGCCCAGTCGAGTGGTAGTTGAATGTCCGTTCTGCTTGTTGTGACCGGAATTGGAGTTTCCGGACCAGCTGCCGGGCGGAACCATCCCTCGGTACTTCTTGAAAGTTCCAGTTTTAAGAAGCTGATACCTGTAAGGGGGAACGCAAAGTTTCACAAATCCATATTTTCGAAAAGTATATATTATGCCCTTTTCAAACACACCTTCAGAAAGTGTAATCTTATCGAAAGGCTTGGAGCTTATAATGTCAGCTTAGGACTGTGGCTCGAAAAATTATGATTTTGGTGCATAATTACAAACACACTAATTATATCAGAAAATGTTGTTGTTGTTGTTCCATTTTACTGAGCCCTTGTCAGACGAGGACTGGCTTAGCTCGTAAACCCCGAATTTTGTACCGATTCCAGATGAGAATCATATTACCAGACATCGTCACTCCCTGAAGCATAGCTTGGACACGGAGGACATTGGAGCCAGGACACATTTTACGTGCACCAGCTCCCTTTAGCGTACACGGTCCCACAGCAGTCCAGCCGAGAGAGGAGTTCATCCTCCCAAGCACTTGCCAAGCCGGTGCTGCTTCACATCGGTAACTTGTATTCAGATATTAATAGGTTATTACAGATGGGCAAATATATAAATTGAATAATTGTTTTCGTAAAATTTCCCTGAAAGCTTTCATAAATATACGGAATTTTTTTGAGTTTAAAATCCTGTAGCAGTTACGAAATTCTCCGAAAAATTCTTGAACACCGAAGATTTCCCATTCGTAAAATTTTGCTTTGCCAGTCCGCGTTTGAGAATTTTTTTCTGTACGTTTCATAAAAAGCACGTTTTTTTTTTCTCTCGCTTATTATGCTGTGCTGTAGACTGCAGCTTAAGAAGATTCATCTTAAATTATTTCAGGTCCGTGGCGCAATTAGTTTCTTTTAATTTGTGCATAAAAGCAGAATTTATTTTTTTCTAATTACAGCTTTAATCACTGCTAGTGATACAATAAAGAAACATAACATGCTCAATGAGATAAATACAGCAAAAACCCGGTATAACAAACTTCAAGGGAACATTATTCTGAAAAAGTCGTTTAAGGAAAATTACATTATGACTAAATTTATACTACATGATTTTATTTTACAACTTTATCTTATGAATCTTCTTCAAATACTGGCAAGTTTTTTATTCAGAGATAATATAAGAAATTCTTTCTTACGTTATATAGTGCTGTGATCAAAAAGTATCCGGAATACTTCATTTATAAAGCATTTATTAATAGATATTGTCTGCAAATTTCTATCAAACATTTTTACGTCTACAGACAGTCAGGAATTAATTTAATTTAGCGTGTGAAAATAAATTTGTTTTTAATGAGATAAGAATTTTCTCTTATTGACTTTCGAAATGGGCAATGTTATTATCGAAGAGAATGCATTCAATTTTGTTTTCGAAATAAAATTTCCACTACAAAAGCGTTTCAAATGTTTCAGAGAGGTTTTCAAAAACGAGAGCATATGAAAAACAGTAGTATTTGATTACAAAAATAAGACCGTTACGAAATCACTCATAAATCAAAATAATGTTAACTTTGATTGGAAGAAAATACTTTGAAGACGAAAAGAAAAGTGTAGTAGTGTGATATTATACAAATATGGTACATCATCTATCATACAAACATGATATCATACAAACTGGCAAGACAATCAATGAAGTTTATCATTTGAGCATTTTAGCGCTGTTTGCTTGGAGCAATTTGTCGAAGAACGACCTGAAACTTTACGATTTAGCTCGTGGACTCCTCTCCATAATAATGCGCTCCTCACAGTACAACTAATGTTTATGTTTTTATTAGAATATTCAACAAAAACTGCTCCGCAAGCTCTGATGTGACACAATGAGATTTTTTTCTTATTTCTATAGTTGAAATTGCATCTTGGTGGTTATTGTTTAGATACCATTAATTCGATAAAGAAAACTCGCTGCAAACTCTGAGTTTGTTTCACAAAAACAATTTTAAGGCATGGTTTGATGATTGGAAAAAACGCTGTCTGGAGTGCATTGCAGTGAGAGGAGATTAATTTGAGTTGCTGTGTGTTGTGCTACGACAAAGCTATCCAAGGGCTATTTAGCAAGGATGAAGGGTCCCTTGGTCAAGCGACCTTTTTAAGGGGTCACTTAACATTAACAACTTAAACAGGAAGATGAAACACAGATATCGACGGAACCGCGATCCGAATCTGTACTGATTACCATAGTCAACAATCGTGACCAATTGATCAGTGATGTCGTCACCCCTGTCGCTGGGTTGTTTGGAAAGTAAGAGCGGATAAGGGATTTGCTCCCTTTCTGGTAAATATATAAATTGGTAGAAACAGCTAACACCATTGGTGGATCCAGTGAGAGGGATCCACCGAAGAAAATACTTTCACACTAGATAAAATAGGCTTTCTGAATTAGGATTCAATCTTTACGCCCTATCCCCATCGAAAATAATTTGTGGATCCGCTCTTGGCAGACATTAACTCTTTCAAGACTCCTGAGTTGAAAGTCTGCAGTGGAAAAAAATAAATTTTGCCTTAAAGCTGGTTTCTTTTAATGCATGCATTTTCTCTTATGTGTAATCTTAAAAACTACTAGAAAAAGGTATAAGACTGTTATGTGAATCAATCTTAAATTTACAAGAAATTAAAATCATTCAGGATTAAAATACGTTGATTTTTAACCAGGAATAAAATGTTAAGCTATTAAAAATAATATCCTGAGCATTCAGTATTGTGTATTTTGTGTTAAGGCAGACCTACACGAGTGGTATCTGCCTATAAGCGGGGTGGGGGGGGGTGTGCCTTGGACGCAGTGGCGTAGTGAGGGAGTGCAAACGGGTCTATCATGCCCCAGGCGCCAAATCTCCTTAAAACAAAGAAAATTTGGCAAAAAGTAGGAGGGAGGGATGCCAAAGTATCGCGGCCCGGGCTCCAATTTTGCTCGCTATGCCATTGCTTGGACAAGGCTATTATACGGACGCGAGCATTTAGAATAGTTATTATAGTTATAATTTCACCATTTAAATTACTATTACTAAACAATATAAAATTTTTAAAGGAAGAAGAAAGTATTTCTTTACCAAGCGCTTCTTGCTTCGGGGTACTGCAAACATCTTACAATAAAAATGAGAAATCCTTGGAGAGAGTTTGCGATACAGAATATGTACTGAAAAACCAGTCTGGCTTCTCCAACAGCAAAAGCGCCGAACACCCAAGATACACCCAATAAAACCTAAAAAGATAAATAATTATATTAATTAAAAATTGTTTTATGGTGCAATTATTCACAACAATTTTCCGAAATAGTTTCACATAGTGTCGCCATCTATGTTCGGCTTTTGAATACTACCCTAGAGATAACAGCTATAATAAAATATTTTAAAACAAGTCAGATGTATTTAAAATAGGCCATATTTCGAAGATCAGATTTAAATTTAAATCTTAATAAAGCACTTGAAATAAATATTTGATGTTACTAATGCATAATATGTTAAAATATATAAACAATACCATTAAATATTTTATATTTGATTTGTGGTGCTGCCATCTATCAGCAATAAAGAAAAGCTTTACAAGCATTACTGAATGTATTAAATGACAGCTCATTTTAAGAACTTACAGTTTTAAAATATGCTCATATTTAAAAGAAAAAGTATGAAGAAATTGAAAATTATTACTGAAATCGGTTGAAAGGGGAGAGAGGTATACCGCTTTTTAAAGTGGCTGTAACTTACTGTTTATACTTAAAAGTAAAACTTTTCTAGCAATATATTATTCAGGCATATAGATAGATAAACCATATTTTTGAAACATTAATGAATAAAATAAATATGTGAAAAACAAGGTGATAAAACACATATCAAAAATGTATGATAATGTAGACATAAAACTAAAGGAAAAATCTTCATGTAAAAATTAATTTTAGAAAATTTTTGTCAGAGTATTTCTATACATAAGACATACTTTTTGGGGTATTACAAACAATTCGAGTTTTAAACTGCTCAAATGCAACAAGCAGGCATATTTAGTATTTATTTTTTAGCGTATCACAAAGAGAATGGCCCTTTGACTATGGGGTTGTATTCTCGGGCCTGAAAGCGACATTATGAAATAAAAAGAAACATAAATAATGCCGAAAGCATTGATTATAAAACACTTTCCAGCACAATTGTCTTTTTTTGACTAACGTAAATCCAGAAAAATTTTCAAAAAATGATATCACAAAGGAATTTCTTTAAGCCCTAGGAATTAGTGTCTAACTGCTGTTACGAATGTGGGAGATTTACTATTTTGATCTAATATTTTGAGCTTTATTTTAGGTTAAAATTAAGAGTGCATGTGAAAAATATACAAAATTCGCACCTTTTTGTATGTAAAGTAATTTGGCTATTTAATTCGTTATAATAGTTAATCAAATTCTGCTTTATTAACAGTAGAGTTTGGTGGTATGGCGTCAAATTTCCACGAAATCGCAAAGCAAAAAGCTGTTTCTATTTTTAGCGCCAGATTGGGATTATGTCTTTAAATGCCAAGAAAATCTGCAGCCATTTGATAAAATTCTGAGAATAACTTTAAAAACTCTGCATCACACTTAATGTAATTTTGTGAGAACCAATACACATCATACAAATGTGATTCCCATCCTTTTACATGAAGAGTAAGCCTTTATGAATATGCTTATACTTACTGTATTATGCTTGAAATGAATAACTGTAATGGACCGTCATGGTTGGAATTCTTTCGAGTGATACAGTAGGGTAAAAAAAAAAACCACATAAACTATTTTCGATGGTGAACATTATTCTGCAAAGCGTTATATTACATACTGATTCTCTATTATTTGTGATAGATGAATGTTTCCCAAGCATACCTTAAACAATAACTGTCTATAGACGCAATGTATTAGAATTCTTTTGAATGCTTTTATAAAAGAATTAATAATGCTAAATATACTATTTTCAATAGGGTAGATGATACAATACATAACAACAGCATGAGTAAATTTCGTCGCAACAGATGCATATTACGGCAGTTAGAGCACGGACGGACAGCAGACAAACTGCAATCATAAACACTCTTCGATTTTAACAAGAAACTCAACAAAGTGTTGTTAAACTAACTATATATATAAACTTTGTAAAATAACACATTAACATCTTTTTACGTGTGCTATTTTACAAAGTTTTGAATTATTTTTTACTTTTTAGCTTTGTTGGAAAGCGTTAAAAACTCTGAAAAAGTTCAATACGAATCCTGAAGAATTCCTAAAACGACCCGTACCATGACAGTAAATGCTCCCCTGATCTGGGACGTTGTAACCAAAATCTTCTCTTTCTTCCCCTGGGGCTTCTTGGTAGCAGCTGCCCTAGGAGCAAAGAGCACTTTTGTGACCATGAGGAATACTATCAGGTTGACGGCCAAGATCAAGCAGCACGGTCCAAGGAAACTCAGGTAGTAGACGTACGGGTTACTAGCGGATAGCATGCAGCTGAAAAAACACAGAGATGTCACTTGCGGGTTTATAAGTGCATAGCTGAAATCAGATAGAGTTTGTAAAATAACACACATAAATAAAAATACATACAATAATACGATCGTTTCGGATGGCACAGAAAGAACAACCTTCTTGAGTTGAAAAAAAGTCTACCTTCTACACAGGAAGGAAGGTTAGAGTTCTTCTGTAGTAGAGTTTTTTATTTATGTGTGCTATTTTACAAAGTTTACAATTTGTTTTAACATTTACACATCAGTTTTTTCTTTTCAGTGTTCTTATTATGTATAATGTAATTATATATACATAAGTACATATTAGTATACAATAGTTCTAATCACGTAACTCAGTAATGTTAGGGTAATTATAGTAAAACTTGTAATTTTGTAAGTATAGAATAATGTTAGTGCAATTTTTATTCCTTAATTATTGATCATAGACATATGCAATAGATTACAAAGTTACGTAAAAAAGGGAAGAGAGTTTTATAGTATGCATTAAAATTTTCAGGATATTAAGTCTAAAAATATACAAAATTAAAATTTTATACGTCCAACGAAAAAAAAAAAATTCTCAATTAGTGGAATGTGTCCCATGATTTAATAGGGTCATGTACAAAATTACTAAATTAATAATTGGTGCACATTTTATAATTGAGAATTTGTATGGAAGCATATACAAATTTAAATTTTGCATTTATTTAGACTTAATTTCCCAAAAATTTTAATCGATGCCATGAAATTCATGGAATTTTCAATTGTAAAATGTGCACCAAGTATCAATTAGGTGATTCACAAAATTTCAGCTTTTCATCATTACAATCCTCAGATATATGTTTAAGCATACTTGGTAAGGGTTATAAAATACCAGTAATAGCAAGTTTATGTTTTAATAAAAAAATTTAAGAATTCAAAAGTAACTATTGATCTTTTCTCCTCTAAGTACATTGTACACTATAATTATAGTTTAATATACTCGATGAGTCAGAACTTGGTACAAATTAAAAAAATGTCGTTATGGGACTTTTTTTAAAAAAAGAGAAAAATACGTTACTTTTTTTCTTTTTTTTTAATTTTAAAAATTAGTTCAAAAAGTTGTTTGCAGCCGGTACTGATAACAGAAAAAGACAGAGTGCAGGGTACGTTTGTTATGAACTCACTTTTTTCGATACCGAGTACGCAGAGAAAAATCTCGATTTGGCATATTTCATAGGACCAGACATCAAGTTTGCACTTCTGGCATATCGGTATTCCACTATGAATAAATTAGCACTAATGATTTAACGAGATTTCATTGTACTTCATTTCAATGCTGTCATCTGTTCCTTTGACAAAATTAAGAAGCGTTACAATGCCCATAGCAGCCGTATCACGGTTATGTCTGGATAAATATATGAAGCTCTGTTTTTCAGTTTTCCTGATAATGAAGGTAAAGAACTATATACTTGCAATTTTAAATATCCGGATGACCAGAAATTCATTTGTGTAAGGTCAGGTGATCGTAGAAAAGAAGTTGCATAAACTTGTATCTCGACTGATGACGTCATCTTATGTTACGACGTTTTCTAACATTTTCTACTACTATTATTTAGGTGTCGATTTTCAAGTTTTTTGACTTAAAATAGCTATATGTTTCATGAAGTCTCTTTCCCCCGCATTTAGCTAGTTTGTAGGGTAGAAGCACCCTTTGTTGGCAACTTTTTGAACTAATTCGTTTTTTAATGTTCCAAAATTCACGTGAGCAATTACGTGTAAACCGCACTTCTCGGTCACAATTATCCTATTTTAATGATTTTTTAAAAGTCTGCAGGACCTTATGAAGCACACAACATACTATATATAGGGCACCAAAATCAACTTAAATTGATAAATGATAGCATAATTCGAGCTACTCAAGGATAGCTTATCCTGCCTATTGTTATCCCAGACAGACGTTTTGCTTTTTTTCCCTTATATACTTACTACTCATTCTGATGGTAGTAAACTTCCCAATCCATTAGAACTGTCACTCCAACAATGATAAACGGGATACCTAAATAAAATGAAAATAGTTTTTAAGCAAATAGAATCTTTTACTGATGTAACAACTTACAAAAATAACATTAAAATTTAACGTAACCGTGTCAATAAATAAAAGGTACAAAAAGCACAGGGATATTTACTAATATTCCAACGCAAAGATTCGTGACACAATTTCAACTTTCCCCAGTTCAAAATATTTTATATTGTTCAAAGAGTGAAATTTAAATTTCAATGAACGGATCAAAACTATGCGCAATTTTGTTTAAAAAAAACCCTAAGTGAATTGGATTCATGGCAGTTACTTCTATGTCATTGTGACTATCATTAGTTCTGGAGCCATGCTTATCATTCAATGAATTATAAATTACAGTTATTATTATTTTCTGATGCATTTCTGTAAGAATACGTCTTTATAGTAAATGTGACTTATTTAATCTTTCTTAATGACAACTAAGAATACTCGAAGAGGTTTCATATAGTCATATACAGAAAAACACTTAATTCCTATCAGAAAGTTAAATGTTGTTTTTGAAGGATCTGCCTAAGCTATCTAAGTTGAGAATCTTCCACTAATTGTCACTCTCGACGCTTTTAAAAAACATTTAAATTACATAGTTTATTACCAGATGAAATAAATTAAGCCACATATATTTTACTACCTGATAAAGCACGTGTTTTACCAGATAGTAAAATATAACATACAGGAAGTGATTATGTTTATTAGTGACCTTTTAGTGAAATGAAGACGCTCAAAGTTCTTTAAATATTAAGTCACTCACATTAGAAAAGATGATATTAAATGAATTAAATTATTAATGAGCGCATTATTGATGAGTTGAAGTGAAATCGCGCAGGAATGAGATGCAAGCTACTATTTTGGTCATCAAATGTATATAACCAGTCATTGTACGATGTATAGAATTGCTTAATAATACAACGATTAAAAATTATTTTTTAGACGTGGCACACAGAGATTTTGTTTTCATATTGTTTTTTCAATGATAAAATGAAGGGTATAGATGCAAACTCACATTTTTCTTTTTTGAAAAACTCACGTTTTCCATATTTAAATTTAAATTTTAGCTTTACTAGAATTATTACAGGCTTCAAACTACGTAAAATTAGTTGTTATGACAACAAAAAGGGGATTGTGACAGTATATCATTATTGTAAATATGTTTTTCGCATTTTTCTAAGAGCTAAGAACTAACTTTCCAAGCGAAGAACGTGAGCATTGCATCAAAAACCTTCAAATATGATATTTTTAGTACTAAGCTGTACTGCGTTACCTTTATTATGTGACCGACATCGAGCAATTTAAATTATACCCAAATATAATTATCTAAGAAACCATTAAATCAATGAAGAACTCTAAATTAGATGAGCAGTACAATAAAAATAGTTTTCCAAAATGTTACGTAAGTAGCATTTATAATTGCTGTTTAGTTATAGCAATATATTAACATGTAGCCCTAAAAGTTCTTAAATATTTATAAAGTGAGGTATCAAAGCTCTTAAAAATTTAACAATCTTCATGGTATTTAAATATTATTGTACATGGGGGGGGGGGGGGATTGAAATCACCTCAGCAATCGAATACCACTTGAGGATTGATGTAAGTGTAGCGCTGCGAGTTGTCGAAAGATTGCCGAGCGTGCTGATGAAAAGCTCCCGAGAGGGAGGAAGTGCAAAGGGGTGGACAAAGTTTCTGCATCTTAAGATTACTCAACTGCCGAAATCTGGGGACTGAAATAATCACCTCAGCAATGTAAAAACACTGGTGGATTGGTGCAGGTGTTGAATAGCGAGCGCTGAGAGATGTTGAGAGGTTGCTGTGGCTGTGCTGATGGAAAGCTGTCGAATGAGGAATTTCAGGGAGTGACAAGGTTTCTGCCTCTAAAGATTATTTTAACTGTTGAAATCTGATGCCAACTTGTTTAAGTATACAATACTACAGTGGCGTAGGATGGTGGTTGACAATTGATTGCAAAGACCACGGATCTTTGGCTGGACTTTACGATTCTCATTGTTTGCGCTCGAATATGAATTTTTCGGTCCCGTTACCAGATTCATTTCAGCCTTCGTTGGTCATTAATTAAGGTAAAGATACACAAGGGCTATATGCCGTAGGGAGAAGCTTCGGGCCGAGGATCTTTTTAAGGGGTTATAACGCGTATCCACGTCACAAAATGGAAAAAGCCACCCTTTTGGAAAAATCTAGACGTTTAGATCGATAGTCGCGCGGTAGGATAGAGCCTTGGACTTTCACACTTCAGCCATCCACCAGTGTCAGTGGTCTTAACCAACAGCAACTGGTCTGCCTCTCACTTAAGCACTAAGACTTTTCTTAACTCTATGTGTTTCTACTGCATCATGTAAGAGGAGTTTTCGAAATCAAAATTTAATTAAAAGTTATCTGAGATTTACTATAAGAAAAGCACAATGCTCTAGATTAGCTATTTCTTAAATTGAAACTAGTGTAGCTCAAACGATCGATTTTGATGACGCATTTTCAAAATTTGCAGAACATAATGTTAGGAAAAGAGATTCTAAGTATCAGGTAAAAGTATGGCTAGTAGGATTTGTTCCTAGAAAACGTAACTTGTAAACATCTCAGATTTCATTAAATTGTTAAAGTATTAAAAATAATTATCTAAGAAACCATTAAATCAATGAAGAACTCTAAATTAGATGCGCAGTAACAAGATATACAATAAAAATAGTTTTCCAAAATGTTACGTAAGTAGCATTTATAATTGCTGTTTAGTTATAGCAATATATTAACATGTAGCCCTAAGAGTTTTTAAATATTTATAAAGTGAGGCATCAAAGCTCTTAAAAATTTAGAAATCTTCATGGTATTTAAATATTATTGTACATGGGGGGGGGGGATTGAAATCACCTCAGCAATCGAATACCACATCCACATTTGAAGGCATTTTCGTTTGCAAAATCAACTTCCAAAGGTCGCTACATCTATACCGTCACTATCACTTTTTACCGGTGTGGCATTCGAATACTAAGATCATTTTTTTGCTTCCCAAAATTTTGAGCAATGTACTTATTACCTTATTACTTAAAAAAAAAGAAAAAACCTTACATAGTGCATTAAACTGGCTCATTATCAAAAAGGCATTTTACTATCTTTTTAATCAGAGGAAATGCATCTCATTAAATATTTTTAATCAGATAAATACTGAATAGTTTGCCCTCTTTATTAAACTATTGAATAAAAAATTGCTTCCTAAATAAATTTAACTTTACATTTTGGTGGATATGGAGTTAACAAGTTTAAACATCGCCCCAGTTACCAGCAAACTTTGCTTCGCCCCTGCAAATATACCAATTACTTTGAATTAGATATTCAATGGTGAAAATATTGTGCTGGAATACTTTGGTGACCAGACCGTTGTTCATCTCTAATCTATGTCTTTAGTGAGCTACGGGAACTTAAACCAAAGTTGTTTCTGTAGTATTACGTGAGTAATATATAGGGGTTTCAATTTATAGGGCACTACATTTCAATTGATCAGTTATTTTTCACACACAGAAGCTTTTGCGGTTAGCACATCCACATTTGAAGGCATTTTCGTTTGCAGAATCAACTTCCAACTGTCGCTGCATCTATACCGTCACTATCACCATTTACCGATGCGGCATTCGAATACTAACATCATTTTTTGCTTCCCAAGCATGAGATTTGAACAGAAAAAAGGATTGTTACACTCACGAAAGCTCATGTTATGTTACATTTTAAAATGCTCTCGATATTTTACTTTTAAAATCCGATGCAAAGTATATAACATATTGTATATCTTCGATCAAAGTGGAATAATATTTGTTCAACAAATAGACCTACTTGCCTATACTTATTGTACATTTTAATAGCTTCCAGTAAACTTTTGTATGTGGGTACTGATTAGTAAATTAGATCCAAATCTAACTGGAAGCACCTAGAAATTGAATTATTATAGTGCACGATGAATGATAGACGATTAATAAGGCATTTTTTTTCTGTAGTTGTATATAGTACATACCGAACAAAACAGTCTTTTAATTTCACTTATTTCATAAAATAATGAAATAGAGGAGATGTTCTCACCCCATGCTAGAATGGATCTCTTCAGCATAAAGTGCGACTCTGCAGTTGCGAAGACATGCACCAGAAGCTGGTACATGTTGGTGGCTTCGACGCACATCCATGAGAGGCTGGTCAGCAAGAAATAGTGCACCAACACGGCGACGGCAGCGCATACTTCGGCGTGGGCCCGTCGCGACCCTCCGGCCAGGAACGATGCATTCATGAAAAGCATGGACACGCATAGATGTAGGAGAATCTGACCAGGGTGATCTCTGTTGAGACATCTGCATAAAGCAATCATTTTCATCATTCGTAGAATAATTAATTTTATCACATATAGTTAATTGCATTTTACATCATCCTATATATGAAACCCTCTGAAGCACTAACCAGAGGTATACCAGAGTGAAATGTGATAAAGACACAGTATTTGATTTGATATCAACTCTGTTCCATTAAAACAACGGGTTAAAAGGTTTTGATTTCTTTAGTTCTTTTTCACAGAATATATGTACGCAGACTTATGCATTCTATGAATAAGGATTGATTATCTATGTACCTAACCTAATGTTTTGAATGAAGAA
Organism: Cheiracanthium punctorium; assembly: GCA_038373885.1. Taxonomy (NCBI): domain Eukaryota; kingdom Metazoa; phylum Arthropoda; class Arachnida; order Araneae; family Cheiracanthiidae; genus Cheiracanthium; species Cheiracanthium punctorium. The sequence continues at coordinate 73,264 of JAWZYV010015281.1, forward strand.
ATCAGTACATCATGGTATAACTACACTGATTTGACATGAATACTGCTAAATTGATGTAAGCGGTGTGTTTGATAGCATATTTATTATTTATTTATTTATTTATCTGTAGAAATATAGATACACTGAACATTTTGCGAGAATAAACCAATCGAGACATTTGCTTAAAATTTTAATTTTTATTAATAAATAAAAACAGTTATGTCTAAATTGATATCACGATGTTTATTAAATATTTCAGAATTACCAACGAAAGTATAAAGATTATAACTATGAAAATTACTTTAATACAAGAATTGCTTATTTGATTAAATGTATTCGAGGAATTTAAAAGTATTTATGATCATAAAAATATCGTGAAAATATTGAAAGCAGTTTATATTTCTTTTATTAAAGTTTAAATACCGTGTCTTGAAAAAAAGAAATGATGGCTAAAATAATAAACAGTGAACTATAATTTTACAAAAATAAGAAAAATATGTATTTTGGAAAAAAAAATAATTACAAAATACATATTTTTCTCATTTGTGAGCTTGAATAAGAATTTTTAAAAACGCCAACATACATTAAAAGTTTAAAAACTATTAAAATTCTACGAAATACACCAACTCTTCGATAGTGCCAATACCTAAACAGTAAAGAAAAAGTTTAAACAAAATATTAGTGCAATGATCAATTTCCACCAGATTTTAAACATGGTACTTTACAGCTTATACATTTTCGTATCACGGATAGCTCAACTTCAAGAGAAAATGCTTAAGGGATCTCGAATGAGACATGCACAAAAAACTGCTCCTTTTTAACAGATAATAATACTCATGATTTACTAAGATTCCTGAAAAATAACACTGTTAACCTTTACATTTGTATATCTAGTCTGTGACGAAACGAATAAAAAACCTATTGTATAATTACCTGAACAAGGAGTAAGTAATTATAGTTAAGGTTAGTCCAAGCATGGAAAGACCACAGCCTACGTACGTAATTATTGACAAGTTGAATAGATGATCCGCTGAAATTCTGATATTTGGTGTGGGATCCTGAGAGAGGAAAGAAAAATTATGTCATTGATATGATGAATATTAGTATATTCTGCCATGCTATCCTCATTGCACAAACTTTGAAGGGGATACTTTTTTTCAATTTTAATGTTAATATGAATGAGGCTGTTGCTAAGGCATTTAAAAAGTAGGTTCTGTAGTATAATAATACTAACACCCCACAGGTGGCGCTATTCTGCCTGTGCGGTATCTCGTCATAATTGAAGTTGTACTGAAGCGACTGAAGTGATTGAACGTTGAAAGACTGACCCTTGCAAATTTTGTACTAAAGCTGTTGAAGACTACAGAATGTGTTAAATTACCTCTGTAAATTCAGCAGCATAGCAAGAGGGGCAGAGAGGGGCGTAAAAATAAATAATAGGGGCGGCAGAGTGCCGCAACTTAGAATGAAGGGACAAATTCAAGGGTCAAAATGCAAAGAGGGAGCAGCATAATGTCCGAAACTTAATAAAGAATGACAAGCCCCCCCCCCCCCCCGAGAGACAATAGCCCTTACTACACTGATGCTTTAGAATATCATGAAAGACCATGCAAAATTCCTAGAGTAATCTAAATATAACAGTTATACCCTTATAGGAGAATGGAAAGGGGCATGGTTAAAAGATGATTCATTTTTTTAATACAAAAGGCAAACCAAACATGTTAAATTAAGCAAGTAATAAGATTCTACAAAAGATTCATCCGTCGTGTAGCTCTAACCTGGCGCCAAGCAATTTTTGAGGTCTTTCACATGAGAGTTTGAATCTTGAGGGGCTAGAAGTTGGAAGATGATGATGGTGAAGTGAAAGTTACCTTAAAGGCTCATTTACGCTTATCACTTAGGGTGTTTATATTTTGATCCCTCGTTAGTCGATTTCTATTCGATTCGTGTTCGTAATTTGATTTGAAAAAATCATCGAATGTGATTCATGTACGTTGCCTTTTATTTTTGTTTCACCCAAAGTAAACACGACAGATGAGCGATGATTCATCCAGAATGAAGGCTTGATGAAAAATGTAAATTAACAATCCGTTTATTTCCTCCTTCCCATTCACCATTTAATTGGGAGCTTTGGAATTGAAAGGGTCTGCATACCTGCGATCCTGACAGTGCACGTGAAGTGAAATCACCGAACTGGAGTGATTATTTCACTCTGGTTGAGCCACTTTGGATGTATATCAAGAGTGATGCAGTGTAATCCCGCTTAACATCATGGGTAACGTCACAGGAAACACCATTACGTAATTTTGGAATACAAAACCTTGAATAACGATGCTGCAAATGCCTTAACTGCTATGTTAAAATGCAGTGTATTGTTAATAAATTACTATTAAGTATGTGTTTTTAAAAATCCTTTTTATTTATTTATTTTTTTTAAACTTGACTCAAAAATGAAGTTTACTTCCCGAAAAACTGCCGTACATTTACATTATTTCAGTCAATCAATCGAACAATAGGAGAAATACTAACTAACTAATTTTATACATTAAATATACAAAACATTTTCAAATGATAGTATACACACTTCAAACAGTATGAAATTTGTAAGCAAATAATTACCAACAACAAAGAGAACGACGTCATGTGCGACGAATAGCAAGCCGTTGCATTACCACTTTGATTAGTTATCAGACCCTCAGTGGACCACAGCCTCTCTACAGGAGAAAAAGATGAAAGGAATAAAGTTTGTAATTTAACAGACTTATTTACCGTGCTTCAGAAATTAATAAAGAATTAAGTGTACCGGAAAGTATTGTTATTTTTTCGTAGGTCAATGTTTGTCGCCCATCTAAAACTGATGAAGCTAATAAACGAAAAATTTGTATGAATGTGCTTTTAAAAAATAGGCTATAGATTGGAAAATATTTTCCAAAATTCGTAACCTGTAAACGGCTAAGAGTCAAAACTTCTTTTCGCATATCACTCTAAATCTCAAGGGAAAAAAAGAGATATCCATAAAATTCTTGCTGTAAAATGCAACACTCCGTGTGTGAAAATATCAATTCAAGAATTTTTAAATTTGTTCAACAAATACGGTAGATGGCCAACCTTCCCTCCCCTTTTCCACATACCTTTCATGAAAGAAATAAGAATTTTGTAATAAATTCTTACCTTAAAACGTAAATAAAATAAATAAATAAATAAATAAATAAATAAATAAAAATTTAAAAAAATCTTTTATTTAGACACAGATTGTTTGTAATTAAAGACATTGATCATTTTTTCAATTTAGTAATAATATTAATAATAATAATATTAATAATAAAACATTACATTCAGGGTACACATAATATTATACTCATATCTTAGTAAAGAGTGATTGCATACAGTAACGTATATTTAGATAAAATTAATTCACACGAGAGAGCCTTCAGCATATGAATGTGGTTTCGAGTAGACATGGATATTAACTGTAGTGTAGATTTCTGTAAATCATGACTTATATAACTGCAGTAAATATTCATGGGGAAACATATGAGATCGTTTACAATAGCATGATCATCAATTTGCATGTAGCAGTGTACAGTTGTAAGATTACTAATTCTATGCAATATATAATATTGTGTATTTGTGATCAAATATTTAGCTTTGAAATTATTCTTTATTGCAAATGTTTTTCCTCCTCGAATATTAAAATTCACTTATTCATTTTAAACATAATTAATGTTTCTAGTATTTCTCACAAGGAAGCTTACATTTAAATTATTTTTGTAGTTGTAGTTTTGATTATTTTTAAATTTTATTTCACTGATTAAGTAATGAGCATTTGCTGATTAGGTGAAATTTGAGATTTCCTCTCGAAATTAGTAGTACAGAATTATAGACCAGGGTAACAGCACAATTCTTATAAGTCCAGCTCAAGATTGTAATCTTTGAAGATCTAAATATGTCTTTTAGCAAAAGCAAAAAGCTTTTCTTTTCTTTTTTTTCTACATGAATACAAAAGAGATGTGAAGGGTTTTTAAATTTAGATTAAATTAAGATCGTTTAAGATTTTGAATGTTATTTAAACATTTAATCACAATGAGAGAGGAAAAAAATTATGGAATATTTTTTGAATTACTCCATTGATATTTTATAGAATTATTTACGAATACTCAAGGAAATATAATATCTTGCTTTTAAGGAATATTACCGAAATATGAAGAAAAGTTACTACTACTACTACTACTAATAATAATAATAATAAAAAGAATGAAATAGGAAAATATCTTTTCATTTTATCAGATTCAATTACTCAAGGATAAAACTCATAAAATTGAATGGATAATTATGTGAGAGTATTTGAATTTAATAGGTCCGTGTTGTGTTAATAAGTGCACGTAATTCAGTTTTGCTTGTTTAATAGTTACTTGAATTTGTGTAGAGCACATTTTTAAGGCAATTAACCTGGAAGAAAATGTAATTTAAATATTGCTAAATAACTTATTCTTAGATGGGTACATAAAAAAAGTATTAGTAAAAAATATTTTATAAAAAGTTTGATTTATGTTAAAGTAAAGGAAGTTTATAAGATTCACGGAACTCTGATAACCAAAAATAAATAAATTAAAAAATTGTCCACATTCGTAAATAATTAAAACACGTCTTCACAAGTTCTACTACTATCTAATACTTTTGATTGTAATGAAGCATATGAATAATAAAAATGAAAGTTATTATAAAAAATTCTATTCGTATGATATTTTAAAATTTGCCATGCTTATGCAGTTATTGCAATGGTCCTCTGCTTTCAAGATATTCTTTTCTTCTAACTAGCAGCAGTTTTTGTTTTCGGCAAAAATTCTTGATGTTGATTGTAGATAAATATTCTTAAATTTAATTGTTGAATATCGATGTGTTATGCAGAGCTCTATGAAAATAACAGCTTTCATTTCGTCAATACAAGAAATGTACGAAAAATATGAGATGGGCATGTAGATTCTGGGTATTTTCTATTCCAATTATTAGGGATTTTTTGCTTAGCGGTTTCACTCGCGCTAACAATAACGTTAAATGCCATTGGACAGTACAGCGCATGCGCACGACTAAATTCCGAAACCTGATTGGTCAAAGTACTCCGAAAAGCGGATAGTATTATCGTTAACATAAGTAGAAACGGTATACAAAAACTTATAATTTAACTATGCTAAAGTTGTTCCACTATTAACCGAAAATCCATTTTTTTCCGATATTTTTGATTTTTCTTTATTCATATTCATTACAGCTGTTCATTCACAGTTTTAAAACGTATTAACCATTTCAGCATCAACGGAAAAAAACACTCAAAATAATGGTGTTAAACGATAAAATAAATAAAAAACTTCCTGAAAAAACACACATAAAATGTTACTTATAAAGCGATACGATTGTTTCGACCAAAAATTCTTTCGGTCTTCCTTAGTCAAAGCCCTTCTTCGTACAGAACAACGGCAACTGAAAAAGATAACTGAGGACTTTGACTGAGGAAGATCGAAAGAATTTTTGGTCGAAACGATCGTATCGCTTTATAAGTAACATTTTATGTGTGTTTTTTTCACAAAGCTTTTTATTCATTTTATTTCAGAATTAGTCTTATTATTTGAATTAAAATGCACTTACACGACAAATTTTGTAAATCAGGGAAATAAACGAATAAAATATGCATTCATTATGCAGTAAAATGTTTGAAAAGAAATATCATGCAAACTAAAAATGATTGCTTGATGAATAGAGAGCTAATTTTACCAATAAAATGACAGGGACGAAATCGGCCCTTGAAGAACTCCAGTCTAGGGTTGCACAGTGGCCTGCCCTAAAGACTGCGCTAAGTAAGCAGCTCAGAAGCAAGCCAACCACACTTCAACATACCTTTTGCGCTAAATAACCAAATATGCCAACTCCATCCACGGAGAAAGACGCCAAACTTGGGGCCGGCGTTGTGTGTGTTTGTAAAATAGAAAAAAATGTATCTAAAGTTCTTTTAAGAGATTTCTTTAAATAAAAGTATATTATTGAGATAAATATGTTATATAACAGAAAGAAGTTCTAACTACAAGTTTGAATTAAAAATTGCGGTGCGGCCAGGTCCTTCTGATCTGTATTGATGAGCCACCACTGACTGTCACATACAGTTATAGTATTTTTAAATTTAAATTATTATTTAAATTGCATTGTGCAATACAATTATAAATGAACTTAAGATTTTGAAATGTTCTTGTATTACATATAAACAGGCTCACCATCTTCTTTCCAATAAGCACAGAAAACTCGGATATTGGAAGGCGACGGAAGGACATACGTAATCGGATCAGTTAGGTTGCTCACGGTTGCGTTCGATATGCTTGCCTGGAGGACTCGACGACCTAGAAAAGAAAAGGTTATTTAAAATTTACAACGTAAATAACATTTAATACATAAGGACATCAAATTTGTCCTTAAATAGTTTGATAACTTGGAACAATGAAGTTTTCCTTTGAATTGTCCCGAATAATTTGGAAAAAATACATTGCAGTTATAGCTTTGAGTAAGTCTGAACTCTTTTACTCTGAAGTTATTTTTCATATTGTATAAAATTACTGATAAAGCATAAATTTTCTTTCTTCAACACCCCATTTCCATCCCGTCTTTCGCTGATAAGCAACAGAATGGGCAAATTGACCACAGATCCAAACTATTAGCTCAGTAGTGCTGCCATCTACTGTTATATGTTAAAACAGATGAACGTTTTCAAACTATAACGCCAGATGGCACCACAACAAAAATCTTTCAATTTACACTGACAAAGGGTCTCTATCAACCAACCTCTCAAATCTAAATATGCGTTTGCAAAGGAGTAATTTTTACGTCTCCAAAATTAAATAATAAAGAAAAGTTTTGAGTTATTTTTCTACAAAAGAAAAAATTATATTTTACATAAAAACTATATTTAAAAGTTATATAATTTGTTGTCATTATTTTGTTAGTTTAACCACACCTGGATAGGATGTAGTTTCAGTTCTCAGGCAGTTGTATCGCCGGCCAAAATCACTTTCACATTGGCGCCATCTCGTTGTCTGCTTTTCTCTAAAAAACTTATCATTTTTATAGGCTACAAATTTTATTCGGAGCTCTTGGTAAGTCTGATTTTGTGCCATTAGCAAGGCTTCCATCGGAATAGACAGTTCGGAGTCCTAAAAAATAATGAAAGTGATTATTACATAGTTAACAACTACACTCACAGAAAAAAAAAATTAAACTAAAAGCAAAGGAACTCTGAATTTCCAATGTTTTCATCTGTATTTTTTTTGAGCTATTCTTTAAGATAGAAGAATCTATTTCAATAATAAACTGTAATGTGAAAAGAAAAATCATTTCAAAAATATCAATCATGAAGCACTTGGTACAATACTTCCAAATTGGTAATACAATAAAATCAGTCCTTTTGGATCGATTTCATATTATTATCTTTATTTTATTAACTTTGGTGATTTTTTTATTTATCACGATGAATGAAACATTGCGGTAGCGTTACATTACTGTCTGTTTTTATTCTTCATAATTTTGAACAAACTCTTGGCCTTTTTCAATCTATTCTTAAATCAGAATTTTATCATTAATTTTAATGATAGAGCGTCTTTATTTATTTACTTTTGGTGAGATTTTACATCTTTAGAATACTATCTGCTGCGTTATTTGTTTACTTATTAATTAATTTAATAAAATCCGGCAGGGGTGATTAAAATGAATTAAAATTATTCCAAACCAAAACTTTCTATTTTCGTACAAGCTCTTAATATGTTTTAAAAAATAATACTCTGCATTAAAAAGACGTTAAATAATTCACAAGCAAAGTTACCAATTGAGGATTATTTCTGATTAATTTGATGATCATTAAAATTGAAACTGCATAAAAATGTGAAAAGTTGTATGCTTCATTTTATTATTGTATGTATTTTGATGCAATCCTATTCTTTCAGATCGCGAAACTAGTTGGAAACCAGTGTCATTGTTTACAATTGGAAAGGCTAACACAAAATTTTGTCGCCAAATCAAAAAATTGCCGAAAGAAGCAATACTAAAGCTGTTCCAAACACTTTAAAATGAGAAGAGTTTATTTGCAAGTACATTAGAACAAAACAGATAGAATTAAACAGAACCACGTTTAAAATGCATTTTAAACAATAGTATATATCCAAGATTTATTTTGGTTCAAAATTTTTCGCAAATTCTTCGAATTAAGGAGTCTGTTGAATAAATGCTCGTGAAAAAAGGGTCAGTTATGTTTATAAATTCTATATTTAACCTGAATGAATAAATTTCGAATGTTTTACAGTTAAATAAATAAAGTTAAGATTTCCTTTTTTAAATACAGACATATCTGTACTTTAATTACTATGAGGGTTGTGATACTTTTTTTCTCTACTAACACTCTCTATGAAAATAATTTTTAAAATATCAATAAAACTTTCTTTGCCACTACATCCATGTGATGGGGTTAATTTTGTGAAATGGGGAATGCATACTGTACAATTTACTGTTCAGTACATTTAAAGCTATCTGACTCTGCTAAACAGTATTTAACTATAAAACAGTGTTTTTCCACTAACGAAGAGCTTGCTGCAAGAAATATCTTAAAAGCAGCAAACACATAAAGTCGAATTGCTGGATTTTTTTTTTTTTTAAGCAAAATTCAGAGGTAATGCATTTCAAAGGTTTTACTAGAACAATACTTCTAAAAAGAGGTTGTGTGTATGAACTCAAAAATATTTAAGGCTAATTTGTTCTAATTATTTAGTAAAGCTGTTCTCTTTTTTTTTAGAGGGGGGGGGGTGAGCTGAAGAGCGACTGATTCGCGAAAGTCCAGAGATGTGCATGCCCTATCTTCATACCGGACGGGATAATCAGTGACTTCTATGAGACTAATAGAGTCAAGTGACTTACCATGCGATGGTTAAAGATTAACAGTGCATGAACAATTGGTAATCGAGTGAAAAATCACTTGACTCTATTGATCTGTCTAAGAGACGCCATTGAATATCAATAATGAAATGCTATAAGGGTTTTTAGGCGATAAAGACATGATGTCGTAGCGACGATAGAAGTTTTTGTGCCGTTAGAGTCCCAGAAGATGTAATCAAGCATTTCGGCATCCTATTTAAATGACGTCATCTGAGGGACACTCGACTGCGCTTCTTTCTGCGCAGTTTCTTCCCACTGTATTATTATTATTGTATTTAAATAAGAAAATCGATGTTAAAAACAACAGTTTTAATTATTCATAATCACTTCGAAGCATGATATGACGGCTGGAAAATCAAATTCGTAGGTCTGTTTAACTAATTCAATCCATTACACTTAACCAAGAACTTGAATTTAATACTGCTTTTGGAGGTTTAAATATCGGGTTTGTGCTATTGAAAGACATTGAAAAAACTGTGGCTTGTCAAGCTGAGGGGGCGGGGGAGGGAGGGAGGACTAGAGAGGAGCTTATTTTTGAAGTTTGAAAATATTATCTTCTCACCCTCTAAATTTATTCCTTTTTAAAAAACAAAAAATCAGGGAAAATTTTTAGATCAATTGAACAATATTTAGAGGTAGCTCAATGATGGAAAAGTTTCCAACGCAATGTTTCTAAAGCATTTGCAGATGTATTTTAAATCGTGAGTCATAGATGGCAGCAGTGGAGACCCGTCGGTTAGTCTCGTCGAAATGCTCTACGAGGACGCAGCTTTAACTCACGTTTTCGTCGTCGGGGTCGTCATCGTCCCAGAAGGGCACCGTCCTCCTCCTTCCTGCAGTCTTCTCCTTCTTCCTGTATCGCACGGGGAACGTGAGCTCCTCCCCCGCAATGGCGGCGTCCGGGTCCCAGTCTACCGCCCTCACCACCAGGTTCTCCGTCTCCAGGGTGAAGCTTTCCCCTCGCTCCAGTTTCACTTCCGACACGAAGCGGTCCACCAGTGACGTCACCCTGAAAAAAGCATGCGTCTGTTCATTTATTAACCCTTTGAACGGCAACCATTTTTTACATTGATATCGAAGAATGGCTAGATGCACTGCCTAATGTTGGAAAAGGGCGGCCCTTTTCGTCGCTCGATTCAACTATTAGCAAAATGGCGGTCCATTTACCATCGATCGATTTAACTACCAGCAATATGGCAGTCGATCGAATCTCCATGTTGCTGGTAGTTAAATTGAGCGGTGGTAACGTCTGCCCCTTTTCAGCGTTGGGCCCATTTAACCATATTCTTTTGCGACAAGAAGTGAAAACGCTGGAATTGGGTGGTTTCATGGCGAGACCACTGCGAGTTAAAGGGTTAAGTGTTTACGTTTTTATTTATATCTAAGCATTATATCAGGTAATTTCTTAACCAGTAATAATAATAATAATAGTAGGAATAATAATCATAATAAAAATAAACTGTAGAGACATATAATTACAGTCCCCCACGCTGTGTTTGATTTCTTATCAAGAGGTGCAGTAACGGATCCACAAGAAAATTCTGGAGAGGGCATATTTCATTTTCTCTTTTCCTAGCAAATTCCTTTGCAGTTACAAAATAAGTCAATCTTCTATAGTGTAAATTTAGTCCGGCTGTGTGGATGGCAGATGGGCCCGCCTTCATATTTGGTTACTTAGAACACTAGACTTGGGGCACTCATTGCATTGGTCCGTACATGCTTTATAGATAAGGAAAAACATACCTTTTGTTTTTTTAAGTTTTTATAATAATTAAAGTAGACTAAAATACATGTATTTTTCATTAAAGGTAAATTATTAAAAGAAAGGTGTTACATGAGAAAGAGGTTTTGAAGTAGACGGTGGGGCCAGGCCCCTCTGGCAACTAATGAATAGCCGCCATGGAAGGCAATGTTTGTGACCTCTATTTCTTTCTAAGTCGTCTTGGTGTACTGTGAAATGGAAATAACCTTTCGATACAGCCTGTATTTTTTTATTTGGATTTTTGCTCTTACTGTGCGCGAATTTGGATTTATAAAGATAAAAAAAAGTCTTTAAAATATCAAAATGATGATTGTTATTGGAATTCGATACTAAACATTTCATCAATTAGTGTTGATGAAATGACCGTTAAGTGACAATAGCGCAGGCAAAATAAATCACTATGAAAGCAATCAACACCGTAAATCAATATCAGTGTAATGGTATGAATCATTATTAGTGTAATGATCGATAATCAGTTATTTTCTTACTTAAGTAATCAATGTTATTCAATTCAGTTATCGTTTCGAGCTTTATTGAAAAGATTCATTGGGTACATTTTTACTTACCTGTTGACAGTTGTACCGTTTATATCCCCAACACGTAAAAGCGTTTCGTTGATAGCTAACATATTGCTCACAATAGAGAGCATGTTGTGGGCAATCTGAAAAAAAAATAAAGGTCAAATTATTTACAATAAATTATTTTTACTAAGTGGATCAATCAGATTAAAAATAATAACAACAACATTTTAAGATATCGGTGATATATTTTGCCGCGTTTTTTGAAATACAAGGGATGGTTTTCTTAACCGTGACAAACATACTAGAGCGACGTCCTAAAGCGTAATCAATGTCTTTTTTATCAGAGATCTTGACTAAAATTAATAAAGAATTTTGTAAATAACACTCATATATAAAAAAATGAAACAGTGTGAAAGTTTTAAGTGGTACAACGGGCCTACCTTTCTTCAGATATAAAAAGTGCCAATATTTTGTGAGAGAAATCCTACTTTACACAGGCAGGAAAGTGAGACAAAAATTACTTTCTGCCTGCGTGAATGGTTGGTCCAAAGGTAGAACCTTTGGACCAACCAAAATGTTCGTACAATACTTTATTGTATATCTATCTATCTATCTATCTATCTATATATATATATATATATATATATATACAGAGTGTGCCACAATTCCTTCACGAGTTTGTAAGACTAATAAAATGATATATATTACCAACACAGCAACAAAATTGACTTTATTATCTAAAGAAATGTTACAAGTTTTGTTTCATAAATGTTCAATATTTGAACCTTTCGTGAAGCGGCAGATATAAGTGTAAAGTCAAATTCTTTCCACCCCACGCTCTCTTTAACATGTCGCGATCAACGGTAGCAAATGCGGTTGTGATCCTTTGGTGTAAATTTTTTAAATCACGAGACATAGGGGGGCACGAACATACGATCTTTTATGTAACCCCCATATAAAAAAATTGTATGGAGTTAAGTCCGGAGAGCGAGGTGGCCACGGAATGAGGCGATTGTCGTCGTCAGAACCTCGCCCAGTCCAATGACGAGGTAGCTCGTTATTTGTGAAACAAAACTTGTAATGCTTCTTTCTCCAGTAAAGTCAACTTTGTTGCTGTATTGGTAATATATTATTTTTTATAAGCCTTACAAACCCGGGAGAGAATTCGTGACACATGCTTTATATGTATATACAGCAAAAGTAAAATAAACTAATAACTAAAGCATACCATCATACCTCCATGAAACAGCAAGTCATGGGGTTAGTCACATGTGTAAAAAAAGATTTTTTGAAATGGAAATTGAGAATATTTATAATATGTGGATTCTCATCAGGGGGGACCCACATCAAATTCCAAATATAAAGACAACAAAGCAGGATTTCGATAAGTAGCTTAGCAAAAAGCTCAAAAATCCACTTCGAGCCCCATCCCGATAAAGAAAACATGAAAAAGCAGGAGAAGCAACATAAAATGTGGCTCTCCAAATGATGCCAAAAGGAGAGAAATTATAATTGAACTAATAGTGTTTAAAACCCAAGAAATTAAATATAAAATGTTCCTTCTAAAATCCTATATATGTACTATTTATAAAGTTCTTTATTAATTTTAAGCTTTAAACACCCATTTTTTGCGTTATTATTGATTAACCCGTGGTACATTTATATTATGGATCAGGTAGCTGAGTACAGAAGGGAGAGATTACACCTGGACTTTTGTCCCAAGGACAAAAAAATATGCCCACGCTCACGCTACTAAGTTCAGACGTATAAAAAGTAAAGCATTATTGTTAAAGCTAGCTTAATCAATGAGTTGAAACATGGAGTCTAAACTTTAGAGATGAAAACTAGAGTTTAAACATAGTTTATGATGAAAGTTAATAAGAATGTATATTTACTGTATTATTCAATTGAAGTTCAGTGAACGGAATTTCTTACTTCTGAGTATATCTGAGGGTTGACGTGATAGGTAATTAATTAATGAGACAATACTCACCTTCTTATCATGTATGGCGTACTCAAGTACCCCTTCAATCCTCCGAGTAGCCTCTTGCATTCTGTCGACGTTCAAATGCCTGGGATCTTCTGTTAGCATCCACAGCTGCCCAGTCAGTTCTTCAGCATTTTTATAACCCTAAATAATTGAAAGTATTAGTAGGATATTGAAGGAGGAAGATGGTTTTATATAATTCTCATAACACTTCGAGTGAGGGCCAGTGAAGTGGGTCCAAATTGAGTTTCTGATTACCGATACTAACGAACTTCTGATTTTTTTACCTTTTGGGTACCAGAAATGTTTTTTACAGTTACGTACTTATTCTACGGAATGGCAGTAACTGATTTTACTCTTGGTATTAGAATAGCAAATTTTTTGTTAAATTTATCACCATTCTTACTGTTTTATCAACAGATGCATATCGGTAACAAAAATTACGCACTTTTGCTTATACACATACATGCACGGATACATAATTATTAGAAATTTTTTATAACGGCATACTGCTTTTATAGGAATTACGTTGTAGCAGCATTTTTATATAACGGCGGCCCCACATTGTCCTTGCGAAGGTTATTCATACATCGGGGGTCTATAGTGCGTGAATTTTGATGACAGAGATATTCTTTATACCCGTCCATAAAAAGTTTAAAGCTTCGGTTATTTTGTTTGCATAATAAATGGGCTGTTTAGAAATGTTATTATAGTGTTTTCTGTTGCGAAAGTTCATTCTGTACACACTTAGTAGTTTCTTTTTCCTGAAGAAATCAGAATTTTGAATGTATTAAACAAACAAAATAAAACAACATACCTAAAATGATTATTCCGTTAAGTTTGTTGAAATGATCGTCTGCGCTGTTCCCAAGTGGCAACTGTAAGTACACGTCCTGCATGCTTTACCCTAAATGCGCCACTATTTCCCAAACTTTTTTACAGCCAGTGCATTGCATAAATTGAGAATTTCAATTCAAAACCAATTTCACAAGTCCACAACCAAAGTCACAAATTTCTAGGAATCAATAAAAGCTCTCGAACTTACAAATACGCGGACAGTGGTTAAAGCCGCTGACATTGGTAGATGGCTCAAGTGCATGAACAGGGTTTTGTCCGTCTAGTCCGTGGCCGTCGGTCTAGCGGTCTGGAGTTTTGGGCGGTTTTCTCCAGATGTAACGTGAATACGCGCTAGATACCCAGAAAAGTCCTTCTCCGCAATGGCGCACGCAAGGAGGGGGGGTCCAGTGGGTCCCCCTTATCGGCTTGGATATTTTTTTCCCGATTGATTATTATCCTATAGCTATAGTAAATAAAATAATTCCAAAAAAAGGTAGCAATAGTTTCAGTTCTAATAATAAAAAAAGAAATTTCTTTTTCGATTTACTCAACTTTCAAAACCGAACTGAAACCGAACATAAAACACAAAACTTGTTCTCAAAACTGAACAACTCTTACTTTGCTTCCTATTTCACTGTGTAGTGTATTTTAAGGGAACTGGATGGGACGAGTTTTGATAAATTCCATCTAATGAAAACGAGCTCTTTCATCACTGGTTTTTGACAATCTGGAACATCCCTAAAAGTTGCCTCCCCCACCGTAAAAGTTGGACCCCCCTATCCAAAAATCCTGTGTCCCCCCCCCCCCCTTTGTGTTTGTTCCTTTCTTTGACGTGGATTTATAAGCGGTTCCTCGTGCACGAGCACACAAATCCGAATACATGTTCCAACAACAACACAAATACGCGGATTTTCGTGTATTTCTTTGGATTTAAAAAAAAAAAAAATTTGGTAGTTATTCGGCTTCAAACTACGCGATACTTTCATTTTATAAGTGAAACAAAGAAAAAAATATTAAAGTAAAAGAATAAAAAAAAAACTGTGTTGGATTGTATTTTGAAAAATCATGATCTTTGTGCCGTTTGAAATGATTAGTTCGTGTTTGTGGATTGAGGTCGATTGACTTGACTTGAGCCCTAGGCCTATAGCGGGAATGCCCTCCATGGGGGACTTTCCAAGGGATCCTAGACCGTATTTACGAGCAGAACCTCCCAGCCACTGGTGGGGCCTTGAAATGATTAGATTCTGTTGAAATCAGATGTCAGCATGCTGTTAACACAGAAAGGGATGTAACAACGTGTCAGTTCAGCAAACCCATGCTACTTAAAAAAGGAAAGGAGTAGGTATTTACCTCTTCTCTGCAACTGCTTATGTCAGCCAGCCCCCATGCAACGGATCCGTTCGACAGCAGGTAGCATCGTCTTTTGGCAAATCCCGTGTTGGAAGATTCCCGGTCGTGGAACACTGCCCCGAACGGACATTCGATCAGATGCACGCGTCCGTGAGATGTTGCGTTCCATTTGAATAGCCCCTTGCTGGTCGGTACGGTCTGAGAAGGGCAATGCTCTGCACGGATAAAAAAAAAATAAATGTACAAATTAACGGTATGTTTCGAAAAAAAATGATATTTGTAGGTCAACACAACTAAATTAATTTTTCGAAAAATTGTAAGATGTTTCTTCTCAAGCTCTTCTATACAATTTAATAATAAGTACTTACAATAAGAAATACACTTCTGTCAGTTCCGAAAGTTTTAGGAAAAAAAAAATCTGAAAAATCGAAAATTTTTGAAAATTTTGCTGCGCAATTTTATTTTGTAATTTTATTTTCAAAATGTTTTATAAAAGGCATATTTTTTCATTTATTCCAGTACGTAGTGCAACTTAATAAAAAATCATCCTAATGTTTTGTGAGCCCATGTTTCAATTAGTTTTCAATTTGTGATCCTAGACCACGAGACAGATTTTGTTTCTTCTACATACACCCTTAATCCAAAGTAAATAACATAATCAAAATGCTTTACTGGACTTTAAGTTAGAAAATTTAAATACTATTATGTTAATACACTGTAGAGCTTTAATTAAGTTTCGTTGGGAAATTAATATAATGCGACAACGACCGTTTCGTGAAATTTCACTGTTGCGAGTATAAACGAAAATTTCTACGCAAAAAAATCATATTACTGCTTTAAAGTGTATTCTATAAATTGACAAATTGACGACAATTGATAAAAAAGAAGTCAAGTCAAGTAAGAATCTTATATAAAGAAGAAAATAAATAATCTTATAAATAAAAATGAAATTCTGTTTGTTTGTTTGTTTGTTTGTGGATTTGATTCGTATACAAATCCACAAAAATGGACCTATCGGCCTGAAATTTAGTACAGATATGTAAAATAATATAGAATAACTCATAGTCCACTTTAAAACTTTGAAAGTCCACCCGTTCCCGGAATTTAAGAGATCTTTTATGCTCTTCACGCAAAAATCTTTCCGTAATTGTAACCCCTGTAGTGAAAAAAGTGTGAAATAAGGATCGTGGTTGCCATGTGTGGCGATTTCGCCGAATAAAATGTCGTTCGTATACAAATCCACAAAAATGGACCTATTGGCCTGAAATTTAGCACAGATATGTAAAATAATATAGAATAAATCGTAGTCCACTTTAAAACTTTGAAAGTCCACCCGTTCCCGGAATTTAAGAGATTTTTTTATGCTCTTCACGCAAAAATCTTTCCGTAATTGTAACCCCTGTAGTGAAAAAAGTGTGAAATAAGGATCGTGGTTGCCATGTGTGGCGATTTTGCCGAATAAAATGTCGTTCGTATACAAATCCACGAAAATGAACCTATCGGCCTGAAATTTAGCACAGATATGTAAAATAATATAGAATAAATCATAGTCCACTTTAAAAATTTGAAAGTCCACCCGTTCCCGGAATTTAAGAGATTTTTTATGCTATTCACGCAAAAAGCTTTAAGTAATTGTAACCCCTGTAGTGAAAAAAGTGTGAAATAAGGATCGTGGTTGCCATGTGTGGCGATTTTGCCGAATAAAATGTTTTAAATTTTCAGATTAAAAATAAAAGAATAATAATGATTTTTTTTTTGTTAGTTTATATTCGTAAGGTTATTTTTTTAAAAATTATAATATCGTGTGCATGGGAAATCAGAGCAGGAATGTAATGCTTTACACGCAAAACAATAAGAATTGAAGATTTCCGAGGCTAATAGGTAAATTATTTTAGTTTGGCGAAAAAATAAAATGGCTCAAATGCGGATTTTGTGAAAGTGAGTTCTAGCGGTTTGCACAGATTTCGGCTTGGCGCAATTTATTGAGAGCTTAAGGAAATAGATTTTTGAAAACAAGTGGAAAGGTTTTATTAGAATACAGCGTTAAATTTTAATGATCCGTGAAGAAATAAAGCAGTTATTAAGGGATTTCAATTGATCTATCTCCAGAATTCTCGCCAAATGAGTACATTGATTTAAGTTGGGGGAATTCCGCCAAATTTCAGAAAATTGAAATCTTCTCATTTAGTACATCGGAGTAATGATGAATAAAACACGTTATAGTTGATAATTTTAAAAAATTTGGCTGTATTAAGGGATTCAACTTTTCAAATAAAGGCTTGCTTTACTTTTTCGCGGTCGAACCATTTCCCATATATTATTGCTGCTAAGTCAATGCTTCGAATGATTTCCTGAAAAAACGCTTGCAAAATGGCGTATGTTGGCACTTTGGCGAGGCTTAGATTTGAAACTGGATTTTATTTGAGACTGGGATATATAATGACACTGGTTATAGATAAAAATGAATGTTGGTATGAGTGTATGAGGTTGAAAAACTCCAGCACCGTTGAGCACCGTTGCACCATGAAATTTGGTTCACCTAAGTCTTTTATCATGGAGGAGCTTTTTATGCTATCCGTTTTCCTCTAACTTGCCACCAAGTGGCGCAGGAGAACGTCGAATTCTATTCCGTTTAGCCGTTTGCTATGCGAATATCGTCCAACCGATTTCGATGAAATTTGGTACACGCGAATATTAGAACACGGAGAATATTTTTCACTATCCATTTTGATGTAACTTGCCGCTAAATGGCGCTGAAAAGCATCAACTTCTATACCGTTCGACCGATCGGCATAAAATTTTTTATACTTACACATTTGAGCACGAAGAATATATTCTAACTGCGTTCCTTTTGATGTTACTCACCACTAGATGACACTGCAATGCATTATTATTTTAACTCGCCACTAGATGACGCTGCAGCAGGCCAAATTCTTGACCATTCAAACGGTCGCTATGAAAATCAGTATACATAGCTATTTGAACAATGAGAATATTTTGGCGTTATCCATTTTGCTATAACTCGCCACTTGACGGCGCTGTAGCAAATCATTACTTTATTGAACCACTAGATGGCCCTGCAGTGTATCACTTCTTGACTGTGCAAATGATCGCTATGAAAATAGGTATACATAGATATTTGAACACGGGGAAGAGTTTGGCGCTATCCATTTTCCTATAACTTGCCACTAGATGTCGCGTCAACACATGAACTTCAGGACTGTACAGCCGATAGTCATGAAAATTCGTATACATCGATATCTGAATGCGAAAAATATTTTCGCCGTATCCGTTTTGCTAAAACTCGCCACTAGATTGCGCTACGCCGCATGGCCTTCTGCACCGTACAAACGATTGCCTTGCAATTCGGTATGCATGATTATTGGACACAATATAATGCGATATCCACTTTGCTATATCTGTTTATTACAATGAATAGTAATCACCACAAATCGTAATATCAAAAAGTCCATTCATTCCCGTGCGAAAAACGGGTACTTCAGCTAGTTAATTAATAAAAAACTGAACAATCAGTTGAAATTTTGCACGAGGAATTACACGACACCGCCAGTGTCAAAATGATCACGTAATTTGCTTTAATGACGGCGCATTATAAGTGCCATATTGAGCATTTTGCTACTGACGATGACCACTGACCACTTTTGCGCAAACAAACGCTGGGGCCACAGCGAGGTATCCAAAGTCTCAAGCACAGTGACGTAGCCAGAAATTTTTCATGGGGGGGGGGAAGTTACGTCTACTGTAACTCAATATATCTATATGTGAGTGTGGTAAGGGAGTGAAGAATATACATTTTGTAGTGCAAGAAATTCCTCATGAGGGGGTTGTCACCCCCTATCCCCCTTTGGCTACGCTACTGCTCATGCGGATAAGCAATAATGGACACAGAAAGGGATTACTGCGTGCAAATTCGGAACGAAGGCATAGAAAAGCTTAACTGTTAATTACACATTAACCTACATATATAAGACTGTTCAAAAGTGTTTTATAATTGCAGTGTTTGTCATATGACTTATCTTTCTTATTATATAAACGAAAACTTGCTCACCCACTAGATGACATCTTTTCCCTCGATATCCGGGAGCACATCGGCAGTGAAAGGAATTAATTCCATCTCGGCAAGTCGCTCCATGCTTACAGGGAGACGAAGCACATTCATCCACGTCTATCTCGCACTGCTTACCTGTGGAGGATTTATATACTTCACGTATCAAGATTACAAGCATTCGAGGAAACAAGCAACAAACAGTTAGGTATAACAGTCGGTACTGTTCAGCGAGTTGGATCCCGACAGTAGACGTCCAAATTAACAAATGTTCCGTAGTCAGAAAATTAATTAAACGTGAGCATGGGCGCCCATAGGAATTTTTCTAGGGGGGGGGGCAAATTTCAAACTTTTAACAAATGGGGTTCTGGTTTTGCCATTTGTATACATCATGAGACATTAACCCAAAACTCTAGGGGCGGGTAGGCAAGTGCCCTACCTTGCCCCCCCCCCCTTATGGGCGCCCATGAACGTGAGTTTGCAACAAATTTTCAGAATGAAAAAAAAAAATATTTAAAGTTTCCTCATCAGAGTGAGATTGTCAAGATTTGGTGAGCTTATGACTGAAGTCTTACTGCGGAATAATGCCCAACAATTAATTGGGTCAGAGAATTATTAATCGTTGATGATTGAGAGAAATGTGTGGATAAAATAAATTAATAATAACAACAATGAAATCAAAAGTAAATTAATTATCAGAATAAATACTCATTGAAAATTAGGCTGAGAGTGGAAGAACATAACAGCAAAATAAAACACGCAATTTTAAAGCAATTACAGCAAGTATTCTATGTACAGTATAGATTAATGTTTAAATCACTATATATGTATATAATTTTGTATGGGTATGAAAACAGAAATTTTCATTAGGTATACTTTCTATGAAATGTTATCTAACGTAAAGAGAGTTTACAGACTAATATTATTGAGCCAATTCCTTTTATATATGTTTTAACCGAAAGCAGAAACGTTCAAAATTCAATTTAACTGCTAACCAAGATGCAAACAATATTCTTCTTTAGATGTTTAAGGATTTACTCAATAGATGGCAGCATCTAGAAGCTAAATTGGGAATTTTTGAAAACTTCATGTGCGAGCCTGTGCGTAGTTTTGTTATCAATGACCTTGATTAATTCCTGAATAATACTTAATACATACATTGTAAATGATAAACTTACATTAGAAAAGTGTAGTCAGAAATAGTGTATTTAGAACTGCATCAAAATTTAAAAATGTTATTAGTCAATTTTAAAACTACATTTGAAAAAATTTAATCCTGGAGGGAGGGGGGAGAGAAAGAAACTCAGCTTTTTTTTTTGTTTAAGAAATATAAGAAAGATGTGATTTTTAATAAGTATAATCATTTATTTAGATTGTTTCATCATTTGAAGTCATAATTGTTAGGTCTTTCGCTAAGGATCGATTCCGAAATCCTGCATTTTCAAATTTTAATTCACAAATTGGTATGGATGGTTTCTGAGCAGCAGGCATTGTAGTCTTCCTTCAGCCGCAGTCAGTTTTTTTTTTTCATTCCTATTTTCATAAAAGTTTTACTTAAATAACGTAATATTTTAAGGGTTTAATAGGCGACACTTTAACATCTAAAGAAGCATTTAACAACCGTTGATTAGCAGAGCATTTGAGTCCATTATTTATAGAGGTAGGAATTTTTTAAAAATGCATAGTCTATGCTAATGTTATGCTTTGAAACATTCTAGCATTTACTGTAAATTGATGTCGAATTTGATTTTTTGCTAATCGCATTCGCCTTTAATACAAAACGTGGTTGCTTATACCATAGAAAGAAAGAAAACTACAGGCAAAATGTGAAGGCCAGTGTGACTAACGACTTTTATTCGATTTATAACAGCTTGAACATTCTGATTGGTCATTTCTTCAGTTTCATTAAATTTATCTTGGTGAATCGACAAAAAATCAAAGTTTAAATTAAAAATTTCTGGGTGCCTACATACAGATTAGAATATTTTAATAATCTAAAATTAATGTATGTATGTCCTTTTAAATCATGGTATGCAACTATGTACTAAAAGAAAAGTGTAAGCGGGTTTCCCCTCGTGAAGTATTTCTTTTTTCTTAATTATTGTTGTGAAATTACTTATGTTAAATATAAATTTAAAGAAGTAATGTGTTATAACTTTTCATAGTTTATAAATCACAAAGGCGCTTCTTTAAACATACTTACTCATTTCAAGCTCAGGAAATGATGAGTTTAAACACACTGTTCACGACTCACTTTAATGATAGATGAAGAGTGAATGTTTTTGCGATTCATTACTTCACTGCCTTCGTGCTTTTTTTAATTTCCTTTATCAGCTGATATACTCTTTTATACAACTTTCATCTTTTATAATAAATGTACGGAATATGCAAAACTTTGGAATGTACAAAAGCCGGAATACGATATTTTGCCTTACATACGGAGAAGTAATTACCGTAAGCCAGCAAAAGTTTATCTGTGTTCCCCTTTTATAAATTAAAAATAGCCGTATACTCCCTTATCATTTAAAACAATCGATTGTGATATTCAAAAAGAAACTAATCTGTTCCTTGCCTCCACAATCTTTTATACAAATGATTAATATTTTCTAGTTTATGAGCCTTCATCGTTGCCGGAGTTTAATGGTTAATCTTTCAGTGTATCAAGTGCACCATTTGCCCTTAATGGTTACCGTCTTTTTTTCTTCTTCTTTTATCGTATGGTTTTATGATTTAGAACATAGACGATTAATTTTGTTTTCGGTGAGCAGAAGTCGATCTGCTGTATATGAATATTTATAATTTCATTCTTGTATTCATATTTTTTGCAAGAAAAATACTGGCTGTTCCCTCTTAGTTAATTTAATGAAATGAATATTTTAAGAAAAGCGGGGTAATTAGCTTACTTTCCTGGAAACCTGAAACTATTTTAGACTGGGAGATGCAACACTAGTAAAGACGGTAGATACTGTGCATAGCATTTAATTATTAAGAATATTACGAAATTCGTCTTCCAAAATATATTATGAAAAATATTTAATTTAATAAACTATGCGAGTTTTTAATACATAAGAATTTAGAACGATGAATATCAAATGAACAATACAGATTAAACTTATTTAATGAAAGTATAATTAATTATTAATGCATTTTTAATTTGAGACGCTGATTTCATAAATTTAATTTCAAAGAAAGAAATGTAAATCTCAAAAGAGAGGGGGGATCTGATTACCAATTACTCTTCGGAAGTAGATAAAAACACTCAGAAAACAGTAATACTGGTAACTCTTAGAACAATCTATTAGAGCGACATTTCAAGGCACGAGTTTTATAGGAGTAAAATTTTAAAAATCTAATTGTTTCACGAATTAATAATTCAGCCAATACTTGTTTTATTCCTTCTCTAGTCTTACCGGATGTCTATTGCATGTCTAACAGATATACTGTCTTATATTTTCATCGGACGAAATAAGGTGGGCCTCGTGATTCAACATGATTTCCGATGGTGGGTTACACTCCCCCCCCTTTTTTCTTATAGTCTCAGACTTAATTATTTAAACTTTATTGTTCCGTATTGGAGCGAAGTAGATAAACCAGATATTAGTCTAAACCAGATAATAGTCTACCCGGATAATATATTCTTCTCTTTTTATTATGACTGCAAAGTTATTTTAGAACTGGCGTAGTTTAGCTTCTCTTTCTTTTCAAGAAATTTAAGAGTCGCAGAAAACTCTCCCACATCAAAAGTAACTAAATATGAACTAAATCAACCATATTTAACAAAATATATTCTTTTTTAAGGACGCCAATTTATTCCCGAAAATTACTGTTTTATTGCTTCGCTTGACTTAGTATTATTTTTATTCCAGCATACATTATCGTAGTAGATTAAAGTAGGGGAAGCATAGGATCATATGTACAGTTGATTTTTTACGATATTAACGCTACATTATTATTTATAAGGACGTGTAAATATTTAAAATAATCAAACTTGGAGAGAATTTTAGAATCATTCCCGAAGAAGGAACCCACCCGATAAATACTAGGCAAGCAAAGTCTGAGTACACAGTGTACACGGGACAACGCCACCACAACTGCAATAAAAGAGAGAAAACTAAACTCACCTGCAAATCCTGGCACGCATTTGCATAAAAAATCTGACTCCGACACATTCTGACACTTCCCGCCATTTTTGCAAGGCTCGGTGGAACACGGGTCGAAGTACTGGCAAGTTTTCCCGTAGTGACCTCTTGTGCAGTGACACTGGTACTTGTGGCTGGCAGTGCTCTCGCACCTGCCTCCATGAAGGCAAGGCGAGGGCCTAAGGGCGCAAGGGTTGAATTCGGAGCAGTTCTGGCCAGAAAACCCAGGGAGGCAGTCGCACCGCCACTGGCGACTGGAGATGTTGGTGCAGGCACCGAAATTGTTGCAGGGCTCCAGAGAACAAGGGTTGAAGTGCTGGCACACCTCGCCGTAATATCCTTTCTCGCAATCGCAGTGGTAACCAGGTGCTTCGTTCAGGGAATGGCAGTTTCCGTGCTGGCATATGTTCATTTGGCAGTCTGAAAAGAGATTAAATATAGACATATATAGAGAGAGCGTGCTGAATAAATAAATTGCGGAAGATTGCACAGCTCAAGAAAGTTTTCTCGAAAGCAACTGTTTTAATGGAGCTAGTGTACTGAAGAGAGCCGCATGAACTGATAGGCGTGGACTATGGAGTAAAGATTCCCACTATTTCCCTACCACATGAGCATGTTTAATGTTTTTTACCTCTGGTTTCCGCTCATTAATCAGCAATCCGTGCTGACGCTTACACTCGAAGTTATTTTGAATTGTGATTATCAGGGTTGCTACCGGTCAGGGAGAACAGGAAAACCTGAAAAAGTCAGGGAGAAGTCAGGGGAAATTGTAAATTTTAGCCCAAAACCTGGAAATCACATAATGTGACCTGGAAAATTATCAGAAATCTGTGTTTGTAAACAGTATCAACGTTTGACCTTATTCTGGGGAGCTGGAAACATTTAAGACGGTATTCAAAGTTAATGTCCTAAACGTAAAAAATAGTCCGGATTTTTATCGCAAAAAAGTCCGATAAACCTGGAGGAGTCAGGGAATTTTTTTTTTCAGAAAGCGAGTAGCAACCCTGGATTATGGATACAAAAGCATAGCAGCTCTGTGAAATTCAATCCAGTAAACTCATCAATCGCACGTGTTTTATAGCCAGCTTGTGACCGTACATAAAATACATGACCATCGTTATAGATTTAGAAAATTCCATTTTCTAGACAATTAGGATTACAGAGTAAACCAGTCTTGTAATTTAGATCGTACGTATGTGACATGTCTTACTCAGACTATTGTGAAATCGGAAGGGGAAACAAAATGGCGTAAAAAAAGATCATACTTATTTCCAACATCTGCTGGTTAAATTGACTTGGAACCTCACGAATGGCAATGCAGAAATGTTCTGTGCTATGATCAATTCTAATTACAACTTTATGCCTTCTACTTAAACCTACAGCTATTACATTTCACTTCAGTAGCACGTAATTTTCTCATTTAAAATGAAAAATATGATCTTTGTTTTACTGCAATCCTTTTTTTTTCGGTCCCCCACCCCCAAACTCGTACAAGCGTGGTGAAAAGAAAAGAAGGAGAAGAATAATAATAATAAGAAAAAAAACTGAATAACGCTTTGACCGAAAGTACCAATTAATTAAATAAAGAAGTCAATATGAACTAAAAAAGGGTCCTCTATCGATATTTATTATTATTTATTCTTCACTTCATCCTTTATGAGCAGACCTAATTGAAAATTAATCAAGAATAACTTAAAAATGTCTCTTAAAATAACAGAAAAAAAAAACAAAGCAAACATCAAATAAAGAGTGTCACTTTTCATTAATAACATTCCTCACGTAAACAAAACGCGCTGATAGTGAATTTCAACATGACTTCAAAACACCAGCTGTTAATATATTTAAGTCATGCTTGAACCATCCATCACAGCGGGGCCCCGAAATTGTCAAATATCGACTCGGCTGCATTCTCATGTTGCCGTGTATAACGAGGAGAATTACTTAAAAACCATTTCCTCCAAAATCTGACTTTGAAAACAAACATCGCGAACTTCCGAGGGCGAAAAATTATTATTTTTTCTAAATCTCGGGGAATCATTTTTTACTCGTTACACGTCACAGTTTAAATCGGTAATTGTTCGGACGTACAATTAATTTTACCCGCTCTTTGGTATTATTATTTCAGGGTTTTCTTTTTAAAAAAATTTTCGGCTTTCCGTGAAACATTGACAGAGGTAATGATGGAAGAGTATTTTTATGAAAAGGGTCGTGGTGAGTGATAGTTTGCCGATGATGGTAAAAGTGGCAGAAAGTTGAGAAGATGACAAGATGTTTCTTCTTTTTTTTTTAGTTTTGGATCTCCGTTGAAAATTGTGAAAGAGGAGAGAAGAAGTATTTTCAAACCAAAGTTTTGCAAAAAGTAAAAACATGACATTCTTCCATATTTCATAAATAGAGGAGGAGGAGAGACAACTTGAGTTATTTTGCTTTTTGTCAATCAAATGTTTATAGACTTACAAAATTGATATTCATACATTCAATGCAAATTTATGAAAAACTAAATATCAGATTGGTTTTGTAATTATTAATAAGCCATTTTAATTGACTGTTTTAAATAAAAGAAGCCAGTAAGTTGTAAATGGTTATATTCAATACAGTAATATTTAGAAACTATGGTATAAATTAACCAGTATTAGGTCTTAACAAATAATCAATTGTCATTGTACACTTTTGGAGTAATTTATAGAAGGCAGACTCTGAAAAGCTCAGGATGGTAATTTTAGCATTATCAAATCTCATTAAATTGACGATTTTCATGTGAATCTTTGAGATAGTTTATGATAATTAATTTGTGTTCATAATTTATATAGTACTTAACTTGATGGTTCCCTTTTATATGGCAGATCTTCACTCTTGATTGTTTCTGTGCTTGCTTATTGCTAAGTTTTGCGTATATTTTGAAATGACATGGTGATAAAAACTACTTTCATAGACACATACATAGATGAGGAAGACAAAGTCAGACTCATTATCCAGTTAGTGAGAGACGGTTGCCCATCTATGGAGGACGCCATGGACAGGGTATGTAATGTAGCATTAGTGATGCACTATTGTCGTAAATTGGCATGTGGGGGGGGGAGGAGCAAAATGTTTCCTGCTGTAGAAAATACAAGGCGTGTCACAATTCCCTTCCGGGTTAGGAAGGCTTATGCAAAAAAATATGTATTACACAATACAGCAACAAAGTTAACTTTACTGGAGAAAGAAACATTACAAGTTTTGTTTCAGAAATAGCGAGCTCCCTAGTAGTTGGATTGGACAAGGTTCTGACGACAACAATCGCCTTCTTCCGTGGCCACCTTGTTTTCCGGATCTAACTCCAAGAGATTATATTTTATAGGGTTACACATACATAGTTTTGTATGTGTGTGCAAAGTATTGTTCGCAACTAATATTTTCGAAACGCTTACTTTAGTTTTTAACATTTTCTTAGAAGTTTGAAATATTCACATGATTTTGGTCTGCCCATTCATGCTGTAACTCATGACACTATTGCGACAGAATCTATACATAATAATACTATGCATTCATGTATTTCATTAAAAATAGCGAGTATAACATTAATAATTATTTCAATGGTGAACACAAAAAATTCCAGAGCATGAAGACATATAAAGTATGAAGATTAGCTACAGGTCTTTATGTGCATGCAGTATATTACGTAAGACGTGTGCCAAATATAGATTTATTAAGACGTTCATTTCTATTAGACAAAAAACAAGTAGCATACATTATTGTACTTAATTAATAGGAGATTCTCCATTTCTATCTGTTTGTATAGCATTTGCAGTTGCACTACATATATAATTGCAAAAAAGTTCCGTTTGCACAAGGTTGGGCTATGCAAAGACCTACGTCAGGAAGCAATGAGGCAAGTATAATTGTAAAGGAAAAGGTTTATATTCGATATGTTTGTCATGATTTATCTTTCTTGTAATTTAGAAGTAGATGGCTTTATTTCACCAGCAATAATGATAGAACTCAATTTAAAAAAAGTGGGAAAATGTAAATCTAGTGGCAATTCCAAAGACAGTAAATTTATAAAATTAGCGATTTATACACTGAGCGACTTTCCCTACCCATTTCATTGCGATTTTGCATTTATATTTCAAATTCAGTTGAAAATGAACAGTTTAATATTTTTATTTCTGACTAAAGTCAGTTTTTGAGTGTTCTTAATCAATTGCCTGTTCATTTAAATTAGGATGTCTGAATTAGACCGATAAGACAAATGACAAATCTTAAACATACTTTATTAGACATTAGGTACAACGAGGATAAAATCCTATACTCGTATATTTATTTACTACAACTGCATTACAGCTTGAAGTAATATTTTATTTAATTCTTCACTCTTATTATACCTATCATATTTGCAATAATATAATATGAAATAATGCTTGAGATTTAAAACATACTCTGAAGATAAGATGGGTGAAGTAATATGTGCAAAAGTTCGCAAAATTCAAATTGTGATTGAAAGGTATCAGTTAAAGAGTTAGCATCCTTTTGTACGCTTTTCATGAGTCCGTAGGTTTAACGATTCTTTTTCTTTTAACTGAGGTATATGGATTGTACAGCTGTAGCTTTACGATCACAAATCTCAATAGCTTAAATTGAAAAAAAAACAGTACTGACTAATGTCATTGCTATATCACGTAATATCGATTATTAATATAAAAAGTATGAGATGACAATAAAACAGAAATATTTTAGACGTCTATTTCTGGACACGCATGTAACACAAAAAAAAAACCTAGGAGTATTTTTTTTTACAAATTTTGGATAGTGATAAAGTGTCAGAAGAAAGAAAACTTCGTATTTTCAGCCATTTAAAAAAAAAAAGAAGTCTTCTTCATATATTTCTTTCTTATCTTGCTTACATTGATTTTTATTGACATTTGATAGCGTTATTTAAGTTCTTCTCTTTAGGAAAATTTCTTATTTACGAGGATGATTCATTAAATAAGTAAAAAAAAAAGAACAAGTCGTATGATTTTGTGACTTACATAATGACTTTTTGTCAGGGTCATGTTCATTTATAAAACAAACCAGGCTCGAGATACTTTGCTCTTTTGCGGATTTTCGCTTTCAACCATGAAGATGATTTTCATTTATTACTGCAAACTTTCAAGTTTGGAGGGAAAAAAAAAAAAAAAAAAGACGAAATCAAAAACGAGCCAGGCCTTTCGCTAATTAGTCATTTTCCCTAACACCCGCTTATTTCACTAAATATCATTCATCATACATTGGCGTGTAGTTTTTGGTGCAGAAAAATACACCGAGACGAAAACACAAAAGCGAGGAAAATTAATTATGCTCCAAAACAATTACCGATTTTAACCGTTACGCAACACATGTATAAAAAAAGAATCTTTTTCACGAACATATTTTTAAGGAAATTTTCACGTTCCCAAACACTTCTTTCATGGAGAAACTGAAAAGATTTTGAAAAAGGCTTCTTTCTCTGAAAAGAGCGGCTATTTTTTTTTTTCTTTTCAAACGTGGGCTTTCCATATTAACGCTGTTCTCATTGGACAATTTTATGACAGAACCACGTGATTAATGCACGGCCATGTATTGATGGATTCGGCTTCGTGTGAAAATTTCTATTAACACGTTTCCGTCATGTCAGAAGGGTTGGCAAGAAAGCGTATTTGCGGAGAAACGTAGCTTTTGATATTTTCACTTTTCTGAGGTAGAATACACATTGAAATCCGAGTATGCGCCGTAGAAAAAGTGTTTCGTTAAAATAGTTTGTTAAGAGAGAAAGGAAATTGGAGAAATATTCTCTTATTTATTTATTTTTGAACTTTCAGATTCTGTTCATTTTTTGTTTAGGTAGAATCTAGGCCACTTTTGAACATATTCAGCTAAGCGAGAAATTTTCGCTTAGATTCTCGAGTGAGATGGGAAAACTTTTGATCGTTTAAAATTCTGGTGTGTCTGAACTTTTAAATAACCAATATAAAAATGCTTCATGCAATTTGAAACCTGATAATTTATCCAAAGCCTCTATTTAGAAGTATAATTTAGCCTTTGATTTTGACTCCTTTTGAACCTGATTGAATACAACTTTGTTTTCATAATGAAGGGGCTGCTTTGAAAACATTGCTTGCTAATGAAAGAACACAGTAGAGTCTAATTAAAGAATTTGCGAACCTTCATTAATCAGCTACATTATAATTTTAAAATACGTTTTCATACATAAGGGATGGCACAGGCTTATATATTCTTTTATTTATTTATTTCACACATGCGTATTTTGGCTTGAGTTCACTAATTCAGTAAATATGCTAACTGAAAAAAAATTACATGCTTTTTTTCAAAGTATACGCTTAATGTGTATGTTGAAATTAAAACAAATGAAGTTAAACGATAAAGCAAGCATTTAATTACCGTATGTCTGTATTCAGTGCTAATATGCACATACAACATATTTAAAGAATACACGGCACTTCAGGGGAACTCAGGACATTAAAAATACTCATATTCCGAAGATATTTATGAAAAAATATGCTCGAATAAACTTTTAACTTTTTAAGTGAACTATTTTTAATTATCAATCTGCGTAATTCAGTAAGAAGCAACTTATACTTGCTCTTACTGAACACGCTCTATACAACCCTTTATCAACTGAATTAAGAATTGAATGTAATATAGACTTGACTCTATTTATTTTCTGTTGTTATAGGCAATGAATGGTAAATACTGATTAATGTAATAAAAAAGAAAATAACGAAAAAATTAATAAGCAATACGTTTGATGACTGGTTCTGAAGAGAGTATAGGACCAACCACTCTGAAGGAGTCCAGTAATGCTTTGATTGACACACTTTTAGAAAATCCAATCCTTTAATCATGAAACAGACGTCTGAAAATTTAAAGGCTCTTTTTTTGGGTAGGAGGGAGCACGACATAGTGAACGGAATGCTGTCTATTGAAAGCAATCTACTTTAATAGAACATGCAGTCGTAATGTAAGCTGATTAAATAGTATTTGGTATTCATTTTCAAAGGAATGGTTACAACGAATATATTTTTCTCTTTTATTTAAACTTTAATTTAACAGTGCTTCTAACTACCGTTAGCAGATAAATGGTTAATAATTAAAATAATTATACAGGGTGATAATAATTAAAGTTAGTTTTCTGAAAGGCTCTAAAAAAGAGCCACTGCTTAGAACAACTTGATGTTTCACATGAAGTAGTAGGATGTTACTTGGCGAAAGAAACAGTAATAGTTCAAGTTCACGAATCGATTGATAGATGAACCTGTATGCCTTATAAGATAGCAATTTAAAAAGCTAATTAGCTGGTTCATTTTGTTCAAGAAATGCTCTATACACTGTCCACTGTTTCTCTTGTGAGCTGAAAGCCACAGCACAGCATGTTCCACAACAGATTGAAATATCTGAGGGTTGAAGTGAAATCATCCCCTGAGATTTGCTTCTTGCATGGTTTAACGTGCGGTATGTCTTCAATGCTGATTCCGCACAGTCACCGCCGTGTAAAAAAGATTCAGGAGAAAAGTCGTATCCTTTTGTGAGAAAATCACAACGACTTTCTGGAACGCAGATTATAGTAAGAACTTCATGTTCTCAGCTTTTTATCCCAATTGCGATGCGCAGCTAACGCATATTCTGTCTAGTCTTTCATTGTGCACCAGCTATTTGTCATATTATGAAACTTTTTTTTTACGACAAAATTCCATTGCTTCATGTATTTTCAATTTCTTGCGCAAAAGGTGAAGCTAAAAGATGAACAAAAGATTGCGAAGAAGGTGAACTATTGGTCAGAATGATCCAATAGAGAGTCCTTCAAACCAATGTTCTTTTTTTTTCTTTCTTCCAGCCTTTCCAAATAAGAATTTTAATTATAACTTTATACATAGTTTAAAAGTTACTTAACCGACCGTCTTTCGGATATGCAGTTAAACATACTTGGAATAGGTTATTGTAATTAATACGTGCTGGCAATTTCTCCTAACATGATTTTTCAAAGAATGACTTATTTTTTATAAATTTTTAAGGCTGATCCCCATTGAAGAGTTATGTCTTGTTTGAAGGTAACTATTGAGCTACGAGCAAGTAAGATGAGTTTTCGAGGAAAACTTGAACTATAGGCTAAGATATTACTTTCGCATATTAGTAAAAATGAATAAATGAATAAAAAATATATATATGTGAATGTAAGCGGGAATTTATTTTAATATTCAAAAGTTTGTTTCATGAAACTATTTCCTATGAATCGACTTAATAATATGAATTTTGATCTTTAAAATCGGGCACAGTTAAATTTAAATGCATACAAATTGAATTGATTATACACAATTTGAAACACTTGAATAGTGTCTACTGAGATAAGGAATATAAACAGGTGGTTTCTGTATTGAAGTCATTATCCACGAACTTAATTAGAGTGGTTAGTAAGGTGCAGTGAATATAAATAGCAATTATTAGGATGAAGGTAATTAATCGTTGCTTGAATGAAGCTAATGCAAACAATGATTTTTAAGGAAGAAAGTAATTTACTAAGTTAATTACTTTGACTTTTATCATATTTCAAAGCATGGCTGTATTAAATCTATCATCATTCAGATTTGTATTAGTCACTTTTATACCAATATACACAAAAACAAAAAGGATTATTCATTTACTGAGAATTTATTGAGTAATTAAACGCACATTGTAAAGTAATCTGTAGATTAGTTTTTAATTTCTGTAACTCTTGTAACATTAAAAAGAGATTTTTTAAAAAGTAATAAAATTTAAAGTTTCATTTCTTTTGATTATACATGGTGTCCTAAAATGTAGTGACATGCTTTAACTCTTTATCTATTAGAGATAAGCGGACAATGTAAATTGAAAATAAAGTTTAAAATAGGCTAGGAAAAATGAATACGTTAAGAAAGTATTCATCTCGTTAATTTTTCAAAAAGTTACCTTTTGAAACTTGCATACAGCAACCGTACCAATAAAATAAAATTAAATTAAATTCAAAAAAATCCCACTAAGTAAAATGGGCCACTCACCATGACACCTTTGAGATGATGTACAAAATTTCAATCTTTCATCATAAAACATCTCAGAGATATCTTTAATAAATGACGATCAGGTGTTAGACATGAATTTGTATGCGAACATTTAATTCTAGAATGCAATAAATGATTTTCTTTCGTAATTTCTGCACGACCACTGAAACGCGATCATCCGACTTCAGTTTTTTCCTTTCAAAAATCCCTGAAATTCGTTTAACTCAGCATATATTTATCTTTATTTCTGTATGAGACATTTCATGATGAAAGGCTGGAATTTTTTATATCCCCTCATGAGTGTATTGGTCACATTTTCTTAACTGAGAAATTTTTTGTACGGGGGTCAAACAAACTTAAAAAGTGTAACTTTTTGAAAATTTACCATAGAATTTTTTTCCTGCCTTATTTTGAACATATTTTTTTTTCAATTTACATTCTCCAACTATCTCTAATAGATAAATAATTAATGTGTATTATCACACTTTGGGACACCCTGTACAGTATGTTACATTATCTCTGCATGTGACGTAAACTTTTTACAGTAGAGCAAAGCGTTTCAATTGCTGACTCCACTACTTGATTATTCCAACTGTCCAACTGCATACAGCTGATGCTATTGAGATAATTTTGTATGTGTGGAATTTGTTTTTTATCAGTTATCAAAATGAAATTTTGACGCAGCACTAAACAAAACAAAAAACATTTATAGCATGGTACAGTGTGCACCACGTTTTAACCCTTTAACGCGCAGTGTTCCCACTCTGGGAACACCAAACTCTGACGTCTTGACTGTTGCCAGTCACGAAGAATAGATTTGATTTCTATAAAAACAGTTGCGGGTGACATAGCTCCACGAGAATCCTTTACTTTTAGCACGTCATTTCTCGTAAAAAATTGTCACGATTATTTTTAACAGCACTGGCATCTGCTGGAAAATGGAAGCATGCGAAAACAGCGGATCGATTGCCCAATGCTGAAAAAAAGGGCAGCCGTTGTCATAACTCGACTTAACTACCAGCAAGATGGCGGACGATCGGAACGTTCATCGCGGGCCACAGATCTATAGACCCTTTTTTGACGCAGCTGGCTGTGCTCGCGCACAGCCAGCTGCGACAACGAGCGATGACAGGGTCGAGCGATGACAACGGCTGCTCTTTTTTCAGCATTGGGAAAGGGTTGCGCCTCAAAGGGTTAACCCTCGCATGAAAAGCTCTTGAACACGAACATAAGATGCACGCACATACATACCTTAGCAGTTCCACAAGGATTCAGGGAGCCCCCCTCTCACTCTGCATTAGTATGCCGGGAGTCGGTTCAACAAGCTTAGGCAAATATTGACTTGAGCTGTGTTTAGTTTAAGAGACTTCATAAAGATGGTTATTAGAGGACTAAACTGACGCAGTAATTGCGTGCCGACTAATTAAGGGTGTGTTTTCAAGAAGCAGGAGGGGGGTCTTCTACTCTATATTTCCTCAGACTCGAACTCCGTTATTATAGATTTCCATGCAGAGTAATGAATATTATGTGACGATAACGCTTTGCAAAAATTTCATTAGACAGTGCAAACACTGTTTCGCTTATTGGGGATAATCTACGTCGTGGAAAGGGGTTGGAATGGGTGTAAAAAAATTGCGCAACCCAAAACATAAATGAGAGAGGAGTTGTTACATAATATTTTATGAACTTTGTTTAACTTGTGAGAATGAATTAACTTAGACATATATATTAATAAAATTTTCATTGCTCTCATGAAGAGAAGCTATGAGAAATGAATGTAAATTAGGTTCTGTGCGTTAAGTAACCATCAATTTAATTTACGTTTAAAACTAATGTGGGATTTCTAAATATTTAACTGCTTTACATGATGTTACTATACTTGATTGTATTATGTATACGTTATTAAACATATCTGATTTTTAAAATATACGTAAATTAAAGAAAATGTCAAATATATCACAAGCTATGACACGATGCACTAGTATAGAACAATGTTTGAACATAGAGTTCGATCTAAAAGATAACTATAATTAAAGCTTTTTGGATATTATATTTTATCTCATCATTAAGTAAAACATTTTAAAACAAACATTAAATACTTACGGAAATAAATTTATGAGTTGTTTATGCACGTGAAAATATTATAGAATGAACTTTCAGTTGTTATATTCATAGCGCAAAAGAAAGCGTATTTACAAATGATTTAAATACTAAACGTAATTTCGAAGTACATTTTGCGATATTTATTCCAATTATGTAACACTGAGGAGTATTTCACAGATTTTCTAATTTAAAAAATGCATCGACCATGTGTTATTCCGTGTGTGAAATTCTTTTAAGCAGGGATGTTCACGTAAGGCATTTCCCAGGCATTTTACATTATTAGATGATGTAATAACACATTTTAAGCTTTCCAGCATCTTTGGAATGAAACCCAAGCATCGTACTGAAAATAATTAAAATATTCCCTCGTCAACCACCCGCAAATTAAGGAAATTAAATTATTGTTCATACGTCCGTGATATCTTATTTTAGCTCACAAGGCTCTCGCACAATATAAAATCTTTAAGGTCGTGATATCTTTCGATGGCGCACATTCAAGAGCCGAATTACGGACTCGATGTACGAGAAGCTCAACAAATAGTCAATCTATATTCAGATTAAGTCAAACGCATGCAAATGTTTGATTTACCACTCGGTGTATTTTAAAAGACATCAACACAGTTTTAATGAAAAGAGACTGAGAGCTGAGTAATGGCTGAGCGTGCGAATGCTCTGCGTTCGATAATTTTTAAAAACCAGGCGGGAAATGTTAAATGTGTTGCTCTCCGAAAGCCAAGAACGAATTGCAGATTGATGAGGACCCGGCACGTGTTGAAAATTTATTGTGAGGCACGTGCTTGCGGTGTTGGAATAAGCTATGCAAATGTCAAAATAAGTTCCCATGAGGGATTAACGCAAAGTATTCACATTCGATACTCTGTAATTAGATTGAGACGTGTGAGATATTCAGCTATTCGTCTAAATGAAGCTATAATATGTTTCATGCGTTGATATGAAGCCGTGCATCCGGGAATGCAATGGGTTGATTTGTTTCTTTTAAAAAATCTCGTGCTTTATGTTTGGAATACAAATAAGACGAATTGCGTAGCCCAGGTTCAAAACACAATTTGTTCTGAATACTACTGCTAACAATAAACACATGCAAAATTACCAGAAAACATTGCTTGTCGAATGTTTCACCGTTGAAGAAATTTTTCTGCATCTGTGTATGCAATTTTTTATTTTTAAGTTTCATAATTCATATAGGTTTATTTTTTGTAAGACAGTAAGAAACAGCCCACGAAAAGAAATGATCAACTTTTTATTTTACTTAACATAATTTGATTATTTGTTTACTTTTGCACGGGCTTGAAATGTTTCTCTAAAAGGCATACATAACGGTGGTGTAAAAGAAGCGGCTTTTCTTAAGATTAAACCTCATAAATATTTAGTCATAAAGTGAATACTGTGCTTCTTTTACAATTATTAGTCTGGGCTTAATAATAGACTGAAGAAGCTAGGTAGAGAATAAAATAAAAGCAACAGTTTTTAAAGTTGCTAAATTTTTTATCATCTGCTTTTGTACTTTGCTACTTTTACGATTCTGTTGAACTGCGCATGTAATGATAAAAACAATGATAATAGCGATAGAAGTAATGATAATAGCAATATAAATGTGCGTACTTTAGAAGCGTGTTAATGTTACAAAAATCTAACTGCAATAACATTCATTATTGCTAAATGCCGGGCCCCACCATGGCCGAGTGAGTGAAGACACAGCTGAAGTGTGAAGTTCCCGGGTACGAGCCAATCGCACGGTCATCGATCTAACGGTCTAGAGCAGGGGCGGCGAACCTTTACGGATCCACGTGCCATTTTTTTCTAAAGAAATGTTTAATGAGGCCATAGACGTGCCGTCAAATAATTTTTGCTTAGTGATTATTGGGAAAATAATAAAACTTAATACTAACAACTCAAAACTCATTATTTACTAACAAAAAATACGGTTATATGTGTAATTAATATTAAAATATGTGTTATTTTTAATTAAAATGCAAAACGTTTTGATCGGAGGCTTGCCCAAAATATTGTGTCGCGTGCCATCAATGACACACGTGCCATTGGTTCGCCGCCCCTGGTCTAGAGTTTTGATGATTTTCTCCAGATGTATTGTTAATATGCTCTAGAACCCCTTAAAAAGTCGTCCGCCCAAGGCACCTCTACTTAGGCAGATACCTCTCGAGCAGCTTTCCCTTAATGAAGTATTCAATATTACTCAGTATCTTGCAGAAGTGTTTAACTGTTTCTTGCCCACAACGAATGAAAAACAGAACACTTTTTTTATTATGAAATCTAATTAAATTTTAAAATATTACTTTATTGGAAAGAAAGGACTTTTGAAACTACGAAAGAAAGATCCAGCTTTAGTTTTAAACGTTTACTCGTTAAAGCACGTATATATTTTTTGAATGGTAAAATAATGCCGGTTTAGTCCTTTAGCATATCATATGTTTCTGATAGGACAAACATATTTATCTTTTGAAATATGCATATTATAATTATTATATACATATTATAAATCTATAATAAATTTTGTTTAATACAGCGGATCTCTTTCAGCACAGTTCTTATTGAATATTTTTACAGTAGATTAGTTCGGAACACTTTTAAAATGACACTAAATTTAGAATTTTCCCCTATTATGATGTATTATATGCATATAGTATTATTAATTTGTTCATTTTTTTTTACGAAAAATGTATCAAATTTTAGAAATCAGAATATTAACTAGCCACTTTTAAGAGCCGTATGTATTAATATTCAAATTAGAGTAATCAGGTACTAGAGATTAATTCGGGCTCCTTTATTAAAGCCCGAACCCGAGGACTTTTAATCCGAGCTCACCCGAACCCGAACAATATTATTTAAGTCGGAGCCAGAGCGCGAAATTTCAGCTTATAGATAAATAGAAGTTAATTACTTCATTGGTTGAATATCATTAATTTTTCCGTTTGGGCAAATTAAAGACATATATAATAGAAAACTCTTAATGCATTTTCTAATTCTTTATATTCAAGTTTATCAACTAACAGTAATAAGTTAATTTCCCCCATGAATAACTTTTTAAAATCTCTTTACAAGGAGTATATTCAAAAATGGGAAAATTTCTCACATGCCCACCCGAACCCGAACACAATCGTGAATTATAGACCCCGAGCCCAGGTTCAGGCTCGGGCTCGGGCTGAACCCCTCTCATCTCTATCAGGTACATATAAGAAGACGACAGTTTCAAAGCGTATTTACTGAAAAAGAAATATTTGTAAGTCTGCTTGTTTGTATGTTTTGTGTTTTGTCAAGCCTACAAAAGGAGCATCTGCTCTGATCTGAGGACTTTTTTAAGGGATTCTAACGCGTATTAAGGTTATACATCTGGAGAAAACCAACCAACGCTCTATATCGTTAGATCGATAGGTCCCAACGCGGGACCTTCATACGTCAGCGCTCTATCATGTTCGGTGCCATATTCACTCGGCCATGGTGGGGGGCAAAATATTTGTAACAGTTATATCTTAAGCTAAATTAACATTAACTCTGCATCACCTTTATTAGTTCATCAAACAGTTTCCCGAACGTTATGTTAGCGCTTCAAATATTCTTGTGAATAGAGTCAACACCTGATTCTAAATATTTCCGTTCAATAAAACACCCAGTTAAATAAAACAATCCGGCAGATGGAGAATTTCTAATTATCCTCAAAAGCAAATTTCCGCGCAACTCTGATACGTGTTTTAAAATCATAGCGGCAGTCCATGCGTCTCTAACGAAACATTTACCGCTCATATTCGAATCTTTTATTGAACTTGCGGGCGCAGGGAGTATCAAGATGTTCCTGTCAAGCTATGGCAAAGGAGCATTTACGCGTATTAACATTAGTTATTTGGCATCTAATTAAAACGGTTCTCGCGCCTTTTAAAAATCCTCGGGAGGTAAAGAGGAATCTTTTGGAAAAGTTGAATGATTACTCTTCAATCTTATGTTTGCTATCGCTCCGGATCTTTGAAACAACATAAAGGTTTCATTGGAAACGGAGACAGTACTCCTGAATAAAGGCAGCTTGTTGCTGGAAAGGGAATCACATAAGAAAATGTATGCCATATATTTGATATAAATTTAAGTTTGAAAGTAAGCTTCTAGTGCTAGATGTAATCTTATAAGCATGGGAAATTTACCAAAGGGGATAGAACATTTAGTATTTTAGTATTTACATATTAGTTTGGAGTATAAACAAGGAATTAGCAGAAATTCAATAAAGTTTTACTTGTTTAAATGTTATCAAGTATGCGGAGCTGAGATCTTACAAGTACACACAGAAGAGATCAATCTTGCCATGTTTAATCACTCAATCAATTCAATTAATTTTCTTCAATATTGTACGTACTTTTACTTTATTTACTTGTCCTTTTTAAAAAAACATAAAACTAAGATATAAACCCTTTCATCTAATTAATTATTAAGTCACAGATATAAATGTGATTGCTATTTTGTGAATTAATAAGTTAACATGGCAACCTTTTAAAATAACCGTGTATAACGCAACCCAATCAAATCTTAATATATGAGGGATATGGATATGTAGCATTTAGCACACTTCAAATGAGACTAGAAGGTTGCTATTTGGTTCTTACAGTATGTCTCAACTGTTTATATTATTGTTAATTAAAGGGCTATCTTTTCAACAGCGCAGAAAGAAAGTTACTTAAATGGCGTTTGAGCAAAAGAAAATGCATGTCTCTAGAGGGAAGTGTTTAATCTTGTTCTTTTTCTAGGCTGGTTCCATGCTTTCTTACCACAATGGGAAAAAGGCAACTAGCTTGATGTTAAAGGAAGATGAAAATTTTCTTTATTACTCGTGTACTGCTCTAAACAGTCGTCTGCCTTTTAATATTTCTGTTTGTGTACATTTTTATAGGATCGTTTAGTACTTTAGTATTACATTATAGAAGAAAGACTCGCACAAAGCAAGAAAGGCTCAGATAACCAGCATAACTGAATTTGACAACCAGAAACACCTCAGTGGTTCCACCACTACCTGGAAAAAAGAAATTCCTTCGATTTCTGTACCATCAAGTCTAAAGCTTGTATTTCCATTCTTAAGTCCTCTAGTTTTTGCAAATTTTTGTGCAAGAAAATCTAATTAGCTACCATCGAGGAAGATTGATTATTTTTTTGTTCTGACAACAAATTTTAACAGTTCCCGAAATAGGGATATTAATGCATCTCTTGTTGACTATTACTTAGAACTTGTGAATGAGTAGGTTCAAAATATCGAAAACTTGCCACACGATTCTAGGTGACAACTTGCTTACAGCCGGAACTGCGCGACTTCTGTTGCTTACCAGTTTCATAGTTAGCTAAGCAACACTGTAGCCAGCGGAACTGCATTCCTATTTTAGTTGAATTTAGACTCTATTTTTAAAAATTATTGTGCTTAT
This sequence comes from Cheiracanthium punctorium, assembly GCA_038373885.1. NCBI lineage: Eukaryota > Metazoa > Arthropoda > Arachnida > Araneae > Cheiracanthiidae > Cheiracanthium > Cheiracanthium punctorium. The sequence continues at coordinate 113,430 of JAWZYV010015281.1, forward strand.
GAGCTTGTCATCTAAGGCATTTACGAAATTTATTTCAATGAAAATACCTATATCCTTTATTCATCTATTGAGTACTTGAAAAATTAATAGACTTAGCAGAATATATCGCTCAAAAGTATCATAAATCTTAATACTGAGTTGTTGAAAGTACCATAAAGTTTTAAAGCAGATCAACGATCGAATTCAGTTCCAAGTGGTATGTGCATCTGCTTTCAGAAGTAGGCTGGGGGGGAGTGGGGGGAGATTTCGGATATTCCAAATACAGTTCATAAAGCATGAGTCAAATCTCTACGATATCAAATCACACAGATAGAATTCGCTCCAGTGCAGTTCCTTTTAGCTTTGTCTATTTCTTGCAGTTACTTGTCCACAACACAATTCCGGTCTTCACAACATGCAAATTTCATTCCAAACACACATCCGGACGTGATATTCAATATCCTTATTAAAAGCTACAAAACTTCTAAAAAGTTTACAGCTATCGACCTCACCCGCAGCATCATCGGTGACATGGCCAATGATTGCTTTCTGCCCCCAAGGGTTTTATTGGAACAAACGCTAATTTAAATGGAAAAGTTATAACTCATGATTCGAGAGCAATATTAATATGGGCAGTCTTTGGAAAATATAAGTAGGATTTATTATCTTCATTAATTTAATAATCTTTTTTTTACCAGCGACGTTTTGTCCTTTCTCTTAACAAATGCATATTATCCGTTGGCTGTGAGCGAGTGTCATAAAAATTCTGCAGTATATTATGCTTTAAAGGAGAGTGTCAAAAGTGATTACATTTACATTTTTTTAAAATTTTATTTTCAGAATTTTGTTAGAGTGTGGTCATAACAAAGTTCAAGATTAATTTAATAGAATTGACTTGACAGATTTCATTTTAAGGTTCGAGAATCAGTAGAGAGAAAATTATTGGTTGTTTGAACATTGAAAACTAAGATAAGGAGATTTTACGTTATAAAAATGATAGAGCCTGAGTTTATATAACGTGACAGTTTGATATAGTGCAGCCTCAATAGCTCGACAACCTCAACAGATTAGAAAAGAGGTCAAGTTATAGAGGTTATATTTAATTAAACGTATAGAAAATGTTTTAATGATTCTTAACTTTTATAAATAGCAAATAATTAAGTATGTTCGACAACGCATACATGGTAACGTCCATAATATCATTAAAGAAAACTATGCATATTCATTAAGACCATTAGGGATTGTAGGATATGACTATGAAAACATATTACTAATCTCTACAGATACTACCTAGATATCCAAAATATGTTTTTAGACGTTATTCTGGAAGTCATATTATGCCATGAAAGTTTGTTGCCAAAAATTGTTAAGTTATAAACATTAATATCTTAAATATACTGTAGTAAATTAAAAATACATAGAGACGACTCGGAATTACACTTCGATATAAGTTTGTACACTTCATTTTCATGCAAAATAAACACAATAAATGTTAAATAATTTTTGAAAGAAATTTTATTTGCTGGTTAGGAAAACAGATTTTTTGAGCTTGCAATTAGATTCTGGTGCACTTGGCTTGGTACACGCTAACTTGTTTAGTTAGGGAAAGTTTTATTTTTTGAAATACCCTATGTATTTAAGTAACAAAGCATTTCATTCGATAATATTTCAGAAAAAAGTATGCTTGAATTTATTAATTTAATTTAACATGAAATGCATCATACTACACGAGAAGAATGTTCTTTGTAGTTATACAATACTATCTATTTTAACATCGTTGTTATATTATAATAATAATTATATTAGATTTCGAGTCATTAATATAACTAATTTATTCTTGAGACTGGTAAAGCAGGAGGCAGTATGTAATTTAAAACAGTTTTATTAAAATTCAACTGCATTGCTTTCACCTCAAAAGTTATCCTTCAAATAGTATTAAAATTACATATTTAGGTGCATTTTTTTTTGTTTTTTGTAATTTTCTTTGTTTTAAGGCCAATCTGTATGAGGGGTATGGATATTTATGGGTATAATGAATTCTTTGAGCCTAAGAAAAAATCATCCTATTTTTACTGTCTGTTTTGAAAATTGTTACAAATAGTTTGATGAATATTTCGAAATTTGTCAAAGAATAAAGATAAATTATTTCTCAAAAATGATAATATTTTTACCTCAATAAATTCTCTAGACCATATTCCAACCGGTTGGGCCTGTTCCAGTTGGGAATCGCAGAGCATTTGCAGGGGAAGGGGCGCGATAAATAAAGGAAATGATCGAATACTTAAACTGGAATGCAGGGGTATAAATTAGAATAATTAGTCAGTGGTCCAAAGGATCAGTGACTCTAGACTTCCCTGTTCCTCAACATTTATCGCTGATATGTGTACATGGTTTAGTAAAAACTGCAAAAGCAAACGAAATTATATGAGCAATATATATTGATTTCTGTTAAGATTTGTGAATTAAAAAGATTAAATACCTATTATAAAATTATTTAATAGATCAAATTATGTGGCATGTTTGGTAAAACTAGATGACATATATTGTGGAACCAAAGAAGGAAATTTTGCAAGATAAAAATATAAATAATGTGTTATTGGTACGACGGGCGACAAATTTTGTACTCTACTAGTCCATAACTTAACTAGCCCATATTTTAGAGGTCTCGGACCAGCAGACTACTGCTATTTTCGAGCTCTGCTGGAATGTATGCATAATTATTGCAAGTTTATTCTAGAAATTTTTTTTCATTTACAGCGCAGTGCGCAGTGCCTGTGGATAATAAAGGGAAAAGGCGCTTGGGCTTAAAACAGGAAAACCCGAATTAAATGAAAAAAAAAAAAAAGAGAAAGAGAACTCTTATAAAAACATTTTAGTTATAAAAAGGTGAAAAAACACACCGTAAAACCTTTTTGCACGCACACTTTTTTTAGGTATAATTATCTTTTCATCAAAATGAAACTCATTAAGTGTACATGCATGCGTAAATATTGATAACCGCTAAATTAATTAAAGGGGGACTCACTAAAACCTTACTTTTTTTTTTAGAGTTACATAAGCTGATTTTCACGCTTCTGCTAGCATGATTTTCCATTCATGCGCGTACTAGAGACGGCAGTTACTAGAGATGGCAGTTAAAGTGTTTACACATCTTAGGCTATAAAATTAAATTTGATACTAATGTACAAATTAATTCAGTGCCTTTCAAAAGTTATTGTACATATTCATGAAGCTTGTAGTCGATCGATGTTAAATTTCACAGGCAAGTGCTTTGATGATGTATTTAGGCACACAAGTTTTAACGAGACTGTGCATGCATATTTAAATTGCTTAGCTCTGATATTATACCACAAAATTATGTATAAAGGTTATGGAATATTTCTAATTATGAATAACGATGTCATCTTATGCTAAAATATAATCAGAAATATTTTGACATTGATATATTTTGGACTAATCACGCAAATGCATTTTATTTGTTTTATTGCAGATGCAGATAAACTTAAAGCATTTTATATTCTAATAAATAGCTATGCAGATCACTGATTCCCCGACTTATTTAATGTCATATTGAGGTTATACCTCTTCAAAAATGAAACTGTCAACGCCATTACCCTAAAAAGACTAAAACAGTATGCTCGAAAAAATGTAATAAAATCTGAATCATAGGTTTGATCGGCTTGAAAAATTTTCATAATTATGTAAAACAAAAATAGAAAACAATTTGCGCTACTTTAAATGGGCGGATCTGAAAATCCACCCATTTCCCGATTTTTATCAAAATTTTGGCATTTTTAACTGCATTAAATGATTCGACTGGTATAGAAAAGTTGTTGTTGCAAATATGTCGTGAACGAATTGATTCACAATTTTTTTGATTGATAAAAAGTTTTATCCAAAAAATGCAACAAAATTCACACCATTGGACCAATCCATTTTCAAATTTGCACAAATACCTTAAAAAATATAGGTGCAGAAATGTGTTACTTTAGAGTTAAATGAATATAAATAAAAAAATCCATAAATCCTATTGAAATCTACAATTGCCCCCCCCCCCCCCCTTCCAGGTTCTATTTTCTGATAATTAAGGTCTGCCTAAAGGAAGAATAGAAATTAACTGCGCCAGACTCAAATACTTCGTATATTAGACTTTCCGAGTTATTTAAAAAATAATCTATATGTTTAAGCCTATTTGAATAGTTTTTTAAATTGTCATATTCCACAAATTAACTTAATTTAACTTAATTTAGGAAAATGTGAGGATATTAAATGCTTAATTAGATAATGACTGCTGTACGATATTTCAATCATTATTTCCTTGCAAATTACTTTGAACATGCTTCAACAGAAATAAATAATATTTCAATTAGTATCATTCCTGTCTCAATGAATACATTCTTGAGATATAGAAAAGTAAGCACTGAATGTCTGCTGCACAAATTAATTTAAGGGAATAGGAATCGTTTTCATTCTTTTTATTTGTCTATGATTGTCAGTTCTAACTAATGATATGTAGATATATGCTCATGAAATTAATTTCTGAGAGACAAATGTAATACCCGGAAATTTCTACATATTAAAGTGTCTATTGTTTAAATAATTCAGAACGTATATGTAAATATATATATATATATATATATATATTCTATTTGAACTTAACTGGAACTAGTGAACTTGGCTTTCACTAAAATTTGCAATAATCTTAGTGCAATATTTGATATCAAAATCATGTTTACAGTTGAAGAAAGATAAATTGCGTTTAAATCATATACTCATGAAAAAGTTTTAAGCAATTTTAAATAATTGGCAGCAATAATTTATTAAAATTATTTAAGCTTATTAAAAAGATAAGTACTTTATATATATAAACTGATGTGAGTGCACGTAGTTATCAAAGTCCGTGATTTTCAAGCTTTTTATAAATTATATGATTTCGGGCTCAGGGGGATAATTACGACCAGCAGAATTTTTAAAATGTCTAAAAATAATAAACTTTCACAAAAACATTTGGAATAAATTTTATAATGTATTTTTTATGATAGGTATCTTTCATCAATAATATTAAATAGTTTTAAGGTAGTAATGATTGAAAAACAGATACTATGTCAAAATTTGTATGGCTCGGTGCTCAAAATTATTTAATGCAGAAGGAAAATCTTTTATGCAAGCAAATTCATATTAAAAAGTATATTGATGATGTATTTAAGAGTTTTCCACACGTTTTAATTTTTTCTAACATGTTAAATATTCTTATATCCATGATCGTAATTACTTCACAGTTTTTTAAAAGATAAGGCAATTATGATCACGTATAAAACACGAAAAAGTTTGCAGTCAATTTTTTTTTTTCTGAATTGATCGACTCTCAACACATCTTAACCCTCTCGTCACCGAATTATGAAAAATCAAGAGAAAATAAATCTGTCTAGCATTTAATGCATCTGAAATACTATTATAAATCATGCAAAAATATTTTTTGGTAATGTCGATTAATATTAGATTTTTCTAATATTAATTTCTGCATTTTCGAAGCATTTTGTTATGCTAAAATTAATTTAAAAGGATGCACATATTAGGTAAAGGTTGAGGAATACCAAAAAAAAAAAAAAAAAACTATACTTACCTTAAAAAGAAAAAAAAATGGTAAAAAAGCAGCGTAAATATTTTCTTAATTTTTCTCCTGAAACAATAAGCGAAAACAGTAAAAAATGACCTAAATTGACTAGTACTGCAATCTAGGCACGATTTATGCATCTAGTTAAGAGCCTCATATACTTTCTACATGAATTAATGATATTGATATCACTGAAAGAAAAAAATACTAAATTTAATTGTGTTCTCTCTAAATATTGCTATTTGAAGTAGGAGCATCATATGAGGTTCAGGGTGACGGGAGTGTTAATAGCAAGATGTCATTTCGGTTGAAAAAATAGAATTTATAACTTCATTAGTCAGTCTGTCTCAATTATTTCCGCATTTATTAGCTCTGATTACTAACAAAAACAGGAACATAAGTTGCAAATCCTCACAGTGTAAGTTGTTAACATAAGTATAAAAAATCAATAGGTCGTTATTACCCCATTTTTTCAATTCTGTAATTTCCCTAATAGCACAGATGGTCACAAAACAGTCGCTGTAACGTCACAGATGGTCACAACTGTCACAGGACTATCACAAACTAGTTACATTGTGACTTGTGAGTGATGCGACTCCACTGTGTGGTCACTGCGACCCGTTCTTTGTGACCAGTCACCAGGTGACGTCACTGTGAAGTCACCCTGTGACTACTGTGTGATCGGTCACTAAGTGATCGCTTTGTGAAGTCACTGCGGGACTGATTTGTGACTGCCGGTTGTTGTGACGTCATAGTGACTGTTCTTTGCGACTTAGCAAACAAACTTATTTGTAATCACATTTTTTTGAGTGATACCTTATTTCAAATATTTAATGACCGGGCCAGCACTATTTGGCAGTAATGGGCCTGTATATATTTCGTAGTGTTGGCATAAAATTTCGTTATTTTAATTAAATAATATTGTTTCACATTCATACGGTGTAGAAGTGTTAGGGGATTAAGTTCCGGGCACCCAAAGGCAGGGTCACTGCTAAGATTTTTTTTTTTTTTTGAGGGGGGAGAAGTTCATATTATGCCTTCAAACATTTTAGTACTAAAAACTAAAATAATACAATCGAGTTCAGTATGTATAAAAATGTTTACTACACGGACAGTGAAACCTCCACTCTGTATATGACAGAATATAACCCCCACTTTGTACAGAATTATGAATTTTAATCTTAACATTTTTATAATTTATATTAATTTTTTTACAATTTTGCTAAACTTTTCCTGAAAAACATATTTGGAGACTTTTTTCTACGTTAAGCCCCTTTTAAAATCTACCGAATTAGGGTGCAGAAATATGTTAGAGAGTATTACACGAAGACCAGTCAGGGTTTTGCATGAGAGCTGAGCTCCTGTAGTCTTCAGAGAATTTTAGATTAAATTAAAAATTTTAACAGCCTACATCATCGCTTCTATTGACATTTTTTATTAAATTAAATATAGCAGGGGTAAAACAAAAGATTACTTAATTTTTAAATATAAATTAGGTAATTAATGCTCAAATTTACAATAAAACAAATTAGAGCTCCTGCAGCTATTTTGTTAGAAAATGCAATGAACCAGTATTTACATATTTTTTCTCTCAATCGGTTTCGATTACTCTCGAATCAAATGTTCTATTTCACACCCTTTACGGGCCTCCTTACGGGAAGCAAGAGTTCAATATATGTTCCCAGGGTCAACTAATATCTCACGGTTGCACGATAAGGCACCAAGAATTCGAACTGTTATCACGGATTTGGCTATATTAATTCAGACTATTTATACGAAGTACAAATGAATTTTTTATGCATTTGAAGATTGGCGAGTGAGAGAGATTGTTGATTGAGTATAGTAACCCATTCTTTTTTCATTTGATGTTTCATTTCGTTTTGCAAACCTTGAAACGTTGAGCGGGAAGCCAGTTATGAAATATGCTTTTTAGGATACAGTTTTTCCGGTTGTTGTTGCAGACTTTCGAGAAGGAGACTAGTAAGATATCTCTGTTAGGAGCAATAATAATTATAATAAGATTTGCTTCTTCAGTGATATCTTGCTGGTTATGGATAGTAAAAGTGGATTTCAAAGTTTTACAATTGGATTTTCCTTTTTTTAAACAGTCGGGAAAATATTACAGGTAAATTTTTACTTTTACTGTTTTTATGTTGCTAGCTGCATCAGTCTATGGCTGCATTCATATCTTGTTACAGTTATTCGACTTCTTTGTGACTTAAAATGTAAGTATAAATATTAGTATTATGAAATGTTTGTTTTTACTTTTTTAATTCATCATTATCTGGAATTTTCTAGTTATGTTTATCTTGTCAACATGGGCCTGTTGACTCCTTAGGCAGATAGCCCTCGTGTAACCAATCTAAAAAGCATGTTTGACGCATAACTAAACTAGAATGTCCCACATTTTAATAACGTACAAAACTTAAAATACCGTTATAACGAAATTTTAGGGATCTCAAACGCTTTCTCTTAATTTACTTTGAAAACTAATAATTGCTTGTCTTTCAAAATAGTCCCATACGAGTAATGTCGTGACGAGGGTTGCGGTTGCGACACTTTTGTGATATCGGAGTCGCCATTGTGACCACTATGTACCGGCACATTTCAGTTGCAGTGTGATCGTGACTACGCTGTGACGACGCATTGTAGTCACATCTGTGACTGCGACCGCTCTGTGTCGTCACTAAAGGGTCACAGCGGCAACCGTCGTCGCAGTTGTGACTACTCTGCGGGGTCGCATTGTGACGTCACCATGGGCGGACATAGGGACTGTGGCGTGACTAAACGGCGGCGTCACAGCAACGCTTTGTGACTCTAATGTCACTGTTTCGCGTGGTAACTTTTTAGTCACGGGTGACAGTTGTGCTATTAGGGTTTGTTTGGATAATTATTACCACGCACTTGAATTTTAAGCAAATAGCGCTACGGAGACAAAATTTTTACCAGGTGTTCTTAAAAGATTAAAGTTTCCCCCTAATCAATGAAAACAATATTTTTGTTATAATTAAACGAGTTAAAAATTGACAATGTTGAAACTTGCAAAAAGTGGTCGTAATTATCCCACTTGACCCTCTAAGAATACAGTAACTTTTCTACTGTCAGTGGTTTAGCAAGGTTTAAAAAGGAAATGAAAAGAATAATTTTGAGTGATTTTTTTTTCAACTAAGAATTATTATTTTTTTTAAAGTTGTCTAATTTAATTATTATTATTATTATTAGTAGTAGTAGTATTAGTATTAGTATTATTTTCTAATACATCACTATCAGGTAACCCCCATTCACAAATATTGACTTATGGCCATAAATTATAACTGTCCTGATAGTAAAATTGAATGGAAAATGTTTGTATCTTGCAGACATTATAGGATCGCTTACATTTATAGGATCGCTTTTTATAGGATTACATTTATAGAATCGCTTTTAAAGATTTGGATTCTCGAGCAGATTTAGTACTTCTATTCGCTTTCTTCTCTATGGAAGGTACTCTTCTTTAAACAGCAGAAGCAAACCCGATACCTTTATTAGCATTGGCCACTAGTAAGTCAGAAGTACTGGTCACGTTATTGGAGGCTTCAAATAGGTGGACCAGCATTGTCTCCTATGAAGGGACGGACAAAATGACGCCCAAACTCATGCCGAGAATCGCACCCGGACCCGTGGTGTGGTAGAATGTTTCTCTAGCCACTACACAACCCAGGCTGCTAAATTTTTATTTAAAAAAAAAACTGTTCCATAATTTTTTTCTAGTAGACCACTGTCAGGTTAACTACCATTTACAAACTTTAACTTATGGTCATAAATTATTACTGGCCATATTTATAAGAAAAAAAAAGTTAAAGCTGAATGGGAAAAGTATGCATGTTTCAGATATAGCATTGCGTTTATAGAATCATTTTTAAAGATTCGACGTCTACTCCATTTTCAAGGAGTTGAAAATAGAGTAGACGTTAGTACTTCTATAATTATCGATTTGCTAGAAAGGTAGTGATTATTAAAAGTGTGAGAATTGATTATTGATCAGTCCAAAGAGCCTACAAACCACATTAAGCTCCTTTCTTAGCTTAATAAACTAACGCTGAATTCACTTTCTTTTCTAAGGAAGGTATTCTCCTTTAAATCGCCAAAGCAAACCTGATACCGTGTATCTAACTTTTGGTTGTTTATTCAGATACAGGTGGCGAATCATCCATCAAGTTCACCTGCTTGTTCGGAGAGGGTTAACATTGTGTTGTGGAAGATAAATGGGACCATTGCTCAATACGAGACGAAGGAACTTTTCAGGAAAAGTAACATACAGGGGGGCTCTGGAATACATCGAAAAGTATTGTATAAACATGTGACTAAAGCATTAAAGGAAACTTGAAACGGATATTGAATTTTTGGAACTGAACATTTATTCAAGGCTTCCCAGATGTGAATAAATCTATTGACATTGTGAGGACTTTTTAAGCTGGGTATCTTTTCAACATATCCTTCTTCATTTCTTGAACATTGAATTGCAAAAAGAAAAAAAAAGTATTAAATAAGCATCATGTACTAGACATTAGTCGTTGTGTAGTACATTGAATATTTAAAAAAGAATATATGTTGTAAGTCTTTTATTATAAAGATATTTTATAATTAAATAAATTTTAATGCTGAAGTTGATAATAAAAGCCATTGAGACAAATGTAGTTTGTATTTTATACCTGTTCCAGAGTAAACATTTTGTGGCGGCACGAGATCACCTCCGCGCACACAACACCCGGCAATTGAAGGCCTTTTGGCTCAGTTGAATTGCGCCGCAATACCATCCAGAGTTCTCGTGTTCTAAAGCGGTTCCCGCCGCACGCTCACCCTACATTGATGACCCGGACTACGAACACGCATTCTCCTTCTCGCCTACAGCGACAGATGGAGCCAGCATCGACCTCTTCCATCTCTCACTAGACTCTTTTTCAAAGTCTGCAACGAGCGGCAGCGACCTCACAAAGTCCACAATGAGCGGCAGCGACCTCACAAAAGTCCACAACGAGTGGCAACATTCCATAACGCTTGGAACATTGTTCGTCAGCCTCCAACTGACTCTCAAAGGGGGAGAAGTGGGGTGGCACGGGATCACCTCCGCGCACACAACATTTGGCAATTAATGCCGGTCAAATGGGCACTTTTTGGCTCGGTTGGATTGTGCCGCATTCTACCACCCAGAGTTCTCGGGTTCTAAACCGGCTCCCGCCGCACAATCTCCCTACAATTTCTTCAAAGCCTTTAGTTCTTATAAATGCTTGCATCTACAGTGAAAAATATTTTAAAAAATAATGACATCGTAAGCTGATAAATTTTAATTAAAAATATGTGTGAAATGGCAAAAGATTTGTGGCATGAATGTAACGTTACCATTTTGTGGAAATATTAACTAGTTTAAAAAAAAAATAAGGAAATTAACTAATGCTTGTGGGTTTTTGCAGCCAATAGTAAGCATGTAAGAATGGGGTGCTTTCAAAATTAATGGAAAACAAAAGAAAACCTTCAAATATGTTCTGTAAAATATTGCAGAAACTATTTAATAAAAAATTGCACGTACATTTAAAAAAATTTAGTTTTCATAAAAAAAATGCTGGTAGGAAACTTGCATTTATAAAGGAAAATCTGTGATTGAACATGGAATTATTATATAATGAATGATATTACATTTTCATTCTTTTCCTCTTTATTAACTTAAACAATTGAATATATAAAAAAAAAGTCAAAGAAATATTCATAAAGTCATTTTATAAAGGAGCGAGCATATTCTCCTCTAAATACCAAACTATCTCGATACCTTACCTAACTAACTTCTGGCTGCGTTTATTCATTTACAGGTGTTGAACCATCCATCAAGTTCACCTGCTTTGTATAGACAGAGAGCTAACATTGTGTGCTGCCGAAGATTAATGGGCTCAAGGATAGAGCGATGAAGGAATTCGCGAGGAAAGGATCGAGTTCAGTCTGGACAATATGGCAGAGAATATCGAAGTAAATTGATAACAAAAGGCGAAAATTTACACTTCTTTCAAGCATTTTAATTGAAGAAATGAAAGGACTAAAACGTTTTTCAAAATCGAGATATTCGAAGGCAACGCAATGTCTGTTCAAGGTAGAAATGACGTACCGTAAAATACCGCAAAAGCACCTCTCCCCAATCTTCAAGAAAAATCGTGATCTACGGGGGCGGATAAACGGTAAAAACCGAAAAAATATACCGTTCAAATGCCCCTCTAACTTCAAGTGAAGCTTGATTCATACTGTCCGTTCCGTACACTACTAAGACGACGCTATAAAGTCACGCAGCGAAGCAAATCGGAGAACATTTTTCTGACGTCACACTTCGCCGGCATTAGGCGTGATTTCATTGGTGCTTTTACTGTTCCTCCGTAAGCTCGTGCGGGCCAGCCAAAGTTCCAAAACGGAAAAGAACGGTGGGGCAGAGCGGAGTCTTAGGGCCCGTTTACATGGACGAAAATGCGGGGCCAATGCCGGAACTTTCGCTGCTTTCTACCACGCTTCCCCTACTTAGGAAAAAAATGCGGGGTAGAAAGATTCCTAGTCCAGTGGAGGGTGAATGCAGGGATGACCTCACTTTCCCGTTATGCATTGCGTGTTTTTCCTTATACTCTGCTTTTACCCGGGATTTTCCATTTTACCATGTAAACGGGCCTTGAGCGGCACGGAACAGCTAGTATGAATTCACCTTAAAACGGGTGGGGCGTTTATTCATATTTTAAGAGCAAGCGAAATGAGCGAGAAAAGCAAGGGGGAACGTTCATTAGAGGGGGGGGTTACTGCATTTTTCGTTATTTCTGTTAAGTATAAATTAGTTCAAAAAGCAGTACTGTACTCGAGAGCATTTTTTTGCACTTAAATTTCGGTTAGAAGGTCGAATTTTATTGACCATTGAACTTTCAAACCTTAACGAAAAGGAAAAAGAAATGGTCCTATTACTCACAAATAATGATAAAATACAGCCAAAGTCATATCTTGAAATATATTTTTATGCCAAAATTCTCAATGCATGTTAAAGGTTTCTGTATAAAGAATAACATTCAAGAACGATTGATGATTTCTGACTTTAGAAGAAGGAAAATCGCCGTATAGTTCATTGCAATTGTATGAACACAGATACCAAATTATTCTGAGGCAAAACTAAATGCGTTCAAGAGACAAATGATTTTGTGGAACAATATAATAAGAACAAAAAGTAGAATACTATTTTCAGCATTTCTACAAAAAAGCTTTTGTAAAAAAATGCTGTTAAATATGTATAAAATTAGCACAAAACACACACTTATATTTTAATATATTTACATTAAAAAGCACTATTGCGACAAGGTAATTTGGTGGGAGCTAGGTGCATCAGAAACTGACTTAGCGTCTTATTAAGATATAATTACTATCTTCATGAATCGCCTTTTCAGATCCTGATACCATATACTGAACAATTTGTTGATTAAAAATATCAACGAATGAATATTCAAAGAATCATCCTCCACATGTTGAACTTAAAAAGGATCTATTCTTTTTATATCCTAGTTTACTTTATTCTACACATCAAAATATCTCGATACTGTATCTAACTTTTGGCTGTTTATTCATATACAGGTGTCGACTCATCCATCAAGTTCACCTGCTCTGTAGGCAGAGAGCTAACATTGTATGCGGCCGAAGATTAATGGGTTCATCCGATAGAGCGATGAAGGAACTTGTGAGAAAATGATCAGGCGCTAGGATAGCCCAGTTTGAAAGATCCTTCAAAAAGCATAGGAATAAACTGATACATTCTAAACGTTAAAAAGAAGCTTATAGTGGCATGTAAGTAGATTGATTTTCCAGCGTTCATTCGTAGGGGAGAATATTTTTAAAAGATGTAACGTGAGAGAGTGGAAATAAGGCAACGGAGGGAAATGCTGGTATCTTTATAGGTAAAGGTAAAACGTTTTTGCCAGTAAAAGTAATTTTTTGATGAACACAGCAATTACAGGAGCAAACTATTTTTGCGTGACACGAACAAACTTCTGGTAATATATTTAAATGGGAGAATTTGAACTTAAAAAAGTATCAAATTCAAGTTGTTGGAGGATTTTAATGAAATGAATTTTCCAGACTAACCTCCAGCTTTGATTTTTCATTGGAATTTTATGTTTAGATTTAATTAAAGATCATTGATGTTGGCATTTTTAACAACATTTTCCTGAGTTTAATACAATGGAAAGAAACTGTTAAAAAGATTCCAGTTCGATTGTCACTCAAGTGACTACGTGAAGCGTCACGTCAAAATGCTCATAGTATTGCGAAAAAGCGGAATGATCTGGTTAACTCATTTATGCCTAGTGTCCCTTTTTTCGGACGGAATTTTTGCTATCAGTTGTAAACATTATTTATTTTTCCTAGCCTTTATTCACGAGTACTGAACTTCAACTCCACAAAATATTTTAACATGACCAAGTAGGATGCTGATATTTCAATTTTTATACATAATGATTTTAAAAGAAATAATCCCCTGTTCCAGCCGTTGACATCAGAAATTTATCTATTATTGCTGGTATTAGCAAAGATGGAAGAAAATCACAAAAATTTCTGTGCACAAATGGGATAATTTAAATGAAAATAGGCTAAAAGAGGTATTCTAAGCAGGAATTAAAGATGGATTTTGTTGAAGGTGAATTGGTTCAATAGGTTGTTTTTTACTACTGAACACACACGCCAATTAATTTTTCTTTAGTTTTGAATGTGTTATAATGTGTTTTAATTTGAATGTGTGTCCGTGTGTGTGTGTAGATTGAATTTATGCTGTACATTCAACTTTTAACATGTTTCAAAATTATCTTCATCATCATTAAAAAATCCCGAAAAAATTTTAAAGTAGAAGAAAAAAATGAAAGAAAGGAAACCCTCACATGTCCCCATTTTACAAGTAAACATTTGAAACAGCCCTAAAATCTTCCCTTCTTCGATCCCTAATATTATTTGCCAACTCAGACACAGGTGTCAGGTTAATCATTAAAGTTTCTAGCCTCGTCGACGAGGGACGATATCCAGACGAAGATTAATGATCACTGTTTGTCGAATGATGAAAGACTTGGCGAGAGAAATAGACAGAAGTTAGCTCAGTTCTCTGAATTGGAAAACGTCAAGAGCTATATGGAAGTAAACTGAAATTTCTGACGTTCAACAGATAGATGACTTTGTCGGTTTTAAAGGCTCAGACTGTTTTGTTTTAAATTCTTTATAGACATTTAGAAGTGCAGTAAGATTGGAAAATTTGTTTCTTCTCAAATTTAAACAAATTTGGCTCAATGACTTCATAGTAAACGTTTTCTGTTTCGTTTGGGATTATCTAAGTTTGTACCTAGTAACTCCATAAATTTTTATTTTAAAACCGTGCTTATTTAGTTTTCCCATGACATATTTCGGCTTTAAAATTAAACAAACAATAAAACACCTTTATTTTGTAAATTGTTTAATTTGATACCTGATCTTGAATGATGATACCTGATCTTTTGGCATTCTAATTTGCATGTACATATAGATAATTTAAGTATCATTATAACGCCTATTATAAATATGATAACCAATTTAGAAATATTTAAGGTTAAAAAATTTAAAACTTTCATACTTCTCTTAGAAAATCCAGTTTTCTAAACTTTCACTAAGGAAACCCTTGAGATATCTTTGATCTTTAGCAAGCCTCTTTTTTTCAGAAAGAATTTTTAATATAAATAACCGAGGAGATACGTCATGAAATTTGCGTACTTTAAAAAAAAAAGAATTTTCTATTAAAAATGGTTTAAAATGTGTTAAAGTGCACTGAAATAGTAAAATGAATATATATATATATATATATTATATTATTGCAAATTAAAAATTAGGAATTTTCAAAGTCTTTCAGACTTAATTGCGGCATCCGTTTTTCCCCCCGTAGAGATTGGATTTTGAACGGAGAGAAAAAAAATTATTATAAGCGTTTCATTATTGTACTTTTAAGATTCAAAAGTAAATATGAAAAATTCATGCTCTTAACCTTTTCAGACCGTGCACCTACAATTACGGGCGCAAAAATTACTTATGCTATCATACAGGATAGCTGTCCTACTTTGATTATTGAAAAAAAATCATTTTTGCCTAAACATTGAACCATGTGGATTTTATTTAATTTTTAAGTTACAAATTAATCTCGATTTTTAAAAGAAAAATTATTTATTCAGGTTTGTAATTGTTAATCAGGTTGTCCTATCTAAACCAATAGGTATAGCTGTTAACACCACTTGAGTACTAATAAATAAATTAATAATGAAAGTACAACAATATTTAATAAATGTACTATTCCATCATTATTAATAGTAGGTATTGTTTTTCTAATATTGATTTCATTATACTTTATTCATTTGATTACACTTATTTCTTATTTAATCAATTAAAATATTTTTTCACAGATATAATGAAGGAAGAAATGAAATATGTAATTATCTTGTGTATTAATTTTTGAAAGATTGAAGTAGAATTTTTAGAACTATAAAAACAAAATATTTATACCTATAAATAATGAATATGTCTCAGTTTATTTACCGCGAATCACAAGATGTAATTCACAGTTTCTTCCAAGCTGATTTTTTTTCTGTCATTTCATGAATGAGATGAAAAATTTTATAGAAAATTCATTGCAAGCAATTACTCAAAATTTTAAAATAAAAGTATATAAAGCTTTTTTTTTTATTTTTGATGCTCGTAGTGTGAATTATTAATTTGTGCATCCTCAGTTCTTCAGCTTTATTTTAAGTCGCATACTATGAAAAGTTCGGCATATTGAATTCCCAAATACTCTTGAAGCAATTCAAGCACTTCAAGCAATTATTAAGTGCATTAAATAAAATGAATTAGAGGTTTTTTTTAACAACTTACCTAATAGAAGTTAGATAACCTTAAGCAGCAGAAAAAAGTTAATTTTTAAAAGTGTGGGGAGCTGTAAATTAATTCAAGTTAAGGAGGCTTAAAAAAGTGCAGGTTTTCCAGGAAATTATTTTAATCTTGAAATCGTCGCATTGTGTTTCATTAAGAACTTTATCTACTACTTTTTAGCTGTTTATTCAAATACAGGTGTCGAGTTATCCATCAAGTTTTTTCTTCTTTTTATTTATTCACTGCCTTTGTCGGTAAGGTCAACTTTGTGTCGAGGAAGATTAATGATTTCCTTTCATCGAGCGATGAAAGAAGCTGAAACTATAGAAATAATGAAACTATGGTAGTCTTAGCTGTAAAATGGACCAAAAATATCAAAACCGAAACTGTTCATTCTGATGTACATACAGGACGTTTTAAAGTTAGAAAGCACGCCGAATTTTTTTTTCTTTATTTGTTGTAAAGTGATTATAATTCCGGTTTGTCTGTCAGTTGGCCATTTAACTGCAGCAAATACGAGCCGATTACAACGAAATTTAGAGTGTTTCAAGCACATAATTTTTTTTTCCTGTTTTGCGGAGCTTAGTAACAGCATAAAGTATGAACAGATCTTTTTCAAGTGAAAAGCCGAATAGCTCTCATAGATTGGGCTACAAGGGCAGTGATAAAGAAAATACTTAGTTTCTTAGGCTTGGACTCCACATCAGCAAGAAGTGGAAAACTCTCTCAGAGCAGAATCTTTTTCTGATTTTGCAATAAAACCGCATATGTAACATTATGATGAACAGCATTGTACAGCGGGCAGATTCCACATTTATTATTCTTCAACAGATTCTGTTGAGATTGCAGGCGTCATCAGCTTTCTTCGTCTTTATTTTGATTCCTTTATTGTTTCGTTCGCCCGTTTCATGATTGGAAGAAGCGCAAAATAAACAAATAGATAAATATGTATACATTAGAGATGAGACGGGCGCAGCCCGAGCCCGAAAACCCGAGCCCGAGCCCGGGCCGGAACCGGGCTCGGGCTCATGAAAAAATTCTCCTATATTGAACATACTGCTTGGAACAGATTTTAAAAAGTGATTCGTGTGGAAAATAAAAGTACTTAGAAAAGAGAAATAAATAAATAAACAAATAAAAATAGCGGCACGGGCGCCTAGAAGGTGTTTGAAGTCTTTGGGTATTTTAGAACGGCAGTTTATATTCCTTACTTAGTCATGAGATCCGACATTTTTGGATAAAGGATGGATACAAAGATTTAGAAAGTGCATTGGGAGTTTGCAACTATATTTGCCTTTAATTTGCACAAACGGCAAAATTTATTGTATTCTGTCAATGAAGTAGTTGAATTTTTTTTAATCTTGAGCTGAAATTTCGGGCTCGAACTACCGACTTAAATAATATTGCTCCGGCTCGGGCGGGCTCGGATGAAAAGTCCTCGGGCTCGGGCTTCAAAAAATGAGCTCGAACTCATCTCTAGTATACATGTCCAACGAAAACTATCTAGCTATATTGAGCTTGGACTTACTGAATCTAGTGTTTTTAATTAGTGCAAATGAAGTTAAAAGTTTATTCTTTGTTCGGAAGATTTTTTTTAGAAAGAAAGAAATATGGAATTCAGAACACATTGATTAGAAGCATGATGTTATCAGAATGAATCAGTAACGGATGATTTTCACTCACGGATACTCAAATTCTTCGGATAAATAGCTGCGACGCTCAATTCGGCACGATTAGAGGCGTATGAAAGAAGTGGGAATTTTTATGCTTTTTACAACAGTGTCGGAACTGAGACAGATCAACCGATTTATCATTCCAGGGTACCGTCTTTAAATAATTTCCTAGGGCTGGGAGACATTGATCAAGGAGAGGTTGGTTTTTTTGTCACTGAGGGAAAGTCAACCTTGCCAGGGAAAGGAAGTCTCTTGTGAGGATGCTTAAGAATACAACACACAATAAAATCCATCCACCTTATATTCTTTGATATAGGAAGGAGGTTTTCGCCTGCAATTACCCTGCCGGAAATAAATAGTGGTATTTCCGATAGTGATACTGACATAAGAACGGAGTTCTTTCAGCGTAGCTCGTGATAAAGACAGGCTGAGGTGCTGGCATTTGGTCACACCCCTTTTGTCCTCTAAGAGTCATGTGGCATAGGAGGTGGGGCAATCTTGCTGTGGCTATCTCAGGCCAAGATGGCCACACTTTCTAAGTCACATGAGTCTTCGAGGGCAAAAGGGGTGTGACCAAATGTAAGCACCGCAGCCTGTATTTCTCGTCAGCCACTTTTTCAGTATCTAAAGTCATGAGTGGAGAAAGGTTAATTTATCCGCACGGTAACACCGTGGCAGTGTCCCGAGACTTACTTGTTCGTTTCCTTCTTTACAGAGAAGGTGTCGAAAGAGATTCCCTTTCGTATCAGATTACTTTTCGACATGGTTTTTGAATATTTTATTGTTTCCAGTATTTCTTTATCGCAAGCTTATGTCCTTTGACCAGTTGAAAGTTCGTTCTTGGCTTTTCTGGTTGAGTCTTTTATCCATTCCATAGAAATGATTTCAACGCATCCACAAAGTATCGAAAATCAAAATTTCTGACTCTTTGCCCATTACAGGACGAGTAATTTAGTAAATGAGGTTCCTATCATTTTTTGGGTTCACTAAGTTTCCAAGATGAAACAAATTACCAATAAAGTATTTACCAATAGAAACTGTAACTGTAAAAAACTGTAAAGTAGGGAATGCAATCCCGATCCCGCGGGAACGGGATCTTTCGGGATCCCGCACAAATGTTTGCAGGACTAGTCCTGCGGGATTACGATCCTAATCCCGCGGTACTGTCAAAGAAAAACATTATATTTTATTACAATTTCACGCTGCTCTCTGAATAAATAGACCGAAATTTTTTGCATATTTATGTCTTTTATCTAACAATAAACGAATCAATAATTACAAATTTTAATTTAAAGTTTTTTTTTTTTAAATTATCTTCCTATAAGAGTTTGGATCGAAAAACTAAATTTAACCATCGTAATCTAAATTTTTCGCAAACTTCCCAATCTCAATGAAAACTGAAATATTTCATACTAATTTATCTCTTAGCGAATAATCACGAATTAATTATAAAAAGTTCATATTTTTAATTATTTTACTAAAATTAAATCTTAGTTAATATGACTAGGAAGTGATTCATTGGATTTGTTCGATTTTGTACGTTATTTTTCAGCAACTAAGAGAATAATGTAAGTATGAACGTTCTTTTTTCAGTAACTAAGAAAATAACGTAAGTATGTGAATGCATCTATAAATTGTATATTCCTGGAAATTCCTCATTTTTAGCAACCAACATGACATAACTTGTAAATTATTCTGAATATCATGATTACAATTTTCACCTTTCTGTAAATTATTGTATTAATTATCTCATAAGATTAATTATTATTATCAAAGTGAAACTTCATAGTGCTTGAAATCTTACTTTCTTCTGTTGAAATTATGTCCAAGTTAAATGAAATGTCAATCCCGGGGGATTCCGGGATCCCACGGGATCAATAAATCTCAATCCCTAAATCCCGCAAGCCGAAAAACAGTGCGGGATTGCATTCCTTACTCTAAAGTTATACGAATTGAGCAGGTTAACAGAAAAAGCGAGTGTCTCTGAATAGCAGAGTGCTTTAGCTATATTTTGAAGCAGTCGAAGAATATCCCGAATTAATTACTTTTACCACCAGATGAAGGTATAAGATTGCTTTTGTTTCCTAGAATAAATTCAGTTATAAAGATGAGCTTTTAACTGATTAGACAGTCGTTGAAATGGGATATTTACTTAAAATCTGAAATATGAATAAGCTTAATGGTTATATCGTAACAACAATAAATCTTTTCTTAACAATTTTATATTTTGCTACTGTCGATAACAGAAAAAATGCTAAGTTTCTCAGATTTTAGACAACAGCTGCACGGATAATTAATTTTTATTTATCATAAAATACAAAGGAAAATTTGAATTTCTCTGAGTCTTTAGAAATATTCTGAGGAATGGAGACTTGCATATAATTCGTAATTTGAAGATCAGCATTTTCTGAAATTCTTTATTCATTTTTACTCTCCAATATATTCTACCTTTATATGTTTTTTTTTTCTTCATACGAACTACGACGCATCTGAGAGCTAGCTGAGAACATAGCATGAATGGATCGATATTATTTATACCGAGAAAGAGATGGAATAAAATTTTTCTTAATAACAGAGCAATGTTTCGGGGAAGTAATTAGTTGGGCTATTTAATTTTTTTAAATAATTAGCCTTGTGAATATAGCTCCCCCACAAACAGGTTGATAAAGTTAAACATTCCAGTTGCGATAAATGGCGAAGACGTAAGATACTTTAAAACTATTTACTTAAAAAGACTATTTAAAATAAACATATTGAAAATTACGGTCTGATGATTACTGGCAATATAAAGACGTGCTACAACAGCAGTCGAATAGAGGTGGAGTGAACTAAAAACATATACCAACATAGATCTTGTCTTGAGAACAGATGTGCCAAACGTTTATACTTGGCAGTACTAACAAGCGCCAATTAGAGTTACACTAAATTTGGAATAATGAAGTTAATCAAGTAGCGTGTGGATAATTTTGAAAACAGGTGCATGTCATAAAAAAAAATAATTGAGAGAAAGCATGCCAAAATAAGAGCCAACATTGGGGATTGAGAAATTTAAGAGTTAAAAACTGTTAACTTCTGTTTATAGATCAAGTGTCGCTAGCCATACTGCTAGAAAAAAGGCTATTTATAGGCAGAAGGAAATGTGAATTTCGAAAGCCAAAAAACGAAGGAAAAGAGAAGAAACAGTAGAGTTAAAATGCTTGACTTTTTGTAGAATAAATTTTAATACAAATAAGACAATATTTAATATGTGATCAAATAATTCAACTAATAAATGTATTCATCACCATTAAAATGTATTAAAGATCCAGATGCTTAAGATTAGAGTAAAAGCACTAAAATAGTAAATAAAAAAATCAATGACCAAACTTCCTTAAACTTAAGAAAATATTATTTTTCTGAATGTTTTTGGAGAAAATAACGCTAAAAATAAATTTTACATGATTTTTTTAAAAATAACTACTGTAAATAAAAATGAGAAAAACAAAAACGGAAATTTATTGCAAAGGTTTTAACATCTTAATGTTTAAATTTTAAATATAAGGCAGAATACCTTATCTAAGCTTTAGTGGTTAATGCTGATACAGGTGTAGAATCATTCATCAAGTTGACAGTCTTTGTCATCAAGGGTTAACAATGGTGTTTCGAAAGATTAATGAGTTTCGATCTGAGTACGATGACAAAACCTTAAGGTTAGAAAAGACCAAATAAAAAAGTTGACACAGAATATGTCAAAAAGTAGCTAAACAAACTTTTCTGACTGACTTGAAAAACAAAGATTTCATAGGAAATTTTTAGGTAGTTAAGTTTTTTATGAAAGAACTTATATATACTTGGAAAAAATCCTATATTTTTTTTCTTTTGCTATCTTATGAACTTATTTTTATATCACTTTAATAGAAATATAACAACATTTGTGATAATATGCATAGTTGTTAATGAAAGACCGTACTTTGGCTCAAGGCATTTTAACGAAATTTTTTGTGAAAATCTATTTGACAAATACACAATTATAAAGAATTTTAATATTTAATATTAAAAACGAATCAATACGGCGTACCGATCGTTTCGACCGAAAATTCGTTCGGTCTTCGTCAGACAAACCCTTCCGTCATACGATCGTTACGCCTTGAAGTAACCTTTTATGTGTTTTTTTTTCACAAAGTTTTTATTTATTTTATCTTTTAACACCAGTTTTTTGAGTGTTTATTTTCATTAATATCTAATACTATATTCAATCATAATATTTACAACTAATATTTAATCACTAGATCATATTAAGTGATCTGGTATAGTTCTTATATGGTGAACTGATTTTCATTTTTTAAATAAAATGGGAAAAGTGCTTGGAAACAGAAGTAGTAGAAACGAATTGCATAAATAGAAGAGCTAGTTATATTTTCTCTCTAAGTATAAATTAACGTAAACTGGTGTTATAAGTAGAATTTAATTAATTTTTTCCCTTAAATGAAAGAGATAAATCAATAGATTAAAATATGAAATATGCATTTCATTTAAACTCTGTAAAGTATATTTTTTTGTAGTGTGTCCATTTAAAATTTATATTATAATTATAAATAAATATAATATTCTAAGCAATTTTTTGCCTGTAGGGTGAGAATTAATTTTTATCAAGACTTAACCTAAATTACAAGTCGTAATCAGGAATGTATCACTTAGATTATAGCTAGCAAAAATGTTACATCAGGACGAAAAGTGCTGATGTAACATTTTAGTGCTTTAGTTATAAAAGCACGTCCAAAAATTATCAGCGCTTGTCTTTTGAATTTAGGGGTTTCAAAACTTCAAAGATTTAGATCACATGCATAACAATATAATCTAATAACTATATTGCAATGACACTTGAAAACTAAAAGCAACAACGTGAGAATTTGATTGAGTATATTGATGACTGGAAGCTAACGTTTTGGTGACAAAGTCAACCACGAACTATTTCGCCTTAGCCTCAGGAATCTTCAAAGAATAGATATATACCGGAATAATTCGACCAGGAATTACAGTTTACAAATTAGTGAAGGCAGACTTATTCTTCGTAGAGAAGCTGATCATGCAATGAAAAGATATACTAAAATAACAATATTAAGTACCTGCTGTGTTGTGGCCTGTACAGCTGAATGAGATTCGGCTTTAGCATTTTATAAATCCCTATAGCAGCGATTGCCAAACTTTTGCATATCATGCTTCAATTTTTTTTCCAGAAGCATTTGGATGTGCAATGCAACTGAAGCACTTTTTTTTACTTCTTTGCGTTCATGGATAGAGTCGAAATACAAGGGTGAGTCAAATGAAAGTGAGCCAATCCCCCCCCCCCCGCCAAGAATGGTTCGATCCATCATCTGCGATGCCCACGCATACCACAGAGACATCCCTCATTTATGAAAGTGACGCGAAAGTGTGAGGTTAAAGTTCTTTAAGGTGCTCATACATTGGGTTGAAGACGGTAGAATTACATAATGGACATCCAAAAGAACAGCGTGGTGTGGTCAGGTTTTTGACAGGCTGAAGGTGTTTCCCAACAAGAAATTAGTTGCCGTATGACTGCCGTGTACGGTGGACATTGCATCTCATTGGCCACTGTGAAGCGTTGGAGCAAACGGTTAGAGAAGGACATGAAAGTTGCAAAAGCGATTCAACACTCGGCCAAAGCCACCTTCCCAATCACCCCCCCCCCCTACACAATTGCACAGGTTGATGAGCTGATTCGACAAGCAGCCATACAGCCCAGATTTGTCGCCATGCGACTTGCACATTTTCGGGAAACTGAAAAAACATCTCAAGGATACCAGATTCGTGTCGGATACCGCCGTGAAGGAGTCAGTTACAGACTTTTTGAATCAGTGGCCTACGGAGTTTTATGAGACGGGAATCATGCAGCTCGTTTGTCAATAGGACAAATGTCTCAATGTTCATGGAGACTACTTTTAAATAAAGTACTCTGTTTGTCATATATTCGCATTGGCTCACTTTCATTTGACTCGCCCTCGTATATGAATACGCATAGATTTCAGCTGAGAGGAAAAGTAATAACTTTTGAACATGAGATTGAAATTGTTTTTAAGAGGAAAAGGAGTCTAGAATTAATTATTTTCTACGGTATCAAAGATGATTCGATTCTTTAGAAAATGTATTTTTGAATGTAGAAATGGTTTCTTTTGGCGTAGAGCCACAAATTACTCAGTCTTCAGTTTGTCTCAAAACAATAAGTAGGCACAATGATTCAATGTGCCTCTTAAAATCATCCAATGCGCCAAGTTTAGAGTATTCGCCATGATTTGGCCACCTCTGCCCAATAGGAAAACTTGTTCGTGTTGTCTTTGGCATACATAATGACTGAAGAAAAATTCTTCATAAAGATTCTTAAGATTTGTGACAATCACTTTGTCTTGTTGGAGATTCTAATTAGTTCATTAAATGTTTTCATAAGTTTCTTAGGGGCAGATTGTTTCTTTCTTTCTTTATATTTTTAAACAGCGCGTGACCATTAAAAGGTGCATTCTGGAAAGGGTTGCTTTTAAGTGATATTCTTTTGTAAAGCATAGGATTTAGAATGCAGAACACTGAAATATAATGGGGTTAATTACTCTGGAAAAAGATAAATCTAGTCCGAACTGTCGGCGCGCCATTCATATTATTGATGGAGATTCACAATTATAATAAGCAAAACCTTGTCTTGTTACATATCGCGGTAACTCGTCAGATATAGGCTGCATGAAAAATCCAGTATTAGTTTTTGGAACTTAGAATGATCATTTTTTGCTAGCACGACCGCCATTTGACACGATTTTGGGCATGAACTTAGTATAGTTAGTCTTTAAGTATTCGGGAGTCATAGTGAGAAATTTTTAGCGGGTTCCAGAAATGAAAATTTCTAGCGTATGAAAAAAAAAGTATTAATAAAACCTATTAAAAAAGGAAGGAAGTCCTCCCTAATAGCTTAGTGATAACAGGAGAGCTCTTACTGGCACTAGGAGCATTATATTCATCGGTTAATTTCCGAAACAATACAGTAAAAGTTGTTTGTTCGCTTTTGATGTTTCTTAATGTAGCATTTCATACTGTGTGATGTGAAGCAATGAAGGATATGGCTTCAAACTCCATTGAGTGTTTGCCTGCGTATTGAATTTATTGTATGGGATTAACAGTTACATTACAACTTGCTATGCTCGGTTAATTTTACTTCTAGTGAAAGTGTTTTACGAAATGAGCTGCACATATTATTTTTACTAGCTTTTAGAAGAAATTTAAAGCTTTTGTTTATATCTTGTGACTTTCTCATGAATTCATGCATTTTACGAGCCCATTCGCTAACTAGTCAGATTGATAACAATAAAAACACAACACAAATGTTTAAGAAGCTAAGCAAAATCAACTAAGACAGTTCATATAAAAGTCTGTCTAGGAAGAACAATTGGCAATCAGAAAAATTCTTGGAATGAAGCAGGCTGAATAGACATCTTTTAAATTCTTCAAACCTACAGATATTTTAATAACAAGAACACTTCATTATAGGGGTAATTCTGGATATTTTTATCCGCAACGGAGAGTAACGTAACTTCCCTTTAACACACAATTAAAAAACTAATTAAACAATTTATTTTTCTAATTCATTAGTCGAAAGGAAGTTAAGTCTCTAAAAAAATTTATAAGCCATTAAATTAATGAAAATCTTTCTCTTTTTGTAGTTGTATCCTCTGAAAAAGCTACGAAATTTAAGAAATTAAAATTGGATAAAAAAGTTAAAGGCTATTAAAAAGTGTCTTTCAAGCGAAATTATATAAATATTTCTTAAAGAATCTAAATTCAGATATGCTTAATTCGAGTTATTTTAAAACAAGAGCCTTGTTGGCTTATTCAAAGCTTAAAAACATTCTTGAAGTCATAGGTCTTAAAAGCTATTCAAAAAGAAGATACTTTAAAAAAAATATTTCTAAATATCTAAATGAAATAGATGATATTTTATTTGAAAAAAATAGATGATATTTTCTGAAACTGAAAATATCACTTTGTATAATTGAGACGGCGGCAACGATCAAACTCTTCTTGTATTTTAGAAGCTACATATTTTAAAAAACGAAATATTTCTTTATTACAAAAAATATGTAAGTATATGGATTTCTATTAAGCATATAACGGCATGCATTTGTACTTAAACTTTCTTTCAAAAGGCATTTAGATCATTGGCATTCAAGTATAATTACCATAAACGTTATTTTTATGAAATACCGTATATCAAATTATGAAATAAGAAATTTTAATGCAAATTTAAATGTAGAATGCACTTAAATGTTACTTATATTAATTTATATCTGAAATAAATTTGAATCACTCACATTTACAAAGATGCTTTAGAGTAAACTGTGCTCAAATACTACAATATGCTTAAAATGAAACCCAAGATATAAAATTATTCGAATAGTGTACATTATAGATAATTATAAACCCTTTCGCTTTCCTTATGGTCATCCCACATGTATAAATTATCATCTGTCTATCTATCTATCTATTTATTAGCTAGATAGCGCTTAATTGCCATTTCCCAACAGTGGGATTATTATTTAACTCATAATTGGTCTCCTAAAGTAAAGACGCCAACACAGTAGGTAATGTGGTGTAAGCTATCATTTTTAACATTAAATTTCTCGCTATTTCACTTAGAGACATGGAATTTTTAAAATTAATTTACGAGAGTCGTGGATTTGCTAAAATTCCAAAATTTTGAAAATTTGTCCTAACAAAGGTTTGATGTGGTCCTGTTTTTCATAAAGTTCTCACGAGTGTCTCAAATAATAGGACATTTTATTTTCAAGTGAATTTAAGACTCTTACGAACCCTCATTTAGAAAATGAGATAACACCAAACATATCCCGTTTGAAGATTTTGTACTGTATAATAATTTTACTTTTAAAAGATACACAGTTTTTTATTTCAATTAAAAAATACTTTTATGCTTATTATTAGGGGGACCGGAAAGTAATGTCATATTTTGAAATATCAATATTTCGACCAGCGAAAACTATTGAAAATAATACGAAATTTGGCATGTATGTGATTTTTTTACAACTGCTGCTAGGTTGGTTAGCATGCACCAAAATTTGTACTCTGCGGGGGGTAGAATGGCCATAATTGTTCTTTTAACATATTCCGCTTGATCGAAAAGGCAAAAAGAAATATCCATAAAATTATTGCTGTAAAATACAAGGCTCACGAATAGTTAAAATTAAATTTCAGGACATTTTGAATATCGTGTTCCAATGCGGGTAGACATCTTTTTTGAAAGAAAAAATAATATCTATAAAATTCTTTATTCAAAATGTAACAAATATGAATCGTGTGTTTAGACAGAGCTTGTTAGCTATAAGAAATTTGTTGAAAACTTTATGTAAAGAAAACGAAAATACTTACTGGGCACAATGACAGTTAAAAAAAACATTTATAATAAAAAATTTGTTGAATAAATTAAAGCAATATTGGATTCTTTAAATCGCTTGGTTAAGAACTTTTCGGTTTTCTACATCAGTCAATGTTTTCGTTAACGTATCATTTAAAAAATTAGAGCTGTACGACTTTTAAATATGTAGACTTTTATATATGTTGACTTTTATATGCAACTCCAATTCCTTTTTACCTCGCAACTCATAAAAAGGAAAAAAAAAGGAAAAAAGGAATACAGTACTTTGACGCTTTGAATGCAGCACAATTCCCATATTCATGTTGCGTAAACAAGTGTTATTAAGGCGTATTTGTTTGAACAATTTAATCTACACCATACAAAGGAATTCTTAACATAATTCCACTTGTTCAACTAAAAGTAATGCGTAACAATGCAACAATAAATCTTTTCACGAGGATCCTTTCTCTGCATTGTCATAATCAGCAATTTCGAGCATAATTAGCATGAAGCGAACGTGATGAAAGGATAAATGAGCTTTATTAAGCGGAGAAATATATAAATTCCGTAGTCGTATGTTGCGCATTATGAAACTACCTATTTCGTATTTCATTATTTCTTGAAAATTAACTAATTTATTTGAATCTCTAGAAAACTCATCATTAATCTTCACTGGCCGTCTTGCAAAAGCGAAAATATCTAACAATGTTTACACTCTACTGCAAGTTAAAGTCAGTGGTGCGAAGATAAGGGGGCTAAGATGCATGGGAGCCCATACCTTTGGGGACACCCTCCCCCCTGGCTCCCATATTACGGTTATGATTTACGTACTTATATAACGCAGAAGCTGTTCAACACTGAATTATATTATCTTTCTGGGGCTGGGCCCTTGTTTTGTCCTCCCATCCTCTATATACAATCACATACCCCCGCCGTACAATCATACCATACTAGGATGTTAAAGCGAAAGCTAAACTCTTGAAATCGATATAAACTTGTTCATTCTCCTCTTAGCCAAAAACATGATGGCAAAGATTCCCCTTCTCGCCCCAACATTGACTTGTGGTAAAGTCGTTCTGTCCATCAAGGAATTTTCCAAATCGAACTGATTCTTCACGACAATAAAAGTTTTTAGGTTAAATATGGGTTGAAGAGTAAGAGTTATTTCCGCATTCTATTTTGCCAGGGCAGTTTTAACACTAAACAAAACGCACCGAAATTCACGGTGAAAGTGTTATTTACAGACATGGCAATTACCACGGGACCAGTCAGAACTCAAGACTTACATCAATCGATTTATCGATTTAGAATTGTTTGAAAATAAGGAAGTTTGCAACATCCTCAGTCCAAGAAAGGCAGCTAGTGCACATGTTTGCTAATTTGTAAGTCTTATTAAGTAGAAAAGAATAACGCTCACTCTCTACATTAGCTATATCCCTGCAAGACACGTTTAAAAGTTTAGAGTTGATCCCGCACTGTTTTGAGATTTTCATCGAAAGGCTTGGCACAAATATTATATTGTAAACGTCCTTAACGCATTTAAATGTGATTTTGTTTTAACCGAAGTATATTTAGAGGAATTCGGGTATGGGCAAGAAAACATAAAATATTTTATAAGTACTGGAATGTGTTAACGTGTGAAGTATGGAGCGCATTAATCAACAAATTTTGTATATAAAGAACACTGGATTTTCTACTCAACCACTACTTTAATTACAACAACAAAATAAAGAAACTTTCAATAAGTGAGATTGTTTAGAGTATTTCAGAAAACGTTTCCTTTAAGAACTATTTCTTTAAACTTCTTCATGCAAAGTGTCTCGCGAACAGTTGAGTTTAATTTTAATAATGCAGGTATTTTATTCTAAAGAAAATAGGAGCAGACCGAAACAAACATCTACAGAAAGCACCTATCGTTAGGACTTTGCTTTATATATTTATTTATATGTATATATGAAAGAACAAGAGTAAATCCCACCCTAGTTGAAACTACTCAGTTCAAACGTAGTAATTAGACAAACAACTTTGAGAAAGCGCAAAAACTTTGCTAGTTTTGAATAAAAGAATGGAAAACTGAATGAAAGGAGACACATTCTGCTTAAATTAAAGGAACAAATATGATTGTCGAGAATTCTTTGAAAGATTCAAGTAGGAATAACTTGCATGCGAGCCAAGAAAAGTATTTTGATAATGATTTTAAGCACACGAGGCTCTGAATTAAATCAGAGTTTCTGTATCTGAACGTGAGAGCGCATTGTGCATTCCACTTTTTTAGGCTATATTTTTTTTACAACGAAGCAAAGTGTGATCAGCTAAATGAATAAATCGGATATTTTAATGAAATAACTAAGTGAAAAAATTGAAGGCTAGATTAAAATTTTAGATTGCGCCTAAAGTGTAAATAAATTGCAAATTTTTACTCTGCTTAAGCCATGGATGTGAACCGTAAGTGTTTGTATTCAAAAATTCAACAGCTGTGGAGTTATAATTTACTATTGGAAGTGTGAAATAACTCTTGCTACATAAATGAAACCAACATTATGCAGAACCAGAAAACGACAATAAAACAAAAACGGTTGAAATATTTGCACATCAAAGAAAGACTGAAAACTGTGGTGTATTTTTAAATACTTGAATAAGGGTAGTTCACAGCTCTCTTAAGAGCTATTTCTTACTTCCTGGGAAAACTAAAAGAAAATTTCATTCTTAAAGGGTTTTTTTTTCATGTGAAACTTTCATATATTTCATGTAGCAGAAACCCTGGAGGACCAACAAAATATGTTCACTTCGGTTTCTTACTAACTACAGAGAAAAAAAATAATTTAACATCACATTTTGGTTAGTAGCTTGATGACAAAGTGAATTTCTATGAAAGGATATGGACTAACTGATGACTATATGACTTCGAGATGGCATAATGGTGGAGTATTTAAAGGGATGTGGCTTTCATTAATTTAAAAATTTAGATTCAAGTAGTTTCAAGTAGTTTGTAGATTCAAAGTGAGATCTTAAAAGTTAAAGCTATTTCTCATAATTTTAAAAAGGCGAAATCACTAAGCTTTCTTGTTTAAAGTAATTTGTTAATGTGAAATCTGTAAATTTGGGGGGCAATATTATGTAAAAATGTTATTTCTCCTTTCAATTTTTAAATTACATATATTTTTTTTTCTTTTTTAAAGGGACAAGTAAGACGACACGGTTTTACATAAAATATTTAAAATACGTAAGTCGTGATTTGTAAGAGATTAGAAATTTTAGAATTACATTTAAATTCTATTGTAATATAGTGAATAAATAAAAAATAACGATTACAAGAAAATATCTTTAAAACAGCAGTTATTTTTAAAAATTCGTCATATTTGTTTTAATTATATACGCTTAAAAGAAGATAATTAAAACGTAAGGCCTCGTATTCATATGTAAAATGAGCGTGGATTTATAAAACAATGGAAAGTAATATTGAGATTATATAATAAAAGAGGGATTATACGATCAATCATTTTCTAAGAGTTATTTTTTATAAAAAAGTAAGCAAAATTAGCAAATTAATTTTAATTTTAATTTTGAATAATTTTCTTTTGAAAGCCGAACAATACCTATTTTTAGTTAAAGCTAGTGAACTCTTTTTTGAAGTCTGAAACTTACACGAGTTGAATTTTCCTGATTAGAGAGAGCGGTTTTTCTGTAATCACGAGTCGGTTATTGGCAAAATGATTTCTAATAAAGATATAATAAGCTAAGTGATTTTAGTTTTCAAATATTTGAAAACGAAATATGTTATACTGATCAAATTTTAAATACTTAGGAGAAAGTTATAACTCGTATGGCTTGCAATTTTTAGCTATATATGAAGGCCTCTTTCCGCAATTTTTTTTTGGAATTATGATTACAAGTTTCTTTTCCTTTTTCTTTTTAAATTGAAAAAAGAGAAATGCGATTCAAAGGGTGGGGTATGTACAATTGTAATAAACGCGCATTTTAATGTGCAGATACTTTGAAAATTTCTGAAAAATTTAGTAAAGCATTTACGTAAGTAGGCGGATCTGATAAGCTTTGTTAAAAAAAAAATCCCTGAACCTTTTACAGAAAAAATAGATGAGTTTAGATGGAGCACAGTTCTCCTGGTGTAGCTGCTCTCTAATATTATGACACATATTTGCTAAATTTGTATCGAAGATTTTAGGAAGATTAAATGTGACATCATTTAGTTGATGCTGAAAAATAATAATCTTACGCAGCAATTGCTAATTTACATATTTTATAGAAGAATAAATTACATATTTTGACATTTATACACATTTTCTCTTCCCTTGAAAGTTTGAGAAACTTTAACTGAAAGATAAATTTCAGTTCATTTTACTCTCTTTTTTACACATACGCACAACTCTACATGACTTTAATTAGAGGTGTAATATAAAATTCTATCAAGCATTTTGTCTGATACAATATGCCTTCTTAACATCGTAAAACATCCACATACGAGTCTCTGGATCTAAATCGTGCGGAAGCGGCATTTTTCTTATAGCGCTATTGTACCCGACAATTAAAAATAATCTAAAAGTAGTACTTGGAATGGTACTAAATTGTTCCATTAATTGGAACTGGCTTTTGTTACTCCAATTAATTTGGATAATGTGTACGAAATATTACAGAACACTTTAATCGATGCATGCGATATCTTTAATGCATATTTGTTCTTTAACACTAATATCCGTAAAAGAGTTGATTCTTCATAAGTACCCGAAGACACAATCTAAAATTACAAATAATTTCTCCTTAGATTTTTTTTTCTGGCATGGACAGTTTAGATTTTTAAGCTTTCTTTTGTTAGATGAGATAAATAAAACTTTGTATAATAAACCACATAAAAATATACTTATCAAACTAGACGATCGTTTCTGCCGAAAAAAATTTGACAGTCAACACACAGTGTTTAAATTTCACCAATAATCACCAGTTTCTTTATGAGTGTTTTTTTTTTCTTTTATCACCAAGGCATATATTTTAATGCGTTTAATTAAACAATGTGGCATTTATTTTTTCTATGCAAATGTATCGAAAAGATTAAAAAAATAAATAGCGTTTCGATGCTAAAAAATAATGGCATAGTAATACTTTTACTAAAAATTAATTGCTGTACCAGGGAACCTTAAGACAAATACTACACAGTATAAACATTTCTATGAAATGGGGAAAAAAAGGTAACGCCAACATCATAAAAATATTAAAAGAAAAAATTCTACAGCTGAAGTTTTTAATTTTCTCACAAAGCAAAGAATAAATGCATTTTAAAAGAACCACTTACGCATGCTTCTGCCTCGAAAAGCTTATAGTATCGCTTTTCAGGGAGAGGAAAGGATATCATGTATTTTTTATATCAGCTAAAAGACCCATATTTCATATAAAAGAAATGCGGAATCAGCTTTCTATTTTGCTCATTGTTCTTGTTTACGCTCCACATTTGCATAATGAGCTGCGGCGCTGCTTTATGCAAGGACGTTTCCTTTGGTTCATTTAAGATATGGAGCTCCTTGAAACAAAAACTGAATCTTCAAAATGCTTGTAAGGGGTGGGGGGAAGTAACAATTTTTTAAATTTATTTTGCATGTTTTCCACTCAAGGAAAGATGACTAACCTGTAAGAGTTTCGTTTTTTATTATTTTACTTTCTTTTTTTTTTTTCGTTGGTAGTAATGAGGCTTATGTAAAAATGATTAACGACTGAAATAAAAAGTTATTTTTTTCTTCACACCAGGAAGTGTTTTTAAGATTGCCCATCAAGACATTCACTGAAATGAATTGAAAAAAAAGGAGCAATTGATCGAATTCGAGTTTAGCTGCAGCAGATTTTAAGGCTGCATATTTTAAGAATAAAAATATATTACAGTTTTTTTGTCGTTTTATCAAAATGTTTTTTGGCATTAATTAGAAAATCGCTGAATTCTATAACTGGATACATTAATTTTTATTTAAACAGGATGCCCACCAATGTCAGAAGGCAAAAATAGTATCAATAGTATCATTAGTAGCCTCATCGACCTAAAAAAGTCGCCAGTTTAGTAGCGATTTTATTATTTTTAGTTCCCAAAATAGTAGCGTTTTCGCATGATTTTGTAGTTCAGAAATAAACATAACGTCAGTGAGCTTCATTTAAGGAAGAATGAATAAATTGATAAATTAAAAAACTGCATGCGTTGTGTAACAGGGCATATGGTACATACATTTTTATAGCACAGTTAAAAAAACAGAGTAGAATGTTTGATGAACGACTAATAGCAAACTTGAAAAGAAAAGGGAGCTGACAAAAACCGAAATCTGATTTTCAAATTAGTAGCATGGAGTAAGGTACAAGTAACCCAAAACTTGAAAATAGTATGAAAATGATGTTTATTGATCAAAAAAGTCGCCCAAATTGCCCCATCTTTAAATTAGTAGCTAATGTCGCCTTTTTAGACGCCGGTAAACACCCTATTTAAAGTATAATTCCAAACAACACTATTTTTAGAGTTAAGACTCTAATTTGTAATTTTTAGGTTCATAAGTGCAAACTGGAAAATGAAACAATTGCTAAGCTCAATGTAAATAAATAAATTTATCTTTATTTATAGTAGGTTTTAGAATAATTAAATGCATTAAAATATTGTTGTTAATTTTTAATTCTCATGGTAATGTTTCGTTGGATGCCTTATCAGTTAATAGTTACTGTTAGTTCGCAGTCTGCAATGAGCAGATACACACCATAAAGACTAAACAGTTAATCGAATTCTAACGTTTGTATTTACCGTACAATATACTATATAAGTTTAATGATAGTTAATAATTTTTTTGCATTCACCAATTTAAACGCAAGATGTCAATATAAGTGAGATCTATATAAGCTCGTTAACGATGGAATGACTACAGAAAATGATTTTTTTGAAAGTTCCAAAAAACCTCTTCCTTTGATTTAATATTTCATTTCTTTACTCATTAAATTTGAACTAACTATCAAGTCATGAAAACTTAATTACTTGGAAGATCAATAAAATTAGCTTTCTTTTCTTTAAATATTTTTCAGCTGATGAATGCTCACAATTTCATCTAAGAACTGTGATAATTCCTTATACCTTGTTTCTGCTAACCATTAAAAATGATAAAAAATATTTATAATACATACATATTAAATTTTCTGAGTGATCTCTAAAAATTAACAATACACTTATTTAAATTCAGAATGTAAGTTATGATCTTATAATAATAATACTAATTATTTTTCGTATTTTGATGAGCATAGCACGAAATTTATAGAAAATTATTTAACTTGAACTTACTATGATAAGATATTTGAAACAACTTGGATTCATATTTGATGAGATTGGGAATAAATTTGACTCTTTAATACAGTTTTGTTAATTATTATCGGAGAGTAACACAACTTATTTTGTGTGGGAAAAAATGTTTTTCTTCATAATGGAAAAAAAAAATATCATTAACGTTTGTAATGATACACTCAAAAATAAAATTTGGAAAATACAGTATGTAACTATTAATGTAAATCGGAAGTTATTAATGTAGGTCGTTTGGGCAAGATAATTTATGTGGTGATATCGGAGACACGAAAAGGCTGTATGCCAAGGATGAGATGTAAGTTGGTCGGAGGACTTTTTAAGGGGTTCTAACGCGTATTCACTTTACATATGGAGAAAATTGACCAAAATTTCAGACAGATCAACAGCAGCGCGACTGGGCAGAATGCTGGACATTCACACTTCAGCCGTCTACTATATTGAGTATCTTATCCAATCGACCATAATCCCCCCCCCCAAAAAAAAAAAAAAAAAAATCAAACATTGGTCGCAGTATTAGTAATTGAAAAATATTTGCCCGATATATTCAGGTGGCACTGATTATAAAGTGTGAGTTTTTAGATTTTAAAAGATTCTTTTATATGAAATGCTTCTAACTGTCAGACATATTCTTGTTTAAATCTGAAAACTTTTATTTTATTTTATAAACGAGTATTATCGGATTTTATTTTCACTTACTGCAAAAATCAAACATACGTGAATGTTTGCATTAAAAGTGAAAAAAAAAAAAACTTTTGTAAATGAGCTTTCAGTTTTTTAAAAACTAAATTTAGATTTCATTAAATCTATCCATAGCTTCGATTTAATAACTGACTATCCACTCGGTTAAATATGATGAGAAATTCTGTTGATAGTCTCAGCTATAGTAAACAAAACAACCTTTAAAATATGGCTAATAAATCCCTTTGCTTCATATCTACTACTCAGAAATGCTGAACATATTAAAACAGGGATAAAAACCCACAAAATTTTCGGTCCGTTAAATTAGCTTTATTGTGCTGTAAAATTATTTTTCTAAGTGTAATCCTTTGAGCCTCCTTCTTTTTTTTTGCTGTTTTCTGATTATTAAGATTATTTGCTAGAATGGAAAAGCAAGGAAAGAAGAGGGGGGAGGGAAGCTAAAGATTGGAATTTATTAAAGCATGAACTTTTTCCTAGAAGAATGCCCCATTTACCAGGCTTTATAAAGCTGAAGAAGGCGAGGGGGGGTATGAAAAGATCGTGTTGTGTTATTTAATAAATTTCCCTACAGGAAAGATTTTTAAGGTGACTGGAATGAGAAGCATTTGTCATTTAAGAGTACAGTATTTAATAGTTTGAGGTATGGCACTCTTGCTTGGAGAAGTCTTGGGCAGTTCTTACAAAAACCCAGTCTTTATTAAAGATAAAAGAAAAATTTTCTAGTCAAAATAAATGAAATCTTGATTCAGGAGAAATAAAGATGGTGAATGTTAGTAAGCAACTGTTTTATTTCATTCGTATTCTAACCTGTGAAACTGAGTGTTGTAGGAAGAAATAGAACTCCAGTAACTACTGATTCAGTTTTACCAAAAATTGAAAAGCCGAAAGATTTATTTGCTTTAAAGTGATATTTAAAAGATATATTGTAAAAGTCTGATTCAAAATTTTTCTGATACTTGAAGCACGGCAGTGAAAATAATCAAGCTTTTGTGATAAACTTCAGTAAAATACATGTAAAAAGATAAAGTAAAAAAAAAAAATACACTCATTTTCTTTTCTTTTTCTTTCAAAGGGGGCCACAGCTAAGACAGGAAATGTTGGCTTCTTTTTTATAGGCGCACTTTATAGGTGAGCCAACTTTGCCCTCTCTCTGTGAATGGATCGGAATAGATGGACAATTTAACTACCAAGCTCAAGCCAAGATTCGAATCCTGTTCATGATGATAAACAGTTGTACGCTAACCACCGTACAATCTGGTTCAGCTCAACGCATCTTATAACTTTAAAATTATTTTTAATTCTATGAACTGAGATTAAATTAAGGGAAACAACTGACCAACTACAAGGTTTATTTATCGGAATATTCTTAAAAGCTCTTTCGTAAAAATGCTATGTTATATTTAGTCGAAGGGCGTATAGGACATTTGAGGAAAATCATTCAGAAAAATTGTCTGGAGTTTAGATTATTTGTTGATTTCTTGTATTCTCAATGCTAAAACGTTCTCACTATAATTAAAGATGCATAATACAACACAGATTTATATAATACTAACGGTTTGTTTCTGTTTAAATATTTACTTAGCTTTTCCAAGATTATGATTTCCTTAATTTCCAGGAAGTAATTGTTTATTTTCTACTGTATCAATATCAAACATTTTCTCAATACGTTTAGCCCTTTCAAATTTTGAATACATTGCATTGCATTTCAATAATATGTCTAAACATAAATATATTTGAATAACCTCATAAGTCAAAACATGCAAAATATTTATATCTATCATATGTAAGCCTATCTGTCTCCTAGGATAAAATAATATTTTAAACATGCATCAGTGTAAGCCGAATACTTTAAAATCAACCAAAAACTACCACCTAGCACTGAAATGGAAGGTTATTCACGCTTATGTCAATTTAGGGACATTTAAACATCTAAAACTCAAATACTAGAATATCTGAAACTCAAACACTATAATTCCCTGAAATCTTAAATACCTTAAGAAATAAACGGTTGGTATATTTGCTTAAAGTGTTTGCATTTCCGATAATTTGATTAGGTATGAAAACAAACATGTGATCAAATCATCAAAGCAGTGCGCTTTAAAAATATTCTCCCTTTTGAATAATTGAACGTATTCATTTCAGTTTAAAATTGGTGATGTAAATAAAAAATATATCAACTATTTATAATAAAAAAGAAAAGAACTGGTAATAGCGTTTTTGGATGCTTGAAAAGACTTTAGCTATCTAAACCATTTTCATTTGACCTGCGATACACCTTGGTTGGTATGGGATATTTTTTTGTTCCTGATTCTACCATTGCCAAATGAGAACAGAGAAATCCATGAGAATTTCAACGGTGATGATGAATTAATTTGATACATAAACATGATTTTTGGTTGTTTATATTTAATAAAATAAAAAAGGGAGTTGCTGTTTTTGAATGACCAAAATAAACTGTAGAACTATTGGACTAATTTTGAAAACCTTTCACAGCCTAAAATTGTAACATCATGAATGGGCAGGGTATGATTTTTTTGGTAATACTAACTTATCACCTAGAGGTAGAAGGAATGATTCCTTTTCATGATACTCAAAATTTTAAGCATAACTTATATTTTAAAATAAGAAAGACAACGTATGATTTAAATAAACTCCTGAACTACTGTAGCGATTAAAATAACACGTTTTGGATTGAAACGGACAAATATGAGGGGGCATTTTCATTCTTCTTAGAGGTTATCTCAACATTTTCAAACTGTGGGAAGGCCAAAATCCGAATTTTCGCTTAAAATTCTCACGGAGCCTTGGAAAGACAGTAAATATACATGGTGTTCCACAGCTATTAATAAAAAATTTAAGGGGAGGTCGGGAACATTATTAGGAACAAAAACTACATAGCAATGTGGAGTCGGAAATGCCGTTCTCATTTAGCTGTTAATTATCACTTTGAATCAAGTGCTGAATTAATAGTGATCTTTCCTACCTTTGTCCTTCAAACACTAATACACGTTTCATAGAAAACAGGTGACTGAAATTCACAATTTAAAAATTCTGATTTATTTTTTTGTTGGGCGATTATTAATAGGAAAGTGGAAATGACTTTCTTGAAGTCACATTGCTAGGTTATTCTGATTCCTTATTATGTGTCCTATCTCACCTTAAATTTTGTATCAATTGTTATGGGGGGCACCGTGTAAACATAAATTTTAGTTGCTATTGAATGCTAATAAAGTAAATCGATAATTTTTTTATGCTTAAAAGCAATCAAAAACCGATCAAAATAATTTTTTTTTTATCTACGTTTGATATACTACCTACTCCCGTAACTCAAATACCTAGTTTTTAAAATTCTCACATTCTGTTACCACTCATTTGTAGTGAAAGGGTCATTTTGACATAAATATATAAAATGAATATAATGAACGAAAAATTGATATTTTAGATTCAGGGTATGTATTTCCTACCAAAAGTTACGTATAACATTAGCTTTCATGTCTTATACAGTTTTAAAAAATGTACAGACAATCCATGTTTCACAAACATACTCAAATCTATTTTTATCGGATATAAATACAACTGTACTAGGCTTTGAAACGACCGTTTAATTCTTTCCTCACGATAAGAACCTCTTAAATTCCTCCTATATTATTTATTGCATCTTAATGACTGCATATCCACGCTGTGCTTACAACACACCGAGATATCTAATTAGAGTACGTGCACATCATATATCATATCAGTAACCATGTAAATTTTCTGAATGTATTAAAATTTTCGGCGAATAATTAACGTTCGGTTAATTCAAGGTACTCGAGGTCGAGTAAAGTTATTCTGCGATGGTTTGGTGTAATGTATTATAAATTTTCCTAAAGCTAAATACTCCGCCATGCACCAAGCAAGGATCATTTATCATTTTATCGGACTTGCAACCTCGAAACTTTAAAAGTCCGCAGGGATATTTAGGGGGACGACTGTACAATGGTCGGGGAGATTAATTGAACTCTAAGCCAATTAATGATGAGCGTGCTACACGGTAAGTATTTTTTGCGCGATGTTATCTTAAGTTATTTTGTAATGTATGTATCAGTTTTTCAATCTCTTATCAAGGGAAATTCTATTGGTTTTTCTACATAGGGCACGCTTGTTTAAAATAAATTTAGTCAACATTAAAAAAAATTGCCAAAATTGTTTTGAATTTTTCATAGATTTTGAGATGTTGTGAAAATCGTAAAAATAACTGTTCTTACATCCCTCAAAAATGGCTTAAGAGAATAAAATGAAATTTAGTAACATGATCAGCTACGTCTGAAAAGTAGGAAGATTTGAAGAATTTGAATAAATTTTAAAACTATTTTTAAACGTTTATTTACTGTTTTAGATTTTGTGAAATAGTGCAAAATTCTCTTGAGACGCAATGTTAAAATCCCTACAGTGAATCAAATAAAACTTAGTTACAGGTTTGGAATAACTTTTTTTTTCATTATAAGCTCATCCAAATAGATTAAAACTTTAATTTTGAAAAAAATCCCTATTGTCAATTTCACTCTGAATTTTGTTAGTCTCTAACATTTAATATTTTAACAGCAGACAAAAGTTTCACTTTGATTTTTATACTATTGCCAATATGCTGATTTCATTTATAGTCCTACAAAGCTGCTTAAAAATCAGCCTTTTTGGAAATTTGCATTGGAAATTACAAATCTGTCAACGACGGGCACTTCAGCTAGTAAGTAAATCAAAAAATTACAGATATTTCTTAAAAAAGTAGTCTTACTTTAGTTTGGAAAATGAGATACAATGCTTAAGGAAAACAAACCTACACATTCATTGCTCTGATTTTTTAGAACAAACTGCATTCATTTCCATTTCAAAATGAATGTCTTTATTTCAAGTGTGATGTACAAAAGTCAATATAATTTTTTGTTTCAGTGCTAAATACATTAATATATAATAAAAATATAAATACAAGTAAAAGTTGTATCGTTGTTGCTATTCATGCTTATTTATTTATTTATACTTTTGATTACGTATCAATTTATTTTGAAACTTTTTTTACTACTATTGCTGCTATGTCTGAATAACCGTTTCTATAGAAAAGAAAAAAGCACAAGAATAATTTTTCACTATTCCGGCCAATAGCCGAGTGGATAAGACATTGAAGTGTGAAGCTTCAGGGTTCTGGTGTACCACGTGGCTGTTAATCTTACGGTCTGGGGTTTCGGGTGATTTTTTAAAGTTCTATCGTAAATGCGTGTTAGAAGCTCTAATAAAACCTCCTTCCAAACCATTCCAATCTGCCTTAGCCAAATATTCCTTGTGTAGCCATGGCCTCAACAAAACAGCATTTTGCAAAACATCTCAACTAATATTAGTACCCATAAGAATATAACTTTTTTTTTCGCGAACTTTTTCTATTAATCAAAGACCAATCCCAAAAATACTGATGAAAAGAAAAATGAAAATAGGCATTGGTGTTGAGTATTTTTTGTTTTTTGTCTTCGTTTTTAAATTTCTTTTTCAGCCCTAAAAACCTACTTAACCCATGAAAAATGCTTCTCTCACATACACAAGCATTACTAACTTATAGATTTCATTTGTAAATTAGCTTTGGAGTTATTAAGATGTCCTACATAGCTTTAAACAATAGTATATAATTAATATTGCATACTCTTATTTAAAGTGCACACAAAAATATCAGCTGTAATGTGAAAATCAGAGTTAAGTACTCTGAAATTTGCACTAAAAATTATCTATCCCACTTCCCTCGGTTGAGAGTTAATTACTGCAAACAGAGAACTATACAATGAATAGTTTCGTAGAAAAGTATTCAGATATCTAGAGGAAATTCCAGACAGACAGAAGATCACGCAATGGTGAACATCACGGAGTGTAATATGAAAAACAGAAATAAGTTAATCGAAGATTTCGAGGCTGACATTTAGCAAGACGCTCTAGTTCATCCTTTCGATATAGCCATCATGAAAAAATATTGAAACTATTTCATTAGAGTCTATTTATATAAACAATAACTCCTAACTAAAATCCCCAGCTTTAATAAATACCTACAGACATAAAATAACTCTCTATAGAAATATTGAATAACATAAGAGTTTTGTTATTGCTCTCTTGAAGATATATAAAATGAACCGTAATTTTCGTCAGAAGGGCAGTACTCAAGTGTGAGCTGCAAATAACTGAAATATGAAAAAAAAAAAATAGAAAAATAATCTGGGCAGAGAAAAGTGCCAAAATAGTATAGATAGCACTTTCTCTAGCTTAAGCACTCCACAAGGAGAGTACTTCTAAAAAGAGATTCGTTATTTAAGTGTTAGTTTTGGAAATTTGAAAAATTAAATAAAAAAAGTTCTGAATTATATAGAGTGTAAAACTTAAATTTGATGATTGTTCGTGACAATCTAAATGTTCGTGACAAGTGGGTATTACGTTAAACGGGTTCAACTGTACCATTGAAACTCATCTAGATCAAACTTATTTGTTACTGTCGACCAGTAAAAGCAAACGTCAAACATTTTATATTAATCGAATGTCTAATGACATTGTAATTAAAAGAAAGGTGATTGGATCAATTCCTTCGGACAAAAAAAAAAAAAAAAAAAAAAAAAAGAAAGCTTTTAGTACAAAACATGACTCCCCAGAGAAAACATTGACTACAATCTGAATCTCACACTGCTTTCATGGCTTTTAGAGTAAACACCAAACGGAATTATTTTTAAAATTAAGAAAGAAAAAGTATTGAAAGCGAAGTTAAAAAAAATACTTTCTCTGGAAGAATGCAATTAGAAGATATAATTAGCTTAGTTCTTTAGATACCTTTTAAATGGAAGCTGGTACTTACAATCAAAACTTAAAAAGTTGGAGAGTCGAGAAGTTTTTTCTTCTTATTATTAAGGTTTTCTTTTAACATGTTTGAAAAAAATGTCTTTAAAAAAAGTTGTTGAAAAACTTCTTGTTTGTTATGCACTCCGAGGAATAATGAAATGAAAATGCCTTTCATCGAAAAGTTGTTCAACAGAAGAGAGGTGTCGAAAAAACTTACAACTTAGACAGTTTTGTAATTTTTTTTCCTCTCACATTGATTAAGGTAAATATAAATTAAAGTCATCGTTGCTAAACATATTTAAGTTCTCTGAACACTATATAAATAACGTAATAAACAATAAAATAAATAAAAGAATACATATTCTACCTGTATTTGGTTCTCAGTACTTATAAAATTTTACACACCATTTTGACATGATGCAGTTCCCGTTTTGGCATAGATGAATATTTTTTCGATTTTGTAATTTTTGATTTTATAATAGATGGCGCCTGCATGTTTATAAGTATAGAGTTTTCAGTTTCTGTGATAACTTTTTACATTCAGGGGTCATTTATATATAATTTATGTAAATATCTCATTTGTGTAGTAGCGTACTTAGATTGTCGCAAAAGTCGACCAAATGCCTCACAAACAAATCTGGGAGGTATCTGGTCTGACATATTCGCCTTACTGAGAGAGAGAGATGCGTAATATACAAGTAGGCCAGCATTTCAAATTAAAATAGATAAACAAACTCCTAGATACTGGTGTATAATAACTCACCAGAGTGTGTCAGTGCCGATATTTAGAGTATAACAGTTTCACACTGTGAGAATCACATTTGCATCAGCTGTCGACATGTAGTAACTCTCATGTCTTCGAATTCATGGTTTTGATTATTGTTTTTGGTTAAGGCATTAGGGTTAAGACTACAAGAGAATTATTTGCTTAAGGGGGATACCTTGAGCAGTGGAATTTTTTAAGTGATTTTAACGCGTATTCACGTTGCATCTGATGAAAACCACCCAAAACGCAAGCCGTTAGGTAGACAGTCGTGTGATAAGCTAGAACCCTCGACCATCAGCCACTGTTGAAACTCTAGTTGCTTCCATCTTCCTCAGAGTTTTGATTCAGCTCCACGCTGCCGTGTGCTGGAGTTTTGTTTTTGCAAACTTGCTTTGTGTAGCTTGTGCGATTTAATCAAGAATTATAATATTACATTCTCAACCTAATTTACGTGTATGCTTCTTGTTTCTTGAAATATTTCTTGATAGTAATCCTTGTTGTGACAACCATCTTCCAATGTTCAGTGTCTTATCGACTCAACCATTGGTTTAATTCATAACACTGACGACAGAACTTAACCAACATTGAAGATGTGTGACTTCTAGCTTTCAAAAGGAAAAAGAAAAAAAAGTATAGTCCACCAACATCTGAGTAGTTAAGACATTGAAAACTGGGAATTGTTGGAGCGTGCGAATCCAGGATTCTGGCCTCTTAAAAGACAGACGATCTAATGGTCTAGAGTTTTGGTCGGTTTTCGCCAAATGTAACGTGAATGTACGGAAAAATCCTTAGAAAAAGTACTCCGACTAAGGCATCCCCCTTCCTTAGCCAGTGTGTTTGCCTTAATATCAAACAAACAACAAAAACTACTCTGCTTTTTATTATTTTCCTCTCACGTTTTGTATTGTTCTATTTTTGCCTTCAACTTATTATTATTGCGTTGCTCTTAGTAATTTTATCATTAAAATTTATTAATTTAATTTAAGTTTTTTAATTTGCTATTCTCTTTTTTTTATTTCTCCTCTCTCTTTCCTTGCTTCTTTTTTCAACTTTTCTTTCTTTTTTCTTCTTCCGAATGATAACTTTTTTCTCTTGTTAACTTTCAGTTCAAACTTTCCTGTCTCCGTGGATGGCAGCGCTGTTTTGCAGCAGAAAAGTGAGATACTTTTGTACTACCCGAAACAACTGTATCACTGTATTTTTTCTTATCTGTAATGTTTCAAAAAATTTTTAATTAATTTCACAAGTACTTGCAATCTTAAGAAATTCTGAAAAGCCTTCTAAAATTTTTATTAGATTGAACAATAATTTTGATAACATCAAATGCAATTTTAAATGCAAAGTTTTTGAAACCGTACAATAGCAGCTTTGAAAATGTAAATGAACATGTGTATAGTGATATAAATGGCACAGTAATTTGAAGTTTGATGTACATGTCAGCAGTTTATAAAAGGTACAATAAAAAATATAGCTTACAGCTGTTCCAAAATTGTGAAATATACTTTAATATCGTTTAGATATAATGAAAAAGAATTTCAATTATTTCGTGTGACATAAGATATTATGGTGATCGATGTTATAGCTTCTGAAAAAAAGTTTAAGTTATCTAATAAAATACATAAATATGTTTCATGATTACACATTTTTGTTATTTTCACGACAAGAAAAATTTGATGCA
The DNA here is from genome assembly GCA_038373885.1 of Cheiracanthium punctorium. Lineage (NCBI taxonomy): Eukaryota > Metazoa > Arthropoda > Arachnida > Araneae > Cheiracanthiidae > Cheiracanthium > Cheiracanthium punctorium. The sequence goes on from JAWZYV010015281.1 coordinate 158,326, forward strand.
GCGGCAAAATGAACTAAAATGACAAAGTGTGCTATAAACATAAAAAACACCACCCCTCTCATTGATTTTAGTTTTTAACATAAATTATGGCCTTCTCTTTTAAATTTTCGTCAAGTAAAAGTTCATTAATCAGACGTGGAATTTTTGCAAAATATTTGTCGGTGTAAAATATGTAATGTTTAATAAAAGACAGGAAAAGTGTTGCATTTTCAAGTTATCAGTTTTTTTTTCTTTGCCACGGAGGAGGGATGTTAAGGATGAGCTTAAAAAGATCAATTTTTACGCAGTGTAGGTAAATATTGTTAAAAAATTCTTTGACATTAAATATTATGAAATGTTTATGAAACATATAATTCTTGTAATATATAAAATATAGAAGGCGTACCCTATGCAAGGATAAAAAATAATCATATGTTGTACATGTGATTTTGAGATTTTTTAATGCCTATTTATTCATGTAGAAAAATAGAAAAGAGTAATAAAGCATTCGCAGTTTTGAAAATACGATTAAATTTTAATTTTCATAAAAATATATTATAGATATTGACTTTTTGCCACATTCATTAATAAAACTGCAAAAGGAAATACACCAATAACTTAAAACAATAATAAAAGCATTCATTTTTTAAAAATTTACCAAGAAACGTGCATTAAGCAAATTTTGAAATTATAAAATGTAAATGATTGTTGTCACCAAAAAACAGTGTTTAGTAATTAAAGGAGTTTTGATGTACAAGAAAAAACACTCGTAATTTTGTAACGTCCATTAAAATAACTAAATTAATTAATTAAAAATTTAACATTTTATTAAGTCACTTTATCTGTCCTTTTTTGTTTATATAAATCAAAATCCATGATTTATAAATATTTGAATTGATAAACCCATGAATTCATATTTGATGAAATATTTTATAAAAGTCGTTAACTACGAACTATCTAAGAAATGAATTTTGAGAGAGGGATCTTTAGTTCCTATACACCAATATTTATTAAAATCTCAGCTTATGAGCGCAAGAACCCATGCAAAAGATTCCTTTATAAGTTTTTGAAATCAGTGCATTCTCTAAATAAATTGCTTTACATTCCTTTCTAATGAATGTATTGAAGAATGCAAGCCCGGGTAAAAATAATATTCAAGGCAATTTTTAAGGCAAATTATACCAAATAAAAGATGCTCCCGAAAATAGACTTTCATACTGATAATTAATTTTTCTTCCTACGTTTAAGGACGTGCTATTTGAACAGAGGAAATTTTTGTGGCTGGTTGAAGAAAAAGACAGTGGATATAGCAGGTTGGTGCTGCTGATATTTTTATTTGGAAAATGATAATATTTCGATAGCGACTGTAATAGAAGCTTACCGTCGTCAAATTATTGTATGATATTACACATTTCTCTTAGTTCTTTTTGAAATATGATGTTTTTATTATTTTCGTTCCTATTTTTATCTTGTTGTTTATGTTGATACGCAAAAACTTGATTCAGAAAACGAAAATAATAAAACCGCTCATTTTATGCTAGAATTTCTCGCCTATTTACATTTTACTTCTTTCGGTTTTGGTTCTTTGTGTGCTTTTAAGCTTTTTTTTAACATACTTACCCATTTTTAATAGTTTCATTTTTTGAACACTTATCAGCTTGTTTTCCTAAGGTAACTTCAGTCTAATTTTACTCTTAAAAAATCCATTCTATATTTCTTAATTAATTTGATCTGTACTTACTATGCCCGAGTTTCCAAGGCTTTCATTTACATTTTACTATTAATAAAAAGAAAAATCTCTATGCTTATAGGAATGCATTTATTATATGCTGTACTTCAATGGATTCTTGTCAATTGAGGAGTTCAGTGTAGTGTTGTTGCTGCTTTTCGGTGAAAAAAGCCGACCTCCGTGCTACAAACATCTCAATCTGAGCTCCTTTTCTTCCGGAAATTTTGAGACACAAAATGTGGTAAATGGCTGTTTAAACTAATTCGAGAAGAGCGAATGGCCCAGAAAGAAATCTTTTCCAACGATAATTCTTATATCTGGTCGTGATTGACCCTGAAAGTACCTCCACGCGTCAGTGTTACTCCTGAATCTCTTTGCCCCTTAGGTACTTTTAGGGAAGATATGAACATGTCACATCTGCGAGTATGCCCTGTTTCCCCCAGTATTTAGATTTTGGAGCGTTATTGAGTAGCTAGAAATGTCCTGTGCGCATACTGATGTCAATTCAGTTTTAGTTTATGCTGCATTTGGAGTGCAGTTGTTCTGTAATGGGCCATTAGAATATATATGTAGGGGAAGGTGGCGCAACCCTCACAGTCACAGAAAGCCTTTAAATAAACGTCAAAATATCGTCTTTTTGCCCTGTCTTTTTGAAGAAATTAAGTCAAATTAACGTTCTTCCAGAGCGCAATATAAACCTTAAAATGTCCGCCACTTTCCACGAAAAAATGCGTTATTTATTGTCCTTAATATTACCTTTCTTCAACGTAATTTTTATGTTTTTCCTATTCTAAATGTAATTTTCACGTTTCTTCTACTTTAAGAATTACAATATTGATACTTCGACTATTTTCATTGCATCAAAAGTTTACCACATGAGATGTTGATACATGTCTAAAAAATATTTTGCAATAATATCACTGAAAAAGGTAGGCAATATATCGAGGCTATTATATATTTCGAGTAATTATTTTACTAAAAGTGTTTGAAAATTTAACGAATTTCGTTATAATATCTTTTACAGGAATACATATTTCAAATTTTTAAAAATAAGATATCTTTGCAGTTGTAACTGCAATCTCATCTTTTAATTATGCCCTTCAAATTGTGGAAATACGGTTTCTTTTTCTTGCTAAATGCTCTCATCGCAGCTTTAAAGGTCTATTTGTGCTTTTGAAAGATTCATTTCTTTTTATAAATCAAATTCTAAGCGATTAACGTAAATATGACTTTGTTCTAAGAGGAACTCTTTAGAGCACAAAGGAAGCTAAAAGGTTTGCTTTACATTTAACTCTTTTTCTAAGCAATCAAACAAACGACTGTGTATCGGTATTCTGGTTACGGTTTCATTCTATTTGCAAAATAACATACAAATGAATAAGACTGAAAAATTAAGCGTGCGAGCATTTATGATAGCCGTTGCAACAGCTGAAAGTTTACTTCAAATAAAAAGAGCAAACAAGTTTATAACTACCTTTGATCTTCCTGATTGAATTTGCAGAAAGATTCAATCTAGTGCTTGTGTTAATTTTTTTCTAAATGCACATTTCATTCTAATTTTTGACGTTTTCGCAGAGATACACAGTATAATATAAAATTACATTGAGGATATGAATCTTTAGTATTTGTTTTCAATGTTTTAAAGCAAGGAGGATACTGCGATGAAGATCACATATTAATTATTAATTCTCATTTACTTTCAGAATTTTAAATTAAATCTATTCAAAATCATGTATTCTAACTTATATTTCTGATCTCATTTTTCATTACTTTGGCTTTGAAGTTCGTATTCCATTTTCCCCGCATTCGATAGTTTTTATTATGTTCAAATCGCAGTCAATTGGGAGCCGTTCTAGAATAAAAATAGAATATCTGACGTCAGTTTGCAATCGCAACGGATTTTTTGTTTCTTAATCTCTTGGCACCTTGTTGGCATAAATTACTTTTGATGAAATGCACCATCTTTAAAATTACTTGTTCGCGGTTTCATTATTTTAATTTTATTCTCTTAAATTTTATGGTTGGTCTGTAGCTGGCGTTGTTTATCTCGGCCAAAATTTTGTTCTCGCCAATGGGAAGTTTGGTGTTGGCATATTATTTAAATCACTCCACCGTTTATCGCTTGTTAAGAGATGACGTCATTTTGTTTCCCTTAGCCACCACCAGCCGTTATTTTTATTATGTTTATTCGTAAATAGCTCCTTTAAATAAACAGTTTAAATATTCTAATGTCTTCTATTGCAACTGAAGTGTTTAAACCTGTGTTTTTGCTAATTCACAACACCTTCTAATCTTCAATTTAAAACTCCAAGCACAAACTCCGTTACAGATACCTAGTAATTATAAAATCACTATTAATTCACTGTGTGATACACATAATTTTATGTACTCTCTAATATAATAATGCAAATTCACCGTAAACTATAAACTTAGTACATTTCAATATGCCTGCCACTCAAATCTAGGCACAAAACTATTAGTGCTACATCGTAGAATGAATTCCGCTCTTCAACATAAGAGTGGTTTAATTCATTGCAGCAGTAATTTGGCTTTCTTTATTACTGAAATCTGTAAATGTATATAGCTTAACTTAATATTCAACAAATGCCAGAAAATTTAAGACTCAAAAGATCATCATAACGTGTTGAGAAAAGAAATTCAAAATATAGGTAACGAATGTCCGATTCATAGTCAGTGGTAATGGTATGGCGCACATACAGCTTTGTTATGCTTCTCAGTTTTGGACTTTGAGTCGCCCAGATCGTATGGCGGTTAGCGAACCACTCTTGTCAGTTATGGGCTAGAATTTGATTCCCAGCTCGAGCTTGATTGTTAATTCATCATTCCCTTCGTAGCAGAGAACGTTGGCCACATACTGGGTACCCTCCTCTCCCGTAATAGAATAACCAGAATTTTGAACCTTTGTAATATCGAATGACCACATTGTAAATGCCTTCTTTCCGTTGTGTCCTTCCGTCCCTAGCTTTGAGTATACAGGTAATTTGTAAGATTTAGAACAGTGGTTTTCAACTGGTGGTCCGCGAACAAGTTCTAAGTGGTCCGCGAAGTGAGTGAGTGTTTAAAAAATATTTGTGTCTTCACAACTTCATGAGGAAAGAGGTAAAAAGAGAGTTGATTACGGCCTTTTTAGATAATTAAAAAAAAACCTTTTGATTCATAATCCTTTAAAAATTGGTAAGAATCCAGTGTCCCACAGCTACTCAAAGAAGCACGTGTTAGTAAATCACTTTAATGCCGAAAAGGCAGAAATAGAATTTTTATAATTCTTGAATCTTTATTGAATTTTCATTTTATGATTACATTTTGTTGACACGTTCACACGTTCTAAATTTATTTATTTTTATTATTACTTTTTTAAATTTTACCCCTTCCCCCGGAATTTTTTTTAAGGGGGTCCTTGGGAAAATTGGAAGTGGAAAAGTGGTTCGCGGGCTAAGTTGATTTGGGAAATACTCATTTAGATACAGTTAACTGATTTGCTTTCCCATTTGTGGACTTTAGAAGTACTAAAATCTATAGAAGTGAAATTTTAGTATGGTATGTCCTCTGCAATTTGAGCGGTTTTCGGCGTCACAGATATCTACTATAGAAAGCTTTTTCGTATTTAAAAGTGATTCTGACAGTTACTTGAAGTTTAAAGACGAGCTGATCTTTTCTTCTAGTGTTAGAATTCTTCTGAATTACAAGCAAGAAGAGTGGAATTAGCGAAGATTAAAATAAAAGTTATTCAGACTTGATAATTGCCCTATATTTCTGTTTTCAATCTTGATTCTGCGTGAATGGCGGGCGGCAAGAAACTGTTGCACTCTCAATCAAAGCCAATGAAATTCGTCCATTTTTAAAAACAAAACACTGCTACTTTCTATACAGAAGTTATTAGGTCGTCCAGAAATGAATGACACTAATGCTGCCACAGGACAGAATACAATTTATTAAAATGCACTTTTGCCATTTGGCAGGGAGTTCCTGGAGGGCTTTGGCAAGCCATTCTGTGATCGCTTCTGTCCCACCTGCGGACAACTTTATGCAACTCTGCAGAAGGTTGAATGCGTTGCTTTCTTATTGCGTCCTTCATCTGGTCAAACAAGGCATAGTGCGAGGGAGCCAGATCAGGAGACTACGCAGCGTGTGGCAACATAGTGATGACCAGCATCGTGGATGTTCTGGCTGGTGTGAGTTGCCACTCAGACTCAGCACATATCTTTTCGCATTTCCTTCAATGCTGTGCGGCTGTCCGCCATGACCAAACTCGACACGGCTGTGCCATTTGCTGCTGTACATGATGTTGATGGTAATTCCTGCTGACACCTTTAGTTACAGACTCTACTTCACTAATGAAGTTCGCGTACCAGCGGTAGACGGTGCGCAGCGAGGGTGCATCGTTCCCACACACCGATACCGTGCGACGATGGATTTTACTGCCATGCATTCCCTCTTTCCATAGGAACCGCGCTGTTCAATGCTGACAGTGATGTAGTCACATTCGATCATAGGTGCTCACGCTCTCAATGATGGCGGCGAGAGGGGCGGGCGCAGTCTCATACCATTCGTCTGCTACCGGTGAAGTCTATTCATTTCACGTAGCTCCACTGTCTTCTAGAAACACAGACTGCCAGCTTTGGAAGAAAGCAATGGTGAAACGACTGATGAATAACGTAAGTGGTGCCATCTATCGCAAGATTGAACGATTTAAATGAATTTCTTATGCAAAAGAGTATTTAACAAAAACTGGTGTTAGAATCTAAAATTAAAACAAATTTTGTATAATAACACACATTACTCATAAGTACCATTTGTGGATTTTTTTTTTTTTTTATGTTTTCCTCTGCGAAAAATTCCTAAAAATAATCTTAAACAATTAATAAGTAAATTTTGAAATAGGTTTATTTTTAATTCAACCTCCCCCCCGCCCCCCCACACACACTCTATTTTAAATAAAATAGATATAAAGTAAAATGCTAATTTCAACACCTAAAAGGTGAAGAGATATATGGTTGCAGAAGTTTGTTTTTATGTGTATAAATTTTAAATAAGAAGGCAAATCTTCTAAATTTAGTTAAAACTCACGATAAATAGGTATGAAACACTTAGAAAAATTTTCTTTTTAAATAAAATATATTGGAAGCGTAAATGACGGTATTTATATGATAAGCATATAAAATAATTTGAATTAGTCATAATCTGCTGACATATTTAAAAATACTGTAGATTTCCATCAGTTTTTTTAAATAAGTAAATGTTATTGGATAAACTAACATTCCGAAGATATGATACTAATCTTATGATTAAAGATTTGATTCAATAGTGAGATTTTCTAAAGACGCCCCTAAAGGCGCTGCTACAAATTATAATGATAATGCTATGACCGAGAAGAATGGATATTACACATCTCTATTTTAAATAAGCAGTTAATGGATGATCAAAGCATTCTGAGATGAATAATTAGTAGATATATTCACTTGAAAAAAAAAAGAAATAAAAAGCAAAATGACGGAATCGTTAGTACTACAAAAGTAAAACAAGTCAATGATAAATATATATATATATATATATATATATATATATATAGAAGATGGAATAGTGAGAAAATTACTTTAGAACCAATAGAAAAAGGAATAAAAATTAGTATTTAAGAAAAACACTAGTTAAAGATTATAAAAATGTGAAAGAACAATTTTTTTTTTCAAACGAAAGTAACTGATTGTCAATGATAATCAGACGATATTGAATGAACGTAACTAGCGCCTCGATGCGGCAGGATTGGTGTTAAACGAATTCACGATTTCCAGCAGCTGACAGGCAATGCTAGCTCACGCCCTTTTGTGTTCATTTCCCGGGACTTTCCTGTAGCATCATGCATTTTTTCGGTATGAGAGCCGTTCTGTCAATCATTTCTGTACTACACTAGTTGCATTTAATGTTAAGTTCAAATTTCGAATATAACTATTTTATGCAGCTTAATAATTTTTTAGAATGCTAATTAGATTCAATAATTATAGAACTTAATATTTATTAACAAAAATATGCTTTTCACTTTTATAACGTTGAATAGAGCAATGTTTAATTAAATAATTAAATTTATTTTATTTTAATGGACATATTTTCTATTTTTCAGAACTAGGAGTAATTCGATTATATGAGAAAATTGATCTAGCTTTAGAAATATTGTCTCTTTAACAAGCAAACGCATTAAAATTTATTCCCACAGAATACTAAACCTTTTAATTTCCATAAAAATTACATAAAGCTTCTGAAAATAAAATATAAAACATAAAACAGAGTAGTACTCCATTGTTTTAACTATTAAAAAATAAAATAAAATACATTATCTTGTAAACTGAATATTCATACTCATCCCTATACGTATAAAGACATGCTGTTTGAAAACGCATTTGTCACTCATAAATTAAACTCTGTGCTTTAAAAAAAAATATGCAAATAAAAATATTTGCAGCTGCTTCAAAGAAATTAATTTCACCTTAGAAACCAGCGTTCAGAAAAATACCGCTTCTTTCTTACTGACTTTAATATATATTCCCATTTTTTCCTTTTCTTTGAAATAAATACATAGTTTTTGGAGATGATAAATGGATTGCATGACAAGTTGGAAAATAACTGGAGTGAAAATATTTGCTGAAACAAATAAAATAAGGGCCGAACCGTTTATTGTCATTATATGATGTTTTGGTAGGTTGTATTCAGAAAGTAGTTATTTTTTAGAAGAAAGTGCTCAGGATTGCTATGTGTACATTCCTTTCATTTTAAAAAAAACATGAATTTAAGATGAAAAAAAGAGTAACCATAATTCCTCTCTCAAACCTTTGTTTGACACATTTTACAAACAAAAGAAATTTGTGGGATTTCAATGTGAACATTGTAGTTAAAAAAATAAAAATAAAAGACCAGCTAGGCTTTTAAAAAGATTTAATATTAATAATCAGTTTTCACATATTAAAAAATAGTTGGTGTAATTTTTCGATGTATGATATTTTCGATGTAATTGAAAAATTAATGATTATTATGGGCAAACTTACCTTTAGAATTCATTTATGTTATGTATTAATTTATGTAAAAATTCTGTCGGAATTCAATTTAAATGTTATGTTAAACTATTACAGTGAACATGAATTTCGGCATTGCTGACTTGAGCAATCAATCAAAATACTTACATCAAGGAAGATGTTGCGAAAGGAAGAGCTTACGGACATCAAGAGTAGATGGCATTTAAATCTTTTCATTTTATCTCTGATTACTTCTCATTGTTGTTTCTTCATAATCTTGATATTTATTTCCTTTAAAACGCTCCGTTCCCTGAAGCGTTTATTGCAAATAAAGCTGGCCCAAAAAAAGACACGCATTTGGCTATGCAGTTTTCACGTTTATTTCACTGAATTCACTCCTTTTAAAAAGCAATGGGCTTTTGATCAGCATTCTAAGTGAATTTTTCCATGCAGGAATGGTGTAAGAGATTATTTATTTCCATTCTCCGCATTCTTCTTCAGATATAAAGAGACCCGCCGTTGGTGAAGTCGGTTGAAGCTCGGCTTTTATAAGAACTTGCGCCGAAACTGCTGTGGCGGTAACAGTTTCTTTCGACTGCCATGCATCCAACGTCCTCCATGTAGATATGGTACCTCTAGGGGTGCCAATCCACTTGCCGATTTCTCATTTAAAATTGGTTCAAAAGTGGGAGACTCCAAATTAAGTCGGCCTTCCTTCCAATTCGGCTCAATCACATGGAAGGCACCCAATTTCACCCATCGCCTTCTAGACAATCTGGCACAGTCAACAATTACCCAGTGGGAATTAGAAACAATAACTACACATATAGAGTTTTTTTTGAGATTTGAAATCAGTTGCAACTTAATACTGAACCGTTTCTGCACGAACTTTATCAAAAAACAAGTATGCTGTACAGAAGACATGCTGATTAAAGGGAAGATATATCCAACACAAAGATACATCCGTGTTCAAAGCTTTACCGATATATGCTTATTTGTTGCTAAAATGAAATATATGAGATTTATGGTAATATTCCTCTGCTTTTAAAAATATAAATCCCTTAAATTACGAAACTGGATAGAAACAGGAAAACGAGCAATTTAACAGTTAAAATAAAAATTAATTCACTTGCTTTAAATAACAGTGAAAATTAAATAATGTTACTGTAATTGTGAGTTACTTTTAATAACTCCAGGAATAAGTTTAAACGATTAATTTTCCAAAGAACTTCTTATTTCCTTAACATGAAATCCATTTATATCGCACTTATTGATCAAGAAAAAAAATAAATCTTCATCCAATATTTTTAAAACTAACTTCTATCTTTCTTGAAAGCAAAATCATTGCTTCATTGGTTTTAAAGAAATAACATGCAGGAAAATGTCAGAAGTAAAAATGTTTCCGAAAAGCAAAGAAAAACAGGCACAGTTATTTATTAAAATGGTTTTTTTTCCCTGGCAACTTATTGAATAGGTGTTTTATCAAAGTATTTCCGAAAGCGATGTCGATATTCTTTTGCAAATTTTCTGCACTTTTTGAATGCATTTAGAAGTTTAATTAAACGTGAAATATTGGATATTCTTACGAAAGTCTGTCTTTTGAAAAAAAAAAAAAAATCAAGAGTCATTCTTGAGTACGAAACACACTTCTGAGAAATATCAAATTTATATTAAGTAAGGAAATGGAATTATTTTGCCGAATTTTAGGTTAATGCAGCAAGAAAGCACATTGCTAACATCCTTTGAACAATGATAATTGATTTAACTCTCAATTTTAATAAAATTACTTTTTAATATTTTGGATAGCAAAGAAAGGTGCCTGATTTGAAATATCTTTGAATCCTAAACTGCTTACAATTGATTTTTGGCACTTACATTTATCTAGAGTTAGAGGAATGTCATAGTTGTAGGTTATTCACCGAAAAATGTCCCTTATATTGGAATGGTATCGTGTGACTTAACAGCAATGGATAGCTATTTTTGCAAATTCACATCTCGGTATTTCTTTCTTACAGCAATCGATTATAAACGATTTTGCTGAAAAAAAATTAAAATAAATAAACTGAAATTAAGAAAAAGAAGGAATGTTGGCAAACCCATAGAATATTTGAAAAACTTTCTGACAAAATCTTTTTTGGTCATATACTTAAAAAACAATTAGCTTTTCCTTTCACTACGTCACAAAAACGAACAGCAGAGATTCCGTTTCTCTGACCATGGTTGCTTTCTGGTAAGGGTTTATACATTCACTCAAAAACAGAATGTTTACCTTCTCGTCTTTACAATTACAGGAGCGAACGAAAGACTAACTATGCAATATGCAGAATGTCTCGAAATGATATTTACGACTTTGATTACGTATATTTCACGAATGAGGATAAGTGGAAAGGTGCAGCTTCGCACACTAAGGTTCACACACAGCAAAAAATTTGGTAGCGGCTAAACAGAGTTCATTGTGTGTGCCATCTGTTGCACGCTGGATATACTTATCCGGAGTAGCAAGTCCTCATTAACGACTGCAGTTGCTGCTTTTATGAAATCTCGGAGTTCTTGCAGGTCCCACACCGGGAATTGATATACTGTATCCTTTACAAAACATTAAATAAATTATTCGAATGGAGTTATGTTTGGAGATCTCACAGTCCAAGAAAGGGTTCACTCCCCGTCAATCCAGCGACCTGGAAATGTGTCGTCTAAAACGTCCCTAACAGTCAAATCATTGTAAGGAGAGGTCCCAACCTGATGGAAGATGATGTCAGGTTCTATTTCTTCTACGTGTGACAGTGCAAACAGTTGCAACATTTTCAGACGAACAGTCGAGGTCTTTGCAAACGGATCTATCAAACAATCATGAAAAAGACTACTACACTACCCACTTACATTTACTACTACACTTAATTTCCATGTAAAATTAAGCGATTTCATGCCCCAGGCACTCATATTGTGTTTTTTTACCATTCAGGACACATGAAAGCAAGATTCTAAAGTGCAAAAAATGAAACTTCTTAGTAATATTATGCCACACAAGCCACATACCTTCCTACCCATCTGTATTTCTGGAATAAAAGTTGTCCAGATCCCTTTAAAATACCCAATATATATATATATTACTTAAGGAACCCAATAAAATTATCGTTCTACAGAGATGTATCGTGATATTGATGGAAGATAATGTTGTATAGAAATTCCACTGAACTGCAAAATTTTATTATCGTTATAAAGGATTAATCGTTCTATCAAATATTATTCTCTTTCCAAGCACCTTACAGAAAATATGAAATTAAACATCACGAGTTTATTTAGAGGTTCATCAATTTTAAATACCTCAAAAATTACAGAGTCAATACCCATCAGAGTTTATGCTACTGTCTGACTGCTGGAAAACAAAGAATGATTCACTTGAATGACTAGTGAAAGCACTTGAATAATTAGCATATCAACATAGATTGCTTTTACATTTCATTATGATTGAACAGAAGAATAAACATATTAACGTTGTTATCAAGAATAAAAATATAAACGTTATGTATCAAGCTCACAAAGCCGATTTATTTACCTATAATAAGGACGTGCTTTCTTTTAATTATGTCACCAAAAAGACGTTGGTTAAAACACCGCGCCCCTAATGACTGTTAGTTTTCAGAAACTTTAGAGGGAAGATTATTTTTTTACACTTTCCAGCAAAGTTGAAAAAAAATTATTTTGTTTTATGTAAAGTAAAGGCTTAGAAATAAATTTAATAACCACATTTAATGAAACGCCCTGTTTAGTTACATTTAAACTAGTTCCAAATCGCTTTTTAAGTAATGAAATAAAAATTGCTTACTATTTAAATGTACTACTAAGTCCATAAAAACTTTAGTGTCAAAAATCGCTATGGGGAATTAAGACAAAGTAAAATTAGTCTTCTTTTTGGTTACTAGTTGAAAATTCTCAATTGAATTAGTGAAACTAACTGCCCACAAACGAAACATTTGCATCGCAGCAATAAGCTTCAAAAAAGATAAAGTTCCTGCAACGTTGACAAGCGAGATTTTTACGGCTCATTGTTGGCGCTAAATATTTTCAAAGGTGAGTGTTTAAGTCAGGGAATAATGCAAAGTAGTCACCTCCATTTGTAAAGAATCGGCCGATGGGGAAACATTCTGCTGAAACCGCCATCAAAATAAACGAAATATATGGTAAATTTAATGGAGAAGAGAGTTTATTTCCGAAAACGCACTACCTTTTAAGGATTTAAAACAATTACTCCTCATTCATGCGCCGGAATTGTTTCCCGAATGGTGAGTTGAGAGATACACTCGCTGAATAAAGTAAATGAGAAAGGTTTAAAAGGTTTATTGTTTCTATTGTACTAGGACACCGAACAAGAAAATACGAACTGTTTGGAATTATATAAAAATATTATTTTGAAGTAAAGCGAAAATTAGAATATTTATGACGAAATTGTTAGCCTAAAATAACATATGAAGATTTCCTACATTAATACTATTATGGCCTTTTTTGACAACAAGTTCGCTTCTAAAAGAGGAAAGGAATTAAAAGAAGGGCCCATCCAATGAATTGTTGGAAAAGAGATCAATTTCTACGAACTAAAACAAGCTTCTATTTATCTTAGATACCCGTAGAAAACTTCTTCGAATAATTCACTAAAAGTATTTCACAAACCCCAATTTAGACAAAATCATCAGTTTCTAAGGAAACTTCAAGTAGCACAGCTAACTACAGCCGTAAATAAGAGAGTAAACGTTTTGCATTAGATACTTTACCAGAATGGTTGGCATGAAGGAATCAGCTCATTTCATATATTTTCAAACCACTTTTTATCAAATGTTCTGATAACTTAGAGTGTGAACTTTATCGTAACTTTTCTGGCAATTACTGTACAATAATCATTAAAACAAATCTTGCTAAATGATAGTCAAGTTTGGTGATTTTTGGCGAAAAAGCAACGTTTTGACTGAAGTCGCCAGAATTGGCTATCGTTTTAAGATAAACCTCTAAATTAACATCAGGCAACTGAAGTTAAAAGATAAAAAAGCTTAAAAAAGGTACTCATAAAAATAACTTTAAAATAACAATACACACACAATTTCAATCAATCAACCTACCCTTAAAAAGTATAAATTAATAGATTTTACTAAATCAAATGCATGAAACGAACAATAAGGAGAGAAAGCTTAAAAAAATACGCACAAGCTTGTTAATGTTTAAATTTGAAGGACACACATGCATAATGCAACATCGACATCTCTTTTTCTTTAGTCGATTCATTTTCCCGCAAGATTCCAACATTTCCTACTACTATCTTTTTTTTTTTTTTTTTTTTTTTTTTTTTTTTAAGCTTTTACAAGAAAGCTTTTCAGGAGTTGTTTATTCAGATACAAGTGCCGAGTCATCCATCAAAATGTTTGCCTTTGTTCACGAAGGTAACACTCTATTCCCCCTCCCCTCCCCCCGAAAAATAAAAAGATTAATAGAGTCGCTACTTGCGCTAATGAATATGATTCAGCGAGTTTGTGATGAACTCTATAGAGATGTCCAAAAGAGTGAAAAAAGGAGATACCCTTAAAATATTCATATGTTGCTGATTCTATACAAGCATTCATAAATTTTGCATGTGTTCTTTGTAAAGCTGTTTTAGAAAACCTTTAGCGTTGTATCTGATATTACAATAGAAAGGAAAATCTTTCATATTGAAGTTTAAAATATCTATTTATTTCATAATTAGTACAAAATTAATAATAAATAAATTACAATTACATAAATGATTGCATTTTTGATGTAGCATGATGATATATAATGAAATAAAATGATATAAAAATTTATGTATATTTATATGTAAGAAAAAGCTTTAGTCTATTTATAAACACACATAATGTATAGAGAAGGGGGTCTTAGGGAATACAATTTACATTTATAATTAAAACTGCGCAGGTTTTTGAATAAAATCCCCAAAAATCATCATGAGTGCCTAATATAACTAATTTTAATTAAACGTCACCTGTAAAGAAAATACTACTTAATGTTGTAGAAAAATTATAAAAAACGTTAAAAATGGAGATTGATATGAAATAGTCGGGTAATACGGAGTAGGTGGTTCAAACTGTTGAAAAGCTAATTATACTTCACAAAACACAGTTATTCTTAGCTATAAAATCATATTTTTAAGTCATTTCAAGTGAGTCAAGGTTCAAGTCATTTCTGCTTCAAATCTATTTAGGACAGTTACAAATATAATCGTCTTTCTCTGCTCGAGTACAGTTAAGGTGAGCAAACCTAGAACAGCTGGAGTATCGAATCGAGATTTCTCCTCGTTGACCTTCCTAGAACTTTCTGTTGAAGAAGATACACTCAGCGTTTTTGTTTTCCACTTGTGTTTTGTTGATGGTATGGAATTTACAATAAAATTACTTAGTCTTATAATACCCTCTTGGAAAATAAACCTTTAAGCTGATAGACAAAACACTGCCAGATAAAAAGCCACAGTACAACAAACTACAATTATTTTAGTGTACATTATGTGTAAGATCAGAGTTCAAGTCAAGTAAATACTGGTAAGTTAAAATGTTTGAAAACTTATCTTCAAAATCTCTTGAAAATTACAAAGTGCACTTTGTTCTCCAGCGAGTGGTACGTTGACAACAAGCGGTAAACTCTCACTGCATTGTAACATGGGAATCATTCTGGAGTAGTTCATAGCAGTCCCGTGTGACAATATCCACTAACAGAGTCAAAACCTTAGTATTCCATATTTCCCGACTAGTCCATAATACCCTGCTCTGCTCTACTTATTTTATTGGTCTTTGAATCAGCTGATGTCAATTGCCATACAGCAATGTCTTAAAAACTATACCATTTCAATATATTAAGAGCAATGAATGCTACAGTTATCACTTTAGATGGAGAGCATTATTTTATGCGTCTCATTAACATATGTTAATTTTGTTTTGTTTAAAATGAATGAAAATCGTTAAAATATACCTTAAACATTGACTGCACGTAGGGCGTAATATATTGGAATTCTTCTGGTCAAAACTGTTCTATGAAAGAACTATCCATTCTACATATATCATTTTCAAAAAGGTATGGTTTGGTACATGGCAATAACATACATGATTGTCGTAAATATCGATGCATATTCGCGACATTTAAAGCAGGGTGGACACACAGACAGAGAAAATGAAATCAAAAATACAATAAATAAATCACCAAGTGATCTAAATATTGCGTTTTTAGTCATCTGCACAAAATGTTCATCGTCATTTTATTATTTCCTCAATCGAATTTAGGAATTAGGTGTATAGGGCCTGAAAATGTTAAGCGAGACATTAGTTATTGTCTCTCAACCATCCCTATTAGCAACTTATTTTCACAAAGCAAATATTTTACAGAGGTTTTTCACTCATATAAAATTTTCATTGAACTCTATGAATTTCTCTTAGAAACATTTACCGCCTAAAACTTACATTATAAGGACATTTATAATTTTCAATGCTATAATATAAAATGTACACTATAGCATTGAAATGTGTGTATTTCAAAATTTAGTGCTTTAATATATCATTCGAAAAGTCGCAATTTACCGAGAAGTTAATACCATAAAATAAGTAGCGAATCACTTCGTTTTTATGTTGGCTAAAAGTTTCTTAGAGGACATCAAGAAGCTTCAGTCGAATCAGATATATTCTTTCGCGTGCTGCAAATTTAAGTTACATATTTGTAGCAATATCCAAGTAAGAAAAGATGCAAACAATCACTTTTCATTCTTTTTCAAACGTAAATCTCGGTTTTACAGGTTTTTTAGCTAAATCTAATAAAGTAAAACGTGCCCGAGTTCAAACTAATTGGTTTAGAACTCAACTCTTGCACATTCTTTAATGAACACATCAAAATCTCTCTCCTTTTTTTTTGTTTGTTCTGTTTGAAATCTTGGCGAAAGTTTCTGTCGTTTTTTTCCCCTTCCCATTTCTCTTTTAGCCAAATAAAGGCACTTAAATAATGTATTAACTGAGTACTGTGTTGTTTTAAAAATTTATTTTTTCGGGAGATTTTTCTTTAAAACCTGGTAACCACATTAAAAGTTTAAAATTGTTAATGAAATTAGCGAGGCTGATAAACCTCCCTGGAGAATGAAGAATAATACCGTGAGATTTTGTCGCAATGTTTTTGAATACACAAAAAATAATTTAAATGTTTAATGTAAAGTACGTTGTAGTGTGGATAGACATACACAAAAAATATTCTACAAAAAGAAGGTAGAGCTTTTTTTATGTAAAAATTTTTTGTTAGGGTATGAAGTGAATTTTTTCTTATCGTGACAGAGGCGTGTGTTCTGTAAAGAATGCAATAAATGAGGAATGATTTTGAAAATTCTGTTTTTAAAACTAATCCTATGACAATTGTTTAAGAAGTAACTCAGAAGTCTGATAATTTGACTCATAATAATAAAGATTTTAAAATTAGCTGATAATTATGAAATTGAAATAGAGTAAGCACAACACTTAAACCAGGAAACAGTCTAAATTATTTTGAAAAACTTGTTGCGTAATAATTTTTTATAGATAATTTTAATTGAGGAATAAATTAAAAGTTCTCCTTGTTTTAATTTCTTTTATTTACTTACTTATTTATCTATTTATTTTATAAAAATTGGTTAACAGATACATAGATCTTCAAATTGAAAGAAGATATATAATAATAATCCCAAAATAATTTGAATATTTTTTTTCTAACAAAATGTAGTAGTGATGCAATTTATTTATATTTTACACTCAAATTTTTGTGTTTTGCTTCCAATAAAATTGGAAGATTTTCTCTTCAATTATAAGTTATTTTACATATTTTATCAACAATTAAAAATAGACATTTGTTTAAGTAACTAGCTGCGCTGTCTCACGTTGACAAAGGGTGATAGGACATTGTCCACCGAAGTATGACCAGTAGAGTGAACTGTGTGAAACTTTAGTAAAGTGATCCAATCATGAAAAACGTTCGAGAAATTTAACGTTACAGTTTTTTTAAAGTCAAAGTTTGTAATAATTCATGCATAACAACGTTACTTTTCTTCAAATCTGCAAAAGCAAAAATAAAAATATCGATAACGAAGTACAAAATCAGTATATTTAATTTCTGTAAAATAATGCTGACATTGGTAGTCATTCAAAAGATGCTCAAAACACTCTAAATTTCAATAATGAGTAAAGGACCTTTGGGGGAAAAATATTTTTTGAAGCTAGATGGAAATGGCACTAAAATTAAAACCTACCGAAAAAAAGAATTAAAATAAAATCGTTTGGATTAAGGATAACTTTCAATTGGCCTTCTGTAATTGTTAAAATCACCTAGACGTGTTATACTTGTAATAGGAGGGTATCGGAGAGAAGTTTGTTAAATATGCCTTATTAATTTTTCTAGATATAACTAAAACTTCCCAGCAGTCAAGTTAAAACTTTTTGAAAATAAATTTGAAAAAGATGCAATTAAATTGTCACTGTTTAAAAAAATTACTGCGTTTCTCTTCCTATTCCGTATCTTTCGGAAGCCAAACAAGTGTTTGTAAATGGTAACGCGAGGCACAAAATCCAATTATTTATTAGTGTAATGTCTCACTTGGTTCATATTGAACTGAATGTGGTCTTGTCGCGTTATTGTACTGTTCATTCTTGTTTGAAGGTAATTTGAATGTTTTGGATAGATCGAAATTCTATTCATCGTTCATCAGTTCTATTTAACAGCACTCATCAATTTTCGAAACAATTGAACTGCTTGTTTTAAGCCCTTCTGGATTAAGTCAACCTGACAGGATACATCTGCATACTGTTATGAGAACCCCTTTTTCTTAGACCATTATGTACAATATCAATATTTTAAATGACAGCCAATCCCTTACCCATTTTAACCAAGAGCTAGTTATTTGTATGAATACATCTGTGGACGTTGTTCTTCATTTTTGACATAGTTTGAATGTACGCTTATTGTGTATCCCGTGCTTTAGATGCAACTATGCAGCACTATATGCAGGTAAACGTGACGCAGTTTTTTCAGTGAAGAAACTTTGAAAGGCAATGCTTGGAAATGTATTCATACTACTGAGTTTGTAATAAAAATATAATTGTTTTACCAAATAATTCTTTTGTTCATGATATAAAAGTATAATAATTAATTATTTAATTATATAAATTAAAATATAAAAATATAGATAAAACGGATCATACATAACTGGAATTTAACTATATGCGTATTTAACTATATGTATGAATTTAACTATACGCGGAAATATGTGCATTTGCATGTGTATGTATAAATTGCATACTATCGATCATTTTTTATTTGGAATCTGACATTTTATTAACCAATGTCATTGCTCATATTAAATAATAACAATAATAATAATAATTATAATTGGAACTGGCGTGATAAAGAAAATATAAAAAAACATAATAATAGAAATAAAACTTCCATCGTTAATTCATATTCCCAAATTATTAAAAAAATATTTTTACGGATGATATTTAATTTCAAGATCAATATCTTTAATAAATTATAAAAAAAAGCTAACTTTTTATATTTGAATATTCAGCAGGTATCGGAAATGTTTACAGAATATAAAGAAGATTCGATGAGGGATTAAATAAGAAAAACGACGGATAAAAGCACGCAATACTAGGCAAACCATGTCCCAAGTCACGCGATCGGCTTCCGAACTTCATTGACTTTCATTATTTTATCTCTAAAATGCACAAAAGAAATGGCACTTTGATCAATAATTAACATTCGCTTTCTAAATATCCAAGGCAAGAGAACAGAAATCAAAATAACAACAACAATAATAATTTGGTAATAAATGGAATTTAAACGCGTTTGTATATGTATGTTTACTTTATTTGATTATATTATATTAACAAATTTTATTTAATTTTTACACATTTTAGAAAGTTGAATGCTAATAAGGATTTCATTTACGATGAAATAAAAAATAAGTTAATTAGCTATAACAAATGAAAATTCTGAAAAAGAATTAATGTGCTTTATTTGAAAACTTTGGATAAACAGTTGATTAAAAAAAACTTTAACCCGTTTGTGCCCAGATATTTTTGCGACTTTCTTCAATTTTTGCTAATACCAGGAATAATAGGTAAATTTCTGATGTCAATTCTTTAATAAGGAATGATGTCTTTTAAAATCACTATGTATAAAAATTGAAGTGTTAACATTCTACTTGGCCATGTTAAAATATTTTGTGGTGTTGAGGTTCAATACTCGTGGATAAAAGTTATTAAAAATAAATAACGTTTTCGACTGATAGCGAAAATGCCGTACCAAAAAAGGGATACTAGAGAATAAATGGTTAAATAATCAATTTGATAAGAACTTGTGAACTTTCCTAAATAAATATTTTTAATTTTACAGAAAAGGTATTTAAAGTTTTTGCACAGAAAAGATTTTTCAATCTGTACAGCTGATGTTTTCAACACTGCACACTGGATTCTGCAACGTATTCCCTCCTTTTAATGTGATCGTATTGTTGAGAGTACGATTGTAACATGAAGAGGCGTAAGTAGATTATTAAAAATATTCGAACTCTAATATTTATTAAATATTTTCTATGAAAGAAAAATAGTGTTTTCCCCATTAACTTCATAGATTTATACATTCAATGTAAAAAAAAAAAAATGTTTGAATGAACAATAATAATAAAATTCGTATTTTAAGAGAAAC
The DNA here is from genome assembly GCA_038373885.1 of Cheiracanthium punctorium. NCBI lineage: Eukaryota > Metazoa > Arthropoda > Arachnida > Araneae > Cheiracanthiidae > Cheiracanthium > Cheiracanthium punctorium. The sequence continues at coordinate 178,777 of JAWZYV010015281.1, forward strand.
AACATGTTAGTAGTAAAAACTGATGGTCAAGTTTATGTACTTTTGGATTTTCTTGAACAGGAAGTAATGTGATGAATTGAAGCACGATATATTCTTTAACGAAACATATGAAAATAGATCAGCAATTTTTAATCTACTGAAAATCCCCTTTCGTATTTCTTTCAGTTTTCTTAATGTAATGGCTAGAAAATTAACCTGTAAATTATTGTAATATCTAAAGCTACGAAAATTATCGTATAGTTTAAGATTGCAGTGTAATAAAAACTACATATTTTCTATATACGTAAATATCTATTGTAACTTTTTGTAAAAGTACCAAAACAGTCTCTCTTAAAATTATACTCCTTTTGAAATTCCAAATAGTTATTAGAATTTCTGGAAAGCTTTGTTACCTCTCTCAAAGGGAATGCATCATATTATGTAAGACCAAAAATTCTGGTTTGGAGAAGTTACGATATTTTCAAATTGTAACTCCTTAAATGCCGTAATATGATAGAACTGAGAAACATAATCCTTTAGAAAGTATGCAAAAGGTATTTATTTTATAATAAAAATAACGGTTTTCTTCTTGCCAAATGATTCGTGGAATAGAAGTGACATAACTGTAATAATCATCTCCTGAATTTTTTCTTACTTTACTTAAATATTGGTTTTGCCGTATGAAAAATTGTGGTTAAGTGTTATTGTTATGGGAACTACTTTCTTTAAATGTTCAGTTTGGGATAAATGATATTTTTCATTGAAATAACACTTGAACTGATCAAAAATACGTATTATTTTACCTCAAAGAACCACATTTATATAACAAAAGGAAACTATGTATTCGTATGAATTCTATAAAAAGAGTTAATAAGAAATAAAAGGGCTTTGATTTTCAGACTTAAAGCTGCATTTAACGAACCAGTATGACGCTTTATTAAAGTGCATTTTTTTACTTGAATTACAAATCAAATGACAGAGTTTCTGAAGTCTCGATTCAGAATTTTTTTAAAAAATAAATTTTAATTTATTTAACGTATTCTAAAATAAAATGGGTATCATTTTACTTTAAAGTACAAAAAGTTTCTGAAATTAATAATTTGAATAAATATATGGAACGTTTGTTTTAAAAGTCAGATATGAAATAACAGGTAAATGAAAATTAAGTGTGGAGAACGTTTAAAAATATTAAATGTATTTTTTTAAATTGGAAGATAAATTTAAAGAAATATTAATTGAATCTATAGTTTTGTGTGCATAGTTTAAACAGTGTACCAAAAAAAATGCAGCTATATAAGTGTGCAACTTTTTATTCAACTATAAAAATGTAAAAATCATAAACTCAGAAAATAATTTTAAAATTTATTACAATGTGGTTTTTGTTTGAATGGAAAGTTCTTAAAGAAAGAAAGCGCAGCATAAACATCACGCAGATGGTATGTACATTTTTTATTGCTCAAACTGATTCACGCAATGCTCAAATCAAACTGCATACAAAATAACCTAAAAACAATAAATTCTTAATAAAAGTTGAAAATGTTTTACAAAAAGAAACTGTATTTGTTTAACATCCAAGCAGACTATAAAACATACAATTTTTAGAGAGAAGAAATGCGCATGCACTTAATTAGTTGAAAATTTTTATCTTTTACATTCTTTAATGAATATATTAAAATACGTACTTGGGTTTTTTCAACCTTTTAAGAAAAAAAGGAAGGAATGTGATAAAATATTTTTTAGCCATTCTCTTTTTTGCAAAAAATATTTGAATAATTAATGAGGTATGCGGTATTGTTTAATTTATTATTCTAATGTATATATATATATATATATGGTTCTTGCAATAAAACGCATTAAAAGTTTTGGAATAGTTAATGAAATTAGTACCCTTACGTATTTAACGTTTAAAAAAATCTTTTTTTCCTCCAACCAAATGTATTGAAGTACTTAGAAATATATTTGTGTAGCTAAGTAAACTAAAAGTTAATTAAATGATTTACATTTTTTTTCCCTTCTAGATAAGACTTTGATTTTTGAAGGATTTATACTTTTATATAAAGTAAGATTACACCTTACAGGGATCAACAGGACATCACTGGCTTATAAAAGAATACACAAGGAATAAATAGGCATAGTTGTTTGTGAGTTTAATTTGACTTTGGCTATGCTGAAGAGATTTTTAAAATTAAAACAACTTTTTAAAAACAAATATAATTATAGAAAAATATATAATTATTCAAGAAAGAATATTAGAAAAGTAGACTAATGGCTGGAGGAAAAAAATATCTTCCTTTTACCATTTCTCTTTTCTCCTAGTCTACTCGATCTACTTTGATAAACCATAGTATCGATTTTTTGGGGATGAATCAAAAATTAGATATACGTACAATATTCATATCTTAGGTTGTTTTTCAAATTTAGTGAAAGAAAAACTAATTTTTTTGGAATTATTTTTCGAACAGAAACCTAATAACATTAAAATAAAAAAGACTATTTTTAAAAGTCATTTAAAACTTTTTTTTCAAGCATGGATTGTCCATAGCAACAATCAAGTTTTGCACTTTCTAATATTAGCATAAAAAGGAATTTATGCATAAAATAAGGCTGATTTGACAAGCAATTTTATTAAAATGGAAATTTTTAAAAGAAAAATGCTTTGAAATGTGGCTTTGTCAGATTTTTTTTGACTGACTTGTAGATTCTTTGTATAGTTTGAGCTCTGCCTATTTTTTATGGACGTAATAGAAAGATAGTTTTCATTGGAAATCATGAAAAAAGACAATAGCAAAATAGATGCATCCACTGGGATCAATAATTAATATTGACAGCATGACGGTAGTTTTTTTCTGAAATTAATTAAAATGTAACCAATAAAGTTAATTACATGTGATGCTGAAATCGGTACCCCCAGAAGTATCGTTTGATGATGGGGACACTGGATCCACGAATAGATTTTACGTGCACCAGCTCCCATTAGCGTACACGGTTCCACAGCAGTCTAGGCGAGAGAAGTTTTCACCCTCTCCAGCACATCCCAAGCCGATGCTGCTTAATTTTACATATTGCTATGGGAACGGAACTTATCGACAAGGCTACTGCAGGACAATATTACTGTTTCAGTGCTAATCTATCCTAAGGATTTCCGTCGTAGAGGAAATAAATCATAGATATCAGTCCTACATGCATTTTCCCTAACAAAACACCTTTGTACACGTGATCTAAATTCAATACAAGAAAGCACTGTTCCGTTTTTGCGCACGATTCTCAATAAAAGTTAATTCAATCAACATGACGACAAAATAAACAAAAACTGAAAATCTAAATTCTAGAACACCTATAAGCTTTGAGTTGAAACTATACTTTAACGACAAAGTTCGGTTGATAAATGTACAGTCGCAAACAAAACGAAGAATATTTATTTAACACTTTCTATGATGCAAATACGAACCTTACCACCGTTATAACTGAGTGAGCTAAAAATCAAAATAGACTGACGTAAGGTGAACTAAAATAGGCATTTGTTTTTAGCCGAAGAAGCCAAAATTTCTCTTTTCAGTCAGACAGCATCCACGGATATTAAATATTAGTTAAATAGGATAGTGGTTGCTAGGCGATCTTTAACCTGGATATCACTTTTTCTAGTGTTACTATATATTTTTGAGTCTCAATCAGGAATGGGCAATATTTTGAATGTTGCGGGCAAAACTTTCGAATTTGAATGAAGTCGCGTGCCGTATATAGTAGGAAAATGTGAAAAAAAATAATGTGGCTCATTTATTTTTTTTAATAAATTATAATGCCAAAGTTATACATGAATCATCATAATATAATATTAATGATGTTATTATTATTGCATGGGATTGAGTAATATTGATTTTTCCTTATTACCACAACTGAAAATACTTACTATTTTTTAAGAGTGATTTCAAAATGTTTTGCATGCCGGTTCAAAAGTCGGGCAGGGCGTTGCCCATACAAAATCTAAATAGATGCAAGCAGAACTTAAATAGGTATCGCATTTAGACAAAGAAATAGAAAGTTAACAACTTTGCATTCCTCAGTTACCCCAGCATAAGAATGTCATAGCATATCATGCCATAGCATGAATCCGTTTCAGTAGGTGCATCTGGGAAATTTAGATCATGCGATATGTAGTGTGTCATTTTGCAAAAAAACGAAGATAGTGTTGTACAACGATGAGGTTGGTACACTTATTTGCAAAAAGGTTGCTAACAAATTTCACCATTTCATGATGGCATGAATAAAAGGATAGCTCTTTCCCCCGTAATCGTTTAATGCTGGTTTTGAATTCAAAGAACAGTTTGCAATCAAATTTAAAGCTTTCAAATATAAATAAAATTAAATTTAAACATGAAATAATCTAACGCTTTGAATTTCCCCTCAAACCACTTAGTAATCAATGGATCTTATGGAATTAAACTCAACAGAAAAAGATACATCTCCAGGACTGTCAACGTTAAAGAAAATCTCCTATCTACCTGCCGTCAACAGGACGAAAATGCCTCTCGCGTACTTATCATTTCATTGAGCGCGACATATCTCCTTCAGGAGTCCTAAATCAAGCCGAGTATACGTCGAAAACTAACACTTAATTTATTGATCTAAACAGTTTCAGAATGGAATTTATCACTTTCCTCTCGCCCCATTCCTTTAAAGCGATCACCGGGAGGGTGCTGTTGGCACTTTTGTTCCGCTGCTCATTAATCACTTTGCGAACAATGTCGCCGCCAGGGCGCACGTTAGGGTCCTGCATCGCTTGGTCGGTGGGTCGGAAAATTCGGTAAAATCTCGATCCTGATGGAATTTCTGCTCAATGGGCCCTTCGAGCTCGGGCCATTTGAATATTTAAGCCCCCAAGTCTCGGATATGAGTTGCAAGGCGAAATATGAAAATTTTGCGCTGGAGGCGGGACTATCTTGCGCCGTGTTTCTGATACAAATCAGTTAATTGATGTTCAGGCTATTTTCGAATTTACCAAGAAAACGGAAAGAAGTTAGTTCTATATGTTGATTTCGAAATTTTGCACTATCTTGGGAAAGTGCATCACGATACAAGAAGATTAAATGTTAACTTTCATGCTGCATTTTCTGAAATTAAATAAGATTAGCAGCAAAAACATAGTTCTGCATTTTAAGAGAAAAGGTTTAGAATGTCTTAAACTGTGAATGGTTGCACTGATTTAATTATAGATCATAGATAAATAAGAAACAATATACCTTTTTAAGTGATACCAAGAAGTAACCTTTTCAGAGTAACAGAGCAAAATTTGTACCCACATTATGTGACAATTTATTGAGTATTAAAGAATGGTAGAACTTTCTGACTCTTTTAAAGGGAAACAAAAGAAGGAATTTCTGGAAGTCCTATTTTTTTTTCTTCTAAAAACTTGAAATTCTTAATGTAAAATTACTTTTAGGATGTAACCAGTAGTGGTGGCTCGGCGTTCTATTTCGGAAGCTTTTAACAGGTATCATTGTTCTTTTAATAATTCCGAATGAGTTTTGTATTGATATTGACGCCCATAAGAGTTTGTTTATGAAACTACGTAAGTGATTCGTTTGGAGCATTTACAAAACAACATAAGAAACTTTATTTAAAAAGAATAAAATAAAGGATTGTATTAATGAGTGGATATTATCATCTAGAAACAACTATCAAGACAGCTTAATTATTTCAAGGAAAATATAATCAATACACATTCAAAATAATATAACTTAGAACAATTAGAAAATTGGATAACGCACACTAATAAACCCCCAAAATCACATAAAAAAGGACAATTTTAATTGTAAACTATTTCATTGAATTTTCCTTTAATGACTAAATTCGAATGTGAATGGATTGAAAACACTGACACATCTATAAAAGTTTGATTATAAAAAAATTACGGGACAAAACTTTTGTGGTACAATATTCCCAGTTTAATTATAAATTCATGCCATCTGCCAGGTTCGGGGGTAAGAAATAATTAAAAAGAATAATGAAGCTAAAGGATAATGAAAAAATCGAAACATATACTCCAAGGTCCTTATGTACCTTGTTTTTAATAATGAAGCGAAATAAACAAGCTGAGAAAAACCCATGTTTTCATAAAAATGCATAGATGAAAGGGAGAAGGATTATAAATTAGAGTCAAAACGGCCATCAGAGTGAGCATCCAGACTGATTACTCCATGAATTTATAGTAATTAAATTTCTATCAGTTGAGAAAACACTCGAAAAATATCTCTTTATCCCTTCAACAACATGTCCATATCACAGCTCGATCTGCAGTTCAGACAACACTTTTGTTCGAATGTTTTCCACAACACTTGGGTAAAAAGCCTTGTGCAATTTGTATGTTCGACATCTTCAACTTTTCCCAGTCGGTTCGGAAAAATTGGACATTTCGTTCGACTTGTTCAACTTTTGTGGTTGACCAATCAAAGTCAAGCACTGCAATGACATCACTGATTCACCCATTCTCTTTTCTAGTCAAATCAATTGAGTGAAATAATCGAACAAGTTGAACGGAATAATTCATTTGACACCAGAACCGCGGAATGGGTCATTTTGACCCAAAACCAGATTTGATTCCGTTTTTTTCAAAAAGTGACGAACTGAAATTTTAAAAAAATCGTGACTTTTCCTAACTTTATGTTAGTAATTATCTATAAAAAAATTAAGCTCGTAACTTTGATCTGTTTTTTGTTTTTAATATGTATACCTGATATCGCGGAATGGGTCGTTTTGACCAAAAACTTCCCACGAGTCTGGAATCCGAAATTCAAATTAAATAAATGTCATAATGTGAACGATAATGACATAATAAATGGCATAATAGCATACCATTATGTCATTTTCATTGCAACGTGAATTTTACAAGTCGGGTCAATTTGACCCATACCGCGGTTTTAGGTAAACCTATCTCAAGCGACGCGGTTTTAATCAGAATTATAGCAACAATATTTTTGTACTTTTAATGTAATATTAAACTTAATACGAATGTTAAGATTGAACTAATATCATTACCGTTGAAATATAACATTATTGCTGCACTGCAAATTGAATTCTGCAAGTTGGGTCAATTTGACCGAGCCCGTGGTTTTAGGTATATCTGAAACACCGCGGTTCTAGTGTTAATTGAAGATTTAACGTAACGAGAAGGTGTGATACGGGCATAAGTCATACATCTAATACACAGAAGGGCAAAATTCATCTAGACCCATACTTAAGTTGGGGAGAGTTGGAAGGTTGGGACAATTTTAACAAAAATGTTTCTTACAAAATATTAGTGCAACTTTGAAATTTTCAAAAGAGCGCACATCTTCAAACACTTTATCATATTTATAAAATATACAAATTTGATGATAAAGTCTTAGTTACATAGAAAAATTAAAATAGTAAGAAAATGTTCCATCTCTCCCTTGTGAGGAGGGATGTGGCATGTTTTTAAAAAATTAAATTTATGCGGAATTTTCATAAATATTCGGAAAAATGACAGTATGTACTTTATGTTCCTAAGGATTGCTCATATTATAACATGCACTTATCTAACATTTATCCAAATCAAATGAAAAACATGTCTATGCACGACTAGTTTCTCCTACCGTCATTGGTGGATGCAATTTTCGGTAGTGTCTTCTTTACCAATGATGGAATTGCCAGTTTCTTGTGAGAGGATAAAATTTAATTTCTCACAAAAATTTTCTCCCTAAGTTAAAGTGTCCCATCCTTCCTTTACACAACATATCATTAAAATAAAATATTCCTAAAATTATGCTGCTGACAGACCTCACTAAACTGCCAATTTATAAAAGTTATGTTCTTAGGTCTTCAGAACATTAAGAATTTTGTTAGTTAGTTTTGTTAGTTAGAATACAATAAATGAGACCGAAAACTTCCATCGAAAGCTTAAGAAATTACCTTTCGTATAGATAAAAAGCTTTTTTATCACATCAACCCACATAAATTTGTAACTGAAATGATTTATAACAATAACTATGATGCTGTGGCTACTGCAGGAAAAAGCAGAAATTAAAAACAATGTTTCCTTTAGGCATAATTGATGGTATTCCATCCCTTGCGACTCTCCCCTATATGAAGTATATTTCACCATAGCGGAAAAGTTGATGGCTGGTTGACATCTCTTAAAAGCTTTTTAGATGACGTAGTTAGGACCATTTTGCGAATAAACGTATGATTTTGTTCACTACTGAACTCTGGAGAATTTTAGAAACAACTACGGAATTAGTGAATTCTGCTGGTGTGGTAGGAATTCAAGTTAATTTTTTTGGCAATTCGCATGTTCATTTTGTTTTTTGTTTTGCAATAAGGTTATTTTAATTTTCTGTTTTTCTAATTCACGAAACTCTGTGAATTATTTAAGTAGGATTGATTTTTTAAAAAGTATGAATTTTCAAACTACTTGAATGTACATCTATAATGAACACAAATACCAAAGAAAATATTTGTATTATTTCACATAATTCAGCAAGAAAGGCTTAAGAAATATATTCAATACTCAAATATAAATGGGGAGGGGAAGTAAGGGTTTTTAATAAAAATAAGACAATCGTGATACCGTAATTTGTACGGTACAAGGCTTGAAAAAATTAGTAAGGATCGTGAGGTAAATGAAAATTTTACTTCACAAATTTGAATAATAGGGATAAAAACTAAATTTATTTTAATTGAATATATAATATTCAAGGTATTTCTATGTTAAGTAAAACAGTTTGAAAGTGCATGCAAATAAATTAAAAGTTTTATTAATCATAATTTTATTAATGAATAACAATATTCCAGTACATATAATTAAATTACAAACATTTTTAAACGATGAATATATTAAAAAATATTTACCTTATTCAGTTAAATTAGTATTGCTTCTTTACTTCAGATATCATAATTTAATTAAAACGTTGGCAATAAAGAAGTTTTAACATGTAAATGACCTTACGAGTGCAACTTATTGGTGAAAACATACACAAATGAGCCTTCAAATTTTATTTCAAATGTATCAAACACTACACCAGATGCATACTTCTGTAGACATATTTTATTAGTCAAAATTGCATACATTTTAATTATCTCTGTTATTTTATACCGGGAATTTATTTTTTTTTAAACAAGATTTATTTTTTATGGAAAAACTTTAATTTATGTACACCATACTAAAAGAACTAATCGAAATATTTTCTCTGAAAATCGGTTTTCTTTTCTTTAAATAATTTTCTAAGAATTTGCTATTTTTCCCCAGGTTAGAAAAACCATAGCAACAAATTCTTCAATTCATATTCATCTAATTAGTTTCCCTGTTTCTTTCAAATACATTGTTTATTTAAGAAGATATTAGAACACTTCGGTGTTTTTTTATTATTTTTTAATTTGTAAAAAATCTTAAAAAATTCTTTTAATTAACTATAACGATAAAAAATAATAATTAAAATAGTTTAAATGTTTTTATGAAAGAAACTAGTTGAAAGAACAGTGTTTTAATAAAGTATTAAAATTTTTACTGACATAGATATTTCTTTAAGTTTATATGTATCTTCATTAATTGTCAAGCCATATGCACGATATATAAACGTATGCAAGAAATACTTTTTACTTGTAAGGTTTTTCTGAAGAAAGCCCACTATACAATTACTACGCTGAAACTTTGAAACAGTTTTATAGAATAAGAAGAATTGAAGGGACAAGGAGAAAGTTTAGTACTCCGAAGAACAAGCATGTTATGTTGGACATACATAATAATAAATTAAAGATAACGTTTGAGTCCTTTTTGACAGTTTAAAAATAGGCTATTCTGTGTAGACTGTGTAGACATTTGTTTCAAACTGTCTTTTTAATCTGACTTCCGCCATGGATTCAATAGTTTGAAAACAAAATAATTAATATTTTCTAAATGGAATTCCTATACAAAGAATTGGTTGCATGTTTCTTGTTATCGAACATACATACCTTGCCTTTAAAAATGTTCTGAAACAGTACACTAAAATATTAAATAGAACTATCAAAAACTTTTTAATTACGTAAAAAATGTGAAAGGCAATAAATCGTACCAGAAAAACTTGTTTTATGAACTTCCGTGGGATAGTAACACGACTCAGTTTATTTACTAAACTTTTTTATACATGAAATGAATCTCTGAACCAGTATAACAGTTTCAAAATTCTATTGATTTAATGGAGACGTATTGTTAATCCTTTTAATACTATTTAATTTTCCTTTTTCAGCTCGTGTCATGTTATGTTTTTAATATATGGTTCCACAAACCATAAAGAATAATCTGAATTATGGTCAAAATCGCTATTATACAAACGCTGTGATTTTATAGTTATGGTTTCATGCTATCAAGTGGATTTTTAGAGTGGACTAAAGCAACTTCCCGTATCTCCATAAGTGGCTGTGAAGTAAATAAATTTTTCAAAAAATGCTTCATAAATTTCTCAAGCGGCCTAGGATAAAGATCCCTGAACATTGTACACGGTCAATCTAAAGGAAAACACAGTAACAGGAATTGAAGCTTTCAGAAGAGAATATTAGAGTAGTTCCATGTTCATTTTGACAGCGTTTACTGATTGAAATTTCTCAGAGCAAATGCATATTTCTAAAGATGTTTCGATCTAATTTTTTGAATAATCACTTACTTAAACTAATAATCTTACTTCGATTTCAAAATATTTAAATACTTATTGTTAGCATATTCCCTATTTTATACTCAAAAAATTCAGAAAGATTATCTTTCTAAAAAGAATTTCAATAATTTTCGTTCGTTAGATATAAATTATTTTCAAACTTTTCTTTCACAAATGTTTTTTTCATCGACAGTGAAAAAAAATAAATAAGAATAAATAAGTATCATGAAATATCAAAAATAAATAAATTGATACATTTTATTTATTTAAAAATATCAGTTCTTTAGCTATTATGTCCGTATTGAAAAAAAATAGTTCATCGAAAAAGCTTTGTAAGTGCAACTTTGTATTCAAGGCAATAGATACAGTTAACGATAAAAAAGCTATAAAATGTTCGAAGAGCTAAGCTGTGGGACTTCGAATTTTTACATTTTCAATTTGTATAGTAAACCGTTCGTGAATTAAAGCTTTGTTGAGTATAAAATGAGAAGAAAATACAAAGCAAAACATTCGATATAAACAAATTAAGAAACCGCAAATTTTTTGGCTCACTATCTAATGGTGAATTCAATTTCTATAATTAATTAAATAAAAGTAAATTTAAAAAGAAAGCGACAACATATAATACTGCTTTCATTATGTTTAAAAGATAAAATTTAAAAAATGTTATAAAGGTCACAAATTTAACAGAAATGCTAAATTGTGTTTTTAAACTTAAAGTAGGCAATGCGATACTATTAGTTATAAATAAAATATTTATTCACCGGCTTGGAAATATTTTGGATAAACAGATTTAGAGACAATGCAATTTTTATTTTAATGTAAAATAAAATGTAAGTTCAGATATTTTTAACTTTTCGCTGTCACCCTCATTGCTACTAGCATTCATCGCATAGATTTTAAACTTTAAACAAGTTTTCGCTTTCACTAAGACTCAAATATTGTGGGTAATTGCAATTTTAAGTGCACAAAATAACCAAAAATACTCTTATAACAAAAGTGATACATGAATTCATTAAATTCTTAAAATATTGAACGTGCTAATCTTCTTACAACTGCTAAATCTATGAAATTGATGGATAAAGGCATTCCGAAAACTTCAAGAAATATTTATCAAAATAGTCGTTATAATTTAATTTTACTTAGTATAATAGCGAAGAAGGAAATAAATGTAAAAAAGTAGACTAATAAAATAATAACAAATGAAATTAAATACAAAATCAAAAAATCTTAAGTCCTTTTTTTAAATCTATAATGTGTAAAGTAGTATTAGAAAAAGGGGCATTTCAAAATGACCTGAAATTTGAAGTTCCAAGCTATTCTTTTTCCTTGTGGCGAATACAGAGTAGTCATTTTCGACACCTGGTAAAATGAAGTATTAAAGTTTAGTCATGCGGGATTAAACGATCGGTCAGCGCACAGAAACTGTGAACAGTAGCAGCTAATATTTTAAAGGGTTTTAACTGGTATTCACGTTACTTCTGAAGAAACCTCCCCCAACTGAAGACTGTTAGATTGACAACCGCACCAGATACCAAATATGCACACTTTAGCCATCTCCCAGTGTTTAATGCCTTATACAAAGAATTTAAATAATCACTGCGTGAGGAAGTCCAGCTCTCATAGGGATAATGTAAGAGCAGAAACGCGCGCATGCGCGGCGTTGGCGGAAACAGTGGTGGTAAAAAAACAACTTTACAGGGCTCAAACGCAGATCCGAAACCAAAGCCTTATATTCGGCCATTAGCCAGCCTTATTGAATAAAATATGCAGATTCAGGGACGTAGCCAGTGGTAGACCACGTGGGGCTTGGCCACTTCCTGAAATTCTTATTTTTGTTAATTGGATGCCAATAAGTCAGTAATCAAGTTTTTTGGGATAAATTGCATCTCAACCCCAAGGAATTTTTTTTTCCTGGCTACGTGTCTATGTAGATTGTTTACTATACGTCCTGTTTATGATGTGCACATTTTTTAAACGTATTGTTTCAGATGTGTACTGTTTAAAATACTTTCAAAATATTGGGAAAATTAGAATGTATTTCCACAAAAAAAGTGCATTACATTGACTGTGCCTTGGTTTGAGAAAAAATTACTCCGTACATCTTGGGTGTTCCCGTAGTCGGATTTCGTCCAATTTTGGAATATGTTGTTCACAGAGATAATTGATTACGAATCCATTCAAAAAGTTGTTCCCATTTTGTGTACCTCCTTTCATATGCAACCTGGACTATTACTGACTCATTTGAGACGTCAAGATGACTTCAAATTTAGGTTGCTGTGCTGTGAGGTTAATTAAAACCTTAATAAAAAATGGAACTAAACATTAAAAACAACAACAACAAATTTTTTGATCGGTTTTGTGAAAATGACCGAAACAAAAAAAATATTTTTGTTCCAGTCATTTCTACCAAATTTGCTTTATTAGGAAATTTGACAGCAAAATGACCGGAACTGCTCTCGAGAGATGTCAGTTTATTGCATGACAACATCCGCCCGCATACTGTCTTGTTAAAAGTGGTTGGGTAAATCGCTTCTGATGGAACGCATCGGAAAATCCTCCCTACAGTCTGGGTCGCATACACGGTGCTTTTCATCTCTTTGGGTTATTGAAGAAGCACCTGGCAGGACGACGCCGCAGTTCTGGGCTTCGTCTTTAAGTGACCAGAGCCCTGATTAGTTCAGCGCCGGTTTCGACAGATTGGTATGCAAATGGAACAAAAGTTTTGATGTCCATTGGTTGCATGTTGAAAAACAGTTAGTACTAAATGCCTTGGTATGCCTCTGTATCTTTCGAATTACGTGAACAAGCTTTTTGTATACAGGACTTGTTACCTTACTTTTTGAAACACCCTCTTATGTCAACTAAATGAAGATGAACATGTATGTACGGAACTTAGCTACTTTAAACGCGTATCCTCACTTACCTGATGTGATTTATACTACCGTGGACTAGCCCATATATGAACAACAAACAAAAGATTTCGCAAACGAGAGTAACTAAGTTGACTAACAAAGTAAGCATAGCATCAGTGAAAACGCAAAGTTCATTCTCACAGCATAGCAAAACAAAATCATTCACCGAAAATCAAGCCTACTTACATCTCTTCAAGAGTTTTCAAAAACTCATGAAAACTTTCTCTTCTAATAACTTCCTCATTCTTCAGCTTCTCAGCTTCTTCGAATTGCAAATGAGAACACGGAAGCAAAAGGTTCTCATTTTTAATGAACTTTGCCCATGGAAGTTCTAGCCCCGGCTAATATACTAATCTAACAACTTATGTTAAATCGCCTGAAACAAATAATAACGCCAACTAATTTTAAAAGTTGAGTTGGACCTTTTGAAGCTGAAGATGCAATTTTTACGATCTCCGTACCGTGCTGGTTTGTGGAAACACTTTTAAAAATGTATTTGAACTGCGAAGTGAAATGGAGTCCAATTTTTCGCGAGCTTTAGTTTAGTTAATTAAGTGCTTGAAGCTTTATGTATTTTGCATGAAATATAGGAAGAGAACACTTATAAAATTAAGTATTTTGTCTGGACGAATTTCTTAATAACCGGGACGAATTATAATTATAAAAGCATACTTTTATACTTATGAAGTTAATAACATTGCTTCGTAATAGTGAACATATTTACTAAACAAAGTGAAAATGCTTTAGACATACTAGTATATAAATGATACTAGCACACATACATTAATGCATATGGTATTAATCAGTAAAAGTTCTGATAATGATACCTTATTAAATAAATAATGACGAAAATATGATACTTCACAAAATATTTATAGATGCATTAATATTTTGACAATTTTCCGATGGCAATATTGAAAATCGAATTATAAAAGATTTTTGAGCTCATTATTTATAAAGTAAATTATAACGTTCGAAATAAGCCTTTATTTGACTTTATTAGCCATTATTCTGAAATAATGTCAGTAAAAGTGGGTATAAAATGAAACAACTTATGTAATGATATAATAAGGTATTTAGTTTATACATAGAAAATGCATATATATACTTGCATTTTTCCACGAATCAAATATTTCAAGCCAATTTGTTCCACTATTATTTTTTGTTTTTGTTTACAAAATTCATCTTCGGGTTAAAATATAACTATCAGTAACTTTAAACATAAATATTCGTTTGACTAAATATAGGGTATTTGTGTCATACACACAAAAAAAAAAAGCACAGTTGATGGTTCATTTGGTACACAGCGGTTTAATTGGACTTTTACTGAATAAGATAAGATTTAAGTGTTATTAATCGAATAATATAAGATTTAACTATAAGTCTTCTTTTAAATTATATTCAATCTATGTAGGAACACAATAATTTGTTGATTTTCACTTAACGTCTTTCATAATAGAAAGCTGAACAGTAACTAATGAATCACTAGTGTAAGTATTATAAAAATAATTAGCTACTTCCGTTTAAAAGCAATGAGCTTACGATATGACTTGCACTCTTTACCTCAATGCAAGCGTAAACTTATTAATGAAAAAATATTGTAATTATATTTATAAAACTGTTCCAGTAATTTCAATTTTTAAACCATTGGAAATTTAAATATTTTGTTCTTGTTGTTGTTACTAATGCCCCCCGGCAACCGCGGAGGGGTACTAGATTCGCCATATACGACGGCGACGGGCGAAAGGGAGTGACTTCCGTTCTGTTTTCCCGGCGAATAGCAAATACTTAGGAAATCTTGAGAATAAATTTGAAGAGCTATTTTCGAATACATTTGAAGTGGAAATATCGGTAAAACAAGTTTCGATGCACACCGGATATATTAAAAGATAGTTTTAAAATATTTTATGTCTATGTAGACAGGAAGAACATTACATACTGACACGTCGACTCTGCCTTACATCTTTAATTTACAAACACTGTCGATTTATAAATTCTAAATTATAGCTACTTAATGATAAAATAAACTTTCGAACTATGTTTACAATAGTAAACTATTTTTAAATTTTATTGTACTTTCCTCCAGAAAATTTGGGAAGGTTTAGGAGAAAATATATTTGAATTTTAATCTTTTTTAATAAAGAAATAAGCCTTTTTGATGCGTACGAAATTTTTCATTATGAATTTCTGAAAAAAATGATTGGATATGTAAATATGTAAAATAAATTTAATTAATAAGGAATTTCAGTCGTTATAGTTTCAGTCAACATGTTGAAAACTGATTCCGAATACTATAATTTTTAAGAAAATATGTATTTACTCGTGGAAAATTTATTAGGTTTATTTACTTTGTTTTCAATTCAATCCATTTCGATTTTATTAACAGTACTAGAAAAGTGTTTTTTCCATTTCCCGAAAAAGATATGAAAAAATTAATCGTATTTAATTTTTTTTCCATATTAAATCCCATTCAAAACAAATTCTTATTTGAATATTAAAATAAAGAATGTGTGCATCAAAATCTAATTATCGAACATTCTTGTCTATTGTCATGTAAGTACAAATCATAAAATATGCTGCATAAACAACATGGAAAAACATTGAAACTAACAAAATACTGGGTTGGCCAAGTAGTTTGTTTATTCACTAGTTCAATTATTTGCTGTAAGATAAAAGTTAAAGGAAAAATACATTTTGGGATTTTAAAAAGGAATTCAAAATCGACATTAGCAGCAGGAAAATGTGACATTGTTCTAAATAAATTTTAACAGAATCTTTTGATAATGCATTTATTTCAATGTTAAAAATGAACAAGCAGAAGCAAAATTCTTGACCTATCACATTCTTCAAGAAATATAAAACCTCAAATCAAACGAAAAACAACATTTTTTCGGGGTGTGAAGATGCTGCGACTGCTCGAGCTTGTCAGAAGGGGCTCCATAATGGGGATGCTTCATTGGAAAGTTGAACTTTTTCGGAAATTAATTCAAGTTAATGCTAAATTATTTAATGGTTGATACTACATGTCAAATAACCCATGAAACTCGATAAATCGGATTAAATGTGGGAAAGCATATACATCCGACATTTCTTTAAGAAATATATTTTGGTCCAACCAAATAAAAAATGCTTGTTAATATCATCATGGAAAGCATTTCATGATGATACAAATTTCCCTAATGAAGCAACGGTTTAGAGTTCCCCACAAGTTACAAGCCTTATTCTAAAAGCTTTTTTAAAATATAAACCACAAGAGTATAAACATCCTCATTTTTTCTTTCTGGGAAAAAAAGAAAAGTTATTTATAAAAATATAAGTCATAAACATGTTTTTATTGGTCCATTTTAGCAAAAAAATAGAAAAAAAACTTTTAGCTAACATTTGAAGAACGCTAATTTATGAAAGTTAGGATTTCTTTGAACTGACGTAAACCACTCTCCGTATCTAAATTATTTAAACTTTACGATTAATAAATATTGTTGCTGCATCGCGTAAAGCTATTTCTTTTTTAATGCTATTCGCCATAAAGCAGATGTGTTAAGGCTTAAATTTTTCTTTAACGTTATGATCATCGGCATAATAGAAAACATCACTTTATTGCATTTAAAAGCCTTAAACTGTTATGTCCTTAATAAAGTCTTCTCCTAATTGATTTTAACAGAGCGAGTGATGTTAAAATATGACTTTTAAGTTCGGTGAATGCAGCTTTAAGGACCACAAATACTGGTGCATTCTTAAGTGAATTCTTGAATTTAATGGATTTTTTTTTACTCGTAAAACGTAAAGTTTTTGCGCTAAAATTATCTTTTTATGGACTAGGAGTAGAACAATAAAATAAATATTTTAACAGAACTTTGTAATTAGTTGAAAAGATGAGTTTCTCCCCCCTCCGTTTAAATTAACGGAGACATTAATAGTGTTTGCGTTGCGTTTTTTCCAAGTTAAATTGATATCTTTTTTCTTTCAGAGAGAAGTTAAGTGAATTATTAATGAAATGTGTGGAATACTTTAAAAGCTCAGTGTTGCACGAGTTTATTTTAAGTTTTGAAATTGTTAATGAAATGAAATGACGAGAAGAGTTGAGTGAAAAACTAATTTTTCCTTTTTTAGTATCCCTAGGTAGCACCATAAATTTGACTTTAATGCAACATCTTTCTAAAAAAATGGACTTAAAAGGAATATGCTCCACAGTTCATCCCACATAATTAATTATTTATAAGTATTACGTGGTTTTTTTATGTTTTTTTTTGTTACTGTAATTAACATAAATCGCATGGATATGATACATTTACAAAACAAAAGTTTCATATCAAAGCAGCGTAATAAAGAATATGTGTAATTTGCTGTGGGATTATACATGGATAATGAATACAATAACGATGGTTTTATTTCGTTACTTTACTAATTAACCGAGTTCTATATTTTTCGTTAACTGGGACTAGCGAAAAAAGAATCAGTAAACGGAGAACTTTGAGCAAAAGAATAAATAATTTTCTAAAATACAATGCATAAATTTCTAATTACAGGCTGAAAATATATTTTGAACAATTAATAAAAATGCATATTAATCTAAAAACCTATTTTTATTAACTGATTTTCGTACAAAATTTTCCTTCCGTTTAAAGGGGAGAAAAATAAATGAATTTTCTAAATTCATGGGATTAGTTTGTTGTTATCTATTAAGTTCATTCAGCAGGAATTCTCCGAGGACGTTAAACATGAAAATGTATTGAACTATCACATTTCAAATAGTTTTACGCAATTTTAATTCAAATGAGTGTGTTAAAAAACAAAAAATCTTTAAAATGCGCACTCATAGATTGTCAAATCATCAGAAAGCAATTTATATTTCATTTGTATAGTTAGTGGTGAATTAAAATCTTATTTATGAGATAATCGAAAGAGAGTGAGTTTTTCTGCCTTTAAATATTATCTGAAAGGATATTATTCAGATGATATATCAAAAACGAGAAGTACACAATTTTTATTTATAATATTTTGTACGGGTCAGACTCTTAAAGAATATTGTTCAAAAGTGTATTTTACTGTTTGTATTATATTATTTATGGGGCAATTTGCATATATTGAGTTAAATTTCAAGCTATGTTATTCAACAAAGTTTCAGTACTTCTAATTTTACTCTCCTTTTTTTGTTCCTTTTAATTTTCATCTTTTTTCCTTTTTCATTGTTTATAAAATTTTTCAGAAACACATGAAATGAAATGTAGCTTTCAGATCCTTTCAGTATAAGATTTTCAGTACATACTTTCTCACACTGGCACTTTCCGGTACTCGAGTTTGCAGGAAATACAACGATACTACTTTGTTGCTGCAACAAGAAATTAATAAAAATAGGACTTTATTATGTACTTGAAAATGCGACTGAAAGTTACTTGAATTCTAGATATAAATTCGATTGCAAGCTTCAGAAAAATATCTTAATAATAATATGTTGTTTGGGTCGGATGGGCAACTTTATGTTGTTTACAACAGTGTATGAAGGAAGCACTGTGAGTCACGGAAACTACTAAATGCATACATAAATTACATACACGGACGAGGATGGAAAAAGAAGTTTCAATTTATCCGACGCTACTTGATAACAGCCAAGTTTCCACTGATATTAAGGTTTACTTTTCGGAGACACGAAATTTGATTTCAAGCCTCAATATTCATGAAAATACTATTCAAACCAGGGCATGTTATACCTAGCCATATGCCGAAGTTGCTTGTTAAGTTCCTGATGGCTTCGCACGCCATGAAGGAAGCACATAATGAATGTTAAGTTTTTATGAAAAGCACTATTTTGTAGTTATATGAAAGTGATCACTAGAATTTCAGAGCAAAGTATGAGTAATGTCATCCATTTCAGATAAACTTTAGAGTTTCTCATCTAGAAATCGCATTAAAATGCTGCTTGTTTGTGTAAAGGTCCGTAATTGGATTCATCTGTGTAGGAAACTTCAACCAGTACATGTATAAATTCAACCGTGATAAGATCATGTGGCATCTGGTAGCGCGTTGATCTGCGTTATATGGTTGTTACTGTTGGTCTGGTTCCTATCGCTATTTATCGATTATCGAATCGATGACACCCACTCCGGGCCACTAACATCCTGAAGAACAGGCATGTTAGCATTCGGACTTTACAGGTTCGTACTTATCTTAACCTTTTACAGGCCAATGCTCCCAATTAGGATCATGAAATTAAAAATTTGTTCAAAAATGAAATTTTATCAATATTGACTTGAAAAAATTAGCAGCTAAAGCTAAAATATGGCTTTATTTGTTGAAAGAGAAGTTGTATTTCTATCATTAGTTGGAAACCTGATATAAAATCATGAAAATAGCAATTTTCATAAATTTTTAGAGATATATCTTGATACACCCCACACCCTTCAAGCTTAAGCTGAACTCAAATAGTTACTCTAATTCAAAAATAAATCTTTTATTGATTCTTAATATTTCACATATTATTTAAACTGCCCATCAGTATATCCCTTCTTTGAAATCATATTATATATAATATGCCTGAATCTCAATTTGGTCTGTAAAAGGTTAAGAACTTTCATACGAACTTAGTGATCGGTGCTTATAGGCGCAAGAGCGTGTGATAACGCATTGTAAATGTACAAATGGATGAGCAATTATCGAATTGTGTTGAAAAAAAAGTTATTATCAGTTTTTTTTAATATGTATTAGAATTCCAAAAAAAAAGAGAGAGAGAGAGAACCATTCATTTTTTTGTGTTATTATCAGTAAAATAGATAAGACATTTTTTGAAACGGTACTTACAGTCAGGTCTAGTCCCAAAACGTCCTACAGTACTTCCTTGCCCTTGCTCAAATCGATTCCAACCGTACACTCTGAATTCGTAATCTGTCCAAGGCTTCAGGTTTACCAAGGCTGTACACCTGGATGGATCACCATCCGCCGCAGTAACATTGAGGAACATCGGAGCCCCATGAGGTGTTTCAACCTCTCTGTATTTTACAATGTAGCCAAGAACTTGCCCAAATTCAGGTCGACTCCAACAAACTTCCACAGTAGAGCCGGTTGCGTTTGTCGAACGAACGTCTTTTGGCTCTGCAACACAAAATCAGATAATTATATGATATTCAGTATGCATACGCCTATATCATAAATGTATTGATACTTTAATAATTATTCGTTCTTTTTAAATGAATTTTTGAAATTTCGGCGAACTTTTGGCGTACTTCAAAACATTTCTATAAACAAAAAAGAAAGTGCGGGTGAAACATGAGATTTCTAATCACTTATATTTATAAAGTAAAAGCATTTTCATGAAAAATCACCCCTTTACTATTAGATAAGTTAATATTTCGTTTATTCAATGTATTCTAAAATTGTTCGAGCAAAAAATGTCATAATAATGCCCAATGCATGAGATAGCTTCTAACATTTAACATAATTCAATGCATGTATGCAAGATATCTAATTGAGTTAATTATGCTGCGGATATGATGTTAGTTTCCTGGAAATCAATAATGGTTTAAAAAATGTTGCTCACTTTAATTAAGCTAATTTGTCAAAAAAAAAACCTTTAACATGGCAATTGCCATATAGTTCTGTGAACGTATTTAATATTTAAAATGATAATTCAGATTCTACTAACAAAATAATACTCTTTGAGATATAAAACAAAAGTACATTCTTATGTTACCGTAAAACTGTAAACATAATTTTTGTTGTGTTACTAGTTACTACGATTAAGTATTGGGGTTAAACTGACAGAAATTTGGTTATAGAAAAGGAATATATATATCCCTCGCTATAGAATAAAAACGAGAAGAAATATCTATAAATTTAACTGCAACAAGATCTGAAAATATGAGAGGAAGAAACTTTTAAATTTTAATTTGAAAATAAAGTGCCCTATAAAGTTAATCGTCGCTGAAGAAATATACAAGCAGATGAAGGCACTAAATATTTAACCAATTAAATTTGTGAATATTTAAAATTTCGAAAAAATAAATTCTTAAAAACTAATATCTTTCTTAAATATTAGAGATAGCAAACAGAAATGCAATAAACTCTAAATGTATGATTTAAGAAAAGCAGAACAATTTATTCTTTAAAGAGTCGATAAAATCCACATTTCGAATCACAATAAAAAGAAACAGTATAATAACATAAAAATTTCTTATTTTTTTATTCCACTGAAATGTTTTTGAAAATTAGTTTGTCTTCTGTACACATATATATCGATTTCAAGA
This sequence comes from Cheiracanthium punctorium, assembly GCA_038373885.1. Taxonomy (NCBI): domain Eukaryota; kingdom Metazoa; phylum Arthropoda; class Arachnida; order Araneae; family Cheiracanthiidae; genus Cheiracanthium; species Cheiracanthium punctorium. Next base: position 200,551 of record JAWZYV010015281.1, read on the forward strand.
TCAAAAGAACCATTTAAATATGAAAAGAAGCTGAACAGCAAAAAACATGTTTAAATACCAACAATTTGATGCCGTCTGATATGAAATAATTTTCCTCTTTGAATCTGATGACGGAATGCTTCCCTTCTAAATTTAATTTAATCCGCCCAAGTGTTTTAAATATATTGCATTGCATGATTCAAAAAAATATTTCTTGAAAAATGAAAATCTTTTATTTGCTGTTTCAAAACACATTTACTTATGTTTTTCAATCAGATTGAAAAAAATCTGAGATTAAATAAAATTTCCAAAAATCTTCCAAATAACTTCCATGATCTTTATTATTTGCTCTTGCATGGGTAATATGTATGTGTCGATATTCTGTTATCCGTTTTCTGAAGCAAATGATTTTTTCCAGGAATATGAGTCGAAATTTAAATTAAGGTAGTTTATAATAGTTTCAAATATGCAATCATTACTGTTTAGAGATTTAATTTATCTAATATTTGACTTACACAATTTATTATACAGAAATATAATTTCAAATTTACTATCAATTTTTAAGGAGAATAAAATATTTTTTTAAAAATTCGATAAATTCAATGAAACAACAGTTAAGTTTTTTATTTGTAAGCCTGGTATTTGTTATATTCATTAGATTTCTGATCTCTGTAAAAAATATGCCTCGAAGCGGCTGCAATTATAAATGGTACTCAATTATCTCTCTTGAACTGAAAAATCATGCTCTGACTAGAGAAACTTATATGAAGGTCTTATAGCTGTACGAGTTAAGCACCGTGGTAGTCAGGTGTTTAAGGATCCTAAAGATAGTGGGTTCAGTTCCAACGTATCACTAAATACTACTGAATATTTGCGATGTACGTCGATGTTAAATCTGCTGTTCTGAAAGTCCTCTCGGCAGCCGCTAAAATGCTTCGAGGGATACCAATATTCAGAAGTCCCTCCCCTATTCTGATGAGGATACATATTGTGTTGGTAAGGTACAGGAAGGATGTAAGTTGGTATAAAAGTCACTTGCGGTGACGTGAGCCACCCTATTTTTGCAAACAAACAAACTTTTGTAGTTCTGATTAGGCCATGGACGACCAAGTATCCAAACGACTTGCACGTTTGCATTTTGTTCATTTGATTGATATTTTTCAGTCACACCTCAGGAGATATTATTTGCTTTAGATATGGGTATCAGCGGGTTTAAACAGTTTGTTGTTTAGAACATTCTTTTAAAATGTTCGCACTTGCGCGCACTACTACCGCACCACTTTCAATAATGATTAAAAAGCAAGACCAATTCAAAAGAATAAAGAAAATGACAGTGTAAGTGCTTAGGAAGCGTGTGAGGCGAAATCTTCGCTCTCCATTTCCAAGAAAATTAACTTAAATGTGTCTACAAACCGCATTCATTATTGCACGAGGTTATTCTGTGTGTATTACTTAAATAAATAGACGATCAGTCGGAATAATTTTAATTTGTTCTTAATTCGAATCACACGTTGGGCTTTAGTTAATTAATTGGCTTCGGGATGCACTTTAAGCAGTGGTGTTCAACATAGTTTTAATACTCTGAATAGAGTTTAAATATCGCAATGTTAATGGGGTTAAGTAGGTTGCAAATTGCACACTTTTTATCTATAATTTTATTATGTTTAGCTGTGTTAGCAGATTACTCTTTTAGGCCACATACTCAGGCCTGAATCTGTTCTAGTTTTGTTTGAAATTTGTATTTTAAGCCTAAAATGGCCGTAGAATGGCAAAAGTAAGTGACTAAAGCTTGAAAACGATGCAAGATACAGCAAAATGGAAAGAAAAAAAGAGAGAGAGAGAGAGAGAGAGAGAGAGAGAGAGAGAGGAAAGAGAGAGAGAGAAAGAGAGAGAGAGAGAGAGAGAGAGAGAGAGATGCCTTCGAAAACGTTTGTCGTCTGTCCTTCTTTTATATCAAATGATTTATGTAGTTAATAAAGTGTGATTTAAAGTTTCGACGTTAGTTCGTAAAAAGCATGGATGTTGAATCGTACATGTTGTTGAGTTGGAATTTATGTTTACAATATATCCACAATTGGATATATTGTAAACATAAATTTATCTCAAATAATCAAATCAGCTTAATTTTGGTAATACGGATAAAAATTTGACAGTTTAAGAGGTAATGATCAGCTATGAAATTAATTTCATTTTATCAATATTTTTCTCATGTTTCATTAATAAAGGTATATACTAGTTGATTTTAACAATTCAGTTATAACTTCACAGAAAAGGAACATATATCCTTCACTCCGTGCTCTTTACATTGGAGATTTTATACATAAAAAAACTGCTGTTTTGTTGCCAAGTTGTTAAACTATTTTACTAGGCATTTCTCTCTTTCAGGCTAATGCGTTTTTGAATCGATATTTATCTGAAAGAAAATAAAAATATACATTTTTATACAATTAAATTCAGTTTCGTGATGACGTTGTATACTATTTATATGACTTAATCCACAATGTACTTATAACAAAGAATTTCCTAAAAGATCAAATACAAAACGCGTTTACGAACCAAACGCAATATTAAATTTATGCTGTTATGTATCTAAAGAACATAGATAGCAAAGGAATTATTAATTTTAATTACAAAAGTACTTTAAAGAATTATTTAATAATTAGATCCAAAGGAAGAATTAAAAGATTCAAACATATACTTTTTTATTAGCTCTTTAAAAAAAAGTTAATCGAAGTGCTTTGTAAAAGTGCAACCAAAAATCTTTAAATCTTACAAAAGGATTCTAGTAATTACATCAACTTTAAGAATACAAAAACATCGTCAAAACTCCTTTGAGGCAATTGATAACAAAAACTGAAAAAAGAAATTGCCTACTTTTAATTAAAACGTTTAAAGAGAAATCTTGCATAGTTTTTAATTCATAACTAGTTAAAAAAATGGAAAATAAATTAATATTGATCAAAAAGCACTTTAACAACATAAAAGCCGTCTTTTAAAAATTCATGGTAGAAAATATTAACAGACATTTTCATTTCCAAATCTTATTTAAGGTGTAAATGCTTCCAAAGATTGATTTACAGTTCTCTTACGTTACTATTTGAATGAATCACAGTTCTAATCGAATTCTGAGAGAGGGAAACCATTCTGAGAGAATTTATTTTCTTTAGGTCGAACGTGATTTTTTCGAAATAACGACTTTTAGACTATTAAAATGTCCCTCCCCCCACTAGCAATTTTGCTCGGGCTATCATCGGCCGGCTACGTGGCCGATGGTGCCCCGAGCAAAATTGCTAGTAGGGCTGTCCGTTTACATAATGATAATTGGCATTGTAAAATTGATTTTCAGATTTTACACATACACACGCACGCACACATATATAGGGGACTGTGAAAAAAGAAATGAAATCAATTAAAAGGGTATCAAAATATTATCAGTTTAATTAATTTATATTTATTATTGATGTTAATGCTTTATTATCTAATAGGGATTTTTAAGTGGGAGCTGTAGAATATAGCCCAAATTAAAGAAATTCTATCTTGTAGACAGGTAAAAAGTCAACACTTTAACAGTTGATAAAAATCAGGGACCAGCCATTTTATATCTATTTTTTATGATAACGAATAAAAATACATCACACCGTAGTTTTAGAAAAATGCAAACAATATTCCGATTTCTACAACATTAAAAAAAATGCCACTAAGCTAAAAAGTATTCGGCTAAATCATTAAAAATTCATCGATGTGTTTCAATACAGCAATATTCTCTTAAGATGGTTTTAAGAAGTTAAGTAGAATTCAAGGGTAGCGGGCAATAAAAAAACTAACAAACTTAGAATCCTTATCTTGTGACTAGATTAAATTTGATAGGCTGTGATTTTTTTTATAATCGGATAAATTTTTTCCTTGGTTGCATAACATCTAAAATAAGTAGATTATTTTAGATAAAAAGTTACTAAGTCTTAAACATTTTGTAAATTTACAAGACCGCACTTAAAAAATCGAATAATAAAACGTATCTAATTTCTTTAGTTAAAAACAGCTTTAAATGATAACATATACATTTTTAATGCAAAAATAGTCTTATTGAATGACATTCTTCTGAAAGGAAACATATTAAAACAAAATACCTCGAAACTTCTTTTAAAAATATCTTAAAACTTCTAAAGTATTAAAAGATCAAATATAAAAAAAATAAATAAATAAAACAGTTTAAGTAAGAAGAAACATACTCCAAAAAATATGCTTGCACCATTAAAAGAACTAAATACGGAAAAGATTGCGTTTGAAGAAAATACTATGTTTACATGTATAAAAACAAAAACAGCATTAATTTCTATCAAAAATGATTCATTTATCGATAAAAAATTATCTACGGAAAACATATTTTTATGTTGAAGATTTATTATTTATCGTTATAAATCTCTTCGATATATATTAAGAAGGCAGATTGAGCAATAAAAAAAATACAAATTTACATAAAACTCTATTTACCCATATTCTTATTGCACGCAAAAATACCAAAATTGCATTCCACAAACTTAAAATTAAAATTTGAAAGAATGAAAAAAATGTGCAAGGATTTATTCCTCATTTTAAATAGTGTAAAGGGAAAAGTTATTTTGACTTCAAACTTTTATATTAAACTTTTTTCAATACAAATTCATTGCATCATTTCAGAGAAGCCACATTTTTAATACATGATATAAAAAAAAAAAAGATTTAAGAAATTTAAAGGAAATACAGAAAAAGTTTTACATTTTCACAATCATTTTAAATAGAATTTCTACAGAAGCACTGATTTACATTTCTTTTTCGAAAACTTGGAGGGGGGGGGGCACAGCAATCGCTTCTTAACAGAATTCTAAAAGGTTTGATTTAAGGAAAGTTGTTTTTAGTTCAGCTTAACTCGACTCCGTAGAAGAGACTATTTTTATTAACAGTTATAGTAAGTACGTGTTCAAAAAATAAAGTGCTCTCTGGAAAAAAAAAAACATTCTAGAAAATTGAATTCATGAGAACTGTGATTACAGGATTTTTTATTTCAAATAGAAAACAAGTAACTTGGAGAATAACTATGGCGTCTCCAAAGTTTCTTATTTAAACTATTCAATTCACATGAGAAACACTTTAAAATACAGCCAGCCATTTTGCTGAACATATTTGAATAAACAATATTTTGAATTTTTAAACATTTATATAGTTGAAACAAAACATTTGTCCACTAAAAACTTTAGCTTTAAATGCGATATGTATCTGTGTCGTATATTATCCTAAATGCATTTGGAATATTATTAAATATTTTTAACTTTGCAGCTTGAAAGTAGTACAAGATTTGATTTTCTAGAATTGAAGTAACATTTTTAAGCTTATTGTTATCTTATCGTTAAACGTACATGAACTAGAGTAATTCTCCGAGTATCAGGAGGTAAGTCAGTCACTTTCATTATGTTTAATTTTGAATCCATGCTTTCCTATTGTATTAAAGACACTCCGGCGAATATTGTCCTTCTTTGCTAATATGTATGTTGCTAATTTTCATTAATCCTATCCTGGATAAGGGCAAGGAAGCGATACTTGACTCAGACGGGTCAACATTATGCTATTGCAAAGTAGGGAGAAACGTCATTTCAAAAGTGGTCAAAACGCTCATACCCTAATACGGCCATAAATACAGTACAACGAGCGTTTAAAAATAAAGCAATTGTTTCAGCGTAGTTGTAGTATGAAAACAGCATTTTTTTTCAATTTTTGTAGCAACTCAGAAGGTAGATTAGCTAAAATCGAAGAAATAACAAATTGATGAAAGTAAGGTAAGTGCTCCATGCATACCAGTTGTGTGCCATTTTAACTTTTGAGTTGATAAACAAGAAATTCCAACTATCTATTGAGATAAGAGATCAATCTCTGACTGGCAGAAACCCTTATCAACTAAATATTAAAGGCATTAATCCACTTCATAGAAACGCTGGGAGACTCACTAACCTAACCGGCCGACTTGAGATGATAACAGGCGTTGCGCCCCAAAATCAGGGACAGCTGTATGGGGACCCTGCTTTTGATACTGGTGGTGCATGTATCAAGGCGACTTTGGTGGTGCATGAGTCGTTATAAGATAAAATGTTGGTGGTTCATGTATTTTAAAGGAACGATGGAGGTGCAGGTTACTAAGGTCGAAATACTGGTAGTGCATGTATTTCAGGATTGCTATAGCAATCCATGGGTTAATACCGGTGGTGAATGCATTATCTGTGGAGCACCGTGAACCATTCACAAGAATGGATATCGGAACCAATGGGTGAACAATGGAATTATGGTTGTGACCCGCGGAATGCATACTAACTCTTCAGAGCTGTCGAGTGTATGATTTGATGGCCAGAGGGAACCTGAGTAGCCAAGCGAGTAATGGGTCAAGTGGCCTAGGGATATGGGTGGAGAAGGGACAGCGTGGCGAGCGAGGGGACACCTTCCCAGACTCGTCATTAGCTGGTGCGAGTGTCAAGCACTGTGGCTTTCAGTGGCGTAGAGAACATTTTTTCATGGGGGGGGGGTTACGACTAATGCAACTCAAATGTATGTATACGTGTGTGTGATTAGAGAGTGTAGAAAATGCATTTTGTTTAACAAAAATATTCTTCATTTGGAGGGGGGGGGGCAATACTGATCTGAGTTCCAAGCACTAGGGCTCAATAAGGGCCGAAGGCAAGGGTTACAGTTTATCATCCGTGTGACATCCCAGCACCACCTGATGGAATCTCTTTGAAGGTTGCGTAAGAAGCATCCAGTCAGATTTCGAAGGGAAGTTCTCTCATCCGTGTTATGCTCAACATGAGCGGGCGCACATGTTTAGTAGTCCCCCGTACATTATTTTCGATGAAAATACGTAGGTTTCTGCTTCCAAAGAATCAAAGTTGGTTCCAAAGTTACCTTCCAAAGTACCAAAATTGATTTTTCCATATTTTCATAGAATATGTAACAATAAGCATTACATAGACAATTTTACTTCGAAAAAAGCCTTTTATTCGGCAACTAATATATTTTAGCCAATATTTTCGATTTTTTATCAACAAAGTCCGAAATATATTTTTAAATTTAATTTTTGGTAACCTAGGAATCGTACATTCTTTTACTTTTTTTAGACTGTAAATATAGAATGTATAACTATCTTCTTCTGGTAGATGTTCGTTGCATTGAATTTTTGGCCAATTTGGGTAATTCAAGATAATATTGACCATCCTAAAAATGTTTCTTCGTTCGTATGATGATTAATTTAATCTGAAACCATATATTTTATTTTTTCTTTTATTTACCCAAACTTAGAAAAAATAAATCAAAGACACAAAAATTTTAGAATTATATGACAAAAAGCAATATTTTTTGTTTACGAACAACGAAAAAAGTGAAAAATAGCATAATCGGGAATAATAATGGTAAGATAAAAAACGCAGCAGAAAAACGAGAACTTTCTGTAATATTAATTAGTGAATAAATTTTAAGTCACCGCAATTTTTTTTTAAATTTTTTTAGAATTTTTTCAGTAGATTTCTTTTTCTTAGAAATTAAATCAAAATTTGTCTTATGTCTAAGCATTTTTAAAGGTTGAATGTCTTTTTTTGTGTATTTACATGTATACATTTTAAATTTGAATCTATCCTTCAAAAAAGAATAATTATAATTTTGCTAAAAAACATAGCATGCAAATTTCTGTTAAAAAAGTTTATCAGTGAATTTTTAATGTCAAGAAAGTTTGTAGTTCCAAATGTTACCAGTAGGTGGCGCTGACAGCACAATGGGAACCAAATTTGCAATTAAAAAAAATCCGAAAACTCTGTAATGCTTTCTATGCAAACTGCAATTTTTTATGATTATTTGTTCTTTTTTATTGAATTTTTAAACTTTGGTGCACCCAGGATGTATCAAAAGCTAGTGAAAAGTTCAAAAATTCATTAAAAAAGAACATACTATAAAAAATTGCAGTTTGCATAGAAAGCATTACAGAGATTTCGGATTTTTTTTAAATTAAAATTTTTTTCCCATTGTGCATGTCAGCGCCACCTACCAGTAAAATTTGGAACTACAAACTTTCTTGTCATACAAAAAAAAAAAAAAAAAAAATCCCATCATACCCTAAACCTATTTGTGCAAGTCGCAATTTTCTATCATTATTTGCTCTTCTTTAATGAATTTTTAAAGTTTGTCCTGACTTTTGGACCACACAGTATATTATATTGTATTGAAAATATTGATTATAGGATGTTTAAGACTGACTGGCGAAAATTATTTAATTAATTATTTTTCCAATTTATTTGTTTTAATGTTTATGTTGTCTCAGTTACAAATAAAGGACGAAAGATGTTTCTTTTGTGCTCCCATCGTTGATTCTAGTCATGGTTTTGAATGCTACGTTGCGGCTCAGTCTTGCGGAAAACATAAAACCGAGCCATGGCTACTTATTTTAACAATTTTCCAAGAATTAACGATGGGCATGGGAAGGAAATTTCCTCCAATATCTGCAATCATAATGAAATTTTGAGCTTGAATGTGTAAAACCACGGAATTAAAGTGCAACAAAAAGTGCTTTTTTTAGATTTGTGATGAATATAAAAATAAATTACAGAACAAAAAATTGGTAATTCCCTTTTCCTGTTAGTATCAGCAAAAAGAATAATAATAAAATATAAACTTGATTTTTTTTACTGAAGATATTTTGAGACTTTAATTTAGTAATTAAAATCTATATGGGCCATTGTCAAAGAAATGTTACAATTTCTCCGTTTAATGTGTTTTTAATTAATTTTCTTTTTTTTACACTTTTCACTTATTATAGAAACTAATGCTTCTAATAAAATGTATATATATATATATCAATCACACACACACACACATATATATATATATAAAACTCATGCAGAAGGGCTCTAAACACCGCAGATTACATATATAATACTGCCTACATATCATTTAGATTTTTACATATATAATACTGCCTTAAAATACAACACTCCTTTTGAAGCCTTCACTACCTGGAAAGTAAAAGTACTTTCAATCTTTAAGCAAAATATTGCTAAATATGTAAAATATAGTTCTCCTGTCAATAGTCAATTTCATACTCAAATAGACTTTATAAAGGAGTATTTCACAATTACTTATGTAGATAAATCATCCAATAATTATGCTTTTATTTGTAAACAGTTATATCATAGCTTGTTAGCCTCTACAATTTTAAATAACAGTATCTATTCCTCTACTAATTTGTCTACTGTAGTTTGTAACAAAAAAATTCTGGCTTTCTATAAACTTCTCAACCTACAACATAATAATCTAAACTATCCTTATATTGTACTAATCCCTAAATTTCATAAATCGCCTTTAAAGTTTCGAACTGTTACAATAGGATGTAATACATATAGCAATGTAGCAAGTAAACTTCTATTAAAGATACTGTCTGTTATTCATGAGTATTATATAAAACGTAATGATTACTCTATAGGAAATAATCATGATCTACGCAATACAATATGTACTTTTAGTAATATTACCTCTTTATATACCTATGATTTTAAAGATCTATTTAACAATATTCCTCTTGACTACCTTTTACAATGTAATTAATGAATTATTTGAAACTTGTGTTAACAATATTCAGCTCCCTTCCCATGTTGATGTAACTTATTTCAGTTGTCTTTCTAAATTTATTATCTATAATAATTTTATTCTACATAACAATAAAATATATATACAAAATCATGGTATACCACAAGGTGGTTCAGGATCTAGTTACCTTGCAGATCTTTACTTATATTACTATGAAAAAGAATATACTAATACACATATCATTCTTAAACGATATATAGATGATTTCTTACTTGTAAACACTACTAATAATAATAACATTATCTTCCCCACAAAATATCCATCTGCTCTGGAATTAATTAAAAATGATATGATCATCACTCCTAGAAATAGCCTTAGTTTCAATATCTATGATAAGTGTAAAGATTTTAGCTTAAAAGTAAATAGCTTCACTCATTATTCCTCCTGCTTACATAAATCTGTATTTCGCAATATCATCTATAATTACTGCTGTAGAATCAAGTTTCTATGTTCTGAAGATTTTAAAGTCTCTCTCTCTATTCATATATATATATATATATATATATATATATATATAAATGCAGTTACGAAAAAACAAATAATAATGACAACATGAGGTAACTATTTAACAAGAAACAGCCGTATATTGACAAATTTAGCTATGGGAAATTTTGGAACAAATTAGGAACAAATTAGACTGTAAAAAAGAAAGTGCTGATCGTCAAAATACAGTAAGCCACAGAAAAAAAGCTGCTGAATAAACTTATTCATTCATATCGCATTAAAGAGGCAGAAATGTAATCCTTCATTACCTGTCCCATTAATAAAAAAAATCGTTTTATTTTTTGTGACTTTATCACTTTATTTTTTATTAATTTATATAGACGGAAAATGGATTTTGAAAAAGTGCTGCATGTTATGTATATACTTCGGACGCTTTTTTAATAATTTTTAATATTAAAACAAATAAAAATATGTTCAGATTATTTTCTTTCTAAAATATTTATGCTAATGTTGTAACAATAAATAAAATAAAATTTAATGCCCCTGAATGCAAGAGACATGATTGTAACATTTTTTGAGAAAGAGAAATTACATATATTATACATAAAGGTTTTAATACGTATCGTCAGTTACAAAAAAAAAAAAAAAAAAAAAAACCTTTCTTTTAATAATTTATCGGAGATTTTTAATTCAAATTTTTATGTGATTTATTAATAAAATTATAAGCCCGTATGAAAGTTGTTTACATAAAGAAAGGGAATTTAAAGTTGTTTTTTTTACGAATTTGTTTGTTTAACAGGGTGAACAAATAACTTTGGGAATATTGAATATTTCATTTAAAAGTCCACACTGAATTTGTCTGAGCTCAACTAGGAGATAGAAAAATCAAGACACACTTTTACAGACACCTTTTATATCCTCCTTTATTTACACAATAAATAGAAGATATTGATTAAAAAAACTTTTAAATAATGCCTCATAACACTTTGCTGTCATGTTTTTGCTTCAAAAGCATAAACAAACTTTTCTGCAAGAGAATATCAAATAAAAATTGCTTACTTAATAATAAACATTATTTTAAATTGATTACTTAAAAATTTTTTCGAAACGTTAAAGAAAAAAGGAACTAATTAAAAAAAAAATAAGCATAATAAATCGGGACATTTGTTTGTTTAAATTTCTCTCGCAATTTTTGTCACTGTTATTTCAAGGAGAAAGTTTTTATAAAAAAAGCAAATCCGAGTAGTTAAATAAAGTATTATTTTTATATATTACGTTAAATAAGATAATAATCAAAAGAATTGCTTATAAGTATTTTGAAAATATAAAGAACAATAAATAATGGCAAAATGAGTTTTCTTAAGTAACTTAACAAAGGCAACTATTTCTTAGAATGTTTATAAAAAAAGTCTTATGAATAAAACTGATTTATTAAACAAAAAAAAAAAAAAAAAACACATTACTCGAAAACTAAACCGAAGAAAAAATCACTTAGAAATTAATATTTTATTAAAAACAATCTTTGATGCTTCTGTTAGCATAATAAAATAAAATTTAATGCATGATTTATTTTTCATTTTTATGAAATAGATATGTAAAAAATATATATGACTTCAGGTTTTAAGATTGATTATAATTTTAAGCAAAAAGTTGACGAAAATATACAACTGGTAGAAAAAGCATTTTAATTTAAAGATTTTTATGCTATTTTCTTATTTGACGATAAAATATGCGATTTGCAAAAATTCGGCATAAAGCATAAGACTAGACAATCACTTGCGTTTATGTTCTAAATAATTTAGTAGCAGAAATATTTTATTTTAGAAAGTACGGAAATCTTGGTTATATTTCTGTGCATAAAGAAACATCAAAAGCTTTTTGAATGTTTGGGTTGATTAGATTTGGATTAATTTTGAAAAGGCTAGTTAAAAAAATCTTATGAATTTTAGCAAAGTTAAATTTTCCGTTTTCCGACCAAAATTCGCTTTTATTTGAACATAGGAGTTTCGCATTTACAGATGTTTTTAGAATTAGTGATTTCGTAAAATTTCAATCCAGAAAAGACCATATCCGATACCGTTAGTCAAACCAAGGTAATAAAATTTTGAACGCATATAAAGATGACATTTCCTTTTAAAATTTTCACTTCTTGCCTAAAAAACAAAAATGTAATATCAAATTTAGAAATCGTTTTGCTGATATTGTTGAATTGAGTTTTAATGACACCATAAGATATTCTTATAAAGTATAAGCCATGTGTAGCTATATATATAGAATGTTTCATGTTGAAAATAGCTCATTTGAGCGATAATTAAAAAAAACATGCAACTATTATTTTAGCGAAAAGTTTTCACTAAATTATACACGGAATCTATCAATGATGCAGATGCATGCATATTTTCGAATTTGCTATGTTTATAAATAAATAGCTATGCTCGTGTTTGTTGTTTGGCACACAGCATGAACAGTACATTTGTAGCCCATGGGTGATTTATATGCTACTTTTAGAGTATCCAATATGCTTTAACAACGCAGTCGATTTGGAGTGTTGAAGTTCGGAAATACATCTACAGGAAATTACTTTGTGAGGAGTGTGATGCAGATCACACATTTTCGGACCTAAAACAATTTTCGTTTGTTTGGTTTTTGTAAATCAAATATGCTGCATTCAATTTTTAATCTCTCTCCACTTAGCTTTTCTGCTTGATAAAGTGTTCGTCCTTTTCTCTCTTTTGCCCACCGGCATGTCTACAATTTCGGGGTATTCCCCTTCAACGTTAATTATCGGTTTATTATATGCAATATAAATTCGGGGTGCCTTTCTGGCTAAAGCTGTCTGGTCTTACAGGGTTGCTAGGCGTTTATAATGACGTTTGCCAAATTCTGGCATCTCTGCCATGGCGATTTTAAACCGCTAATTTCAAATATTTGATACTTGTTACGCCTACCGGCCCCTTTTGGTTACGTGGGCTATAGCTTATAAGCGACTCATCTTTTTCTCGCCAGTCTGTAAAAATATGGCCTCTTTGTAAAAGGTTTTTTTTTTTTGTTGCACTTTGCTGTTGTTCTCCTGACAAATAGGTTGGAATGCCGTGTGGCTATGTAGCACAGTTGGATATGAACTGGTGTTATTAACGTTTTTGGTAAATCCATGTACTACTTTGTACTTTTTATTGAAACTGTTTTTCCTTTCAACATCAATGAAATGTAGTCTGTCCAGCAAATGGAAGAAATCGATGCTTTTAAGCGTTATGGATTTTAGTATCGCTATACGACTTGTAATCGGCCAATGGAAAACTTGAAATTCGATCATAGGGTCTCCCCATAGGCAGTTAAATCTAATAAACGATGTTGGTATTAAAATTAAATAAAAAACTGCACTAAAATAGCTTGGATAAATCCAATTTATTAAACTTCATCGCTTATCTTCCATCTCCTTCAGTGGCCCGAACAGCCCTACGGGATCAGTTGGCTGCCTTGAGATATATTTAAAGCCTCATATCGAATTTTTTTAATTTGTACATGCTTACTCAGTTGTTAGAACAAATTCATTACTGGCAATAGAACGTTTATTGAGAGATTTCTTCAGATATTTTTCCCGATGTGTATATTTTTTAATTAGGACAATCCCAGTGGAACAGAACAGGAAACATTTCTTGCCACTTTCCTAGTTACGCAATTATCCGCGAGCTTTAGTTCAGAGATCATTGATAAAAATGCCATTATTATTTCTTACTGAACATAATTATGCTGAATGAACGTTGTAAGTTAACTTAAAAAAGTAAATTTGTAGACGACCTCTCACAAATCTTACATGTGTATAGAAAAGTATTAACAACTTTTAACCACAGATAATTGTGATGAAGATCACATATCTAATTTAATAATCATTTAATTTGGTTTTCTTTAATGTAATCTATCCAAAATCAAGAATTCTAAATCACTTCTGTTTTTCATTTTTTCTGCCATTTCGGCTTTTAAATCTGTATATTTACTTTTCCCTGTATGCACTATTCTTTTTGTTCTTAATTGTTTCGTCTCTCCAGACCGGTGTACTAAAAATAGATTATATTACGTCCGTTTGCAAAATCAACGTACTTTTGATTTCCCTTCCAATGGCTTGGAGTTGGCGTTTTTTATTTCTTGTTGCCATGCCTTGTCTTTAAAATTATTTGCTCCCGATTACGTCATTGTAATTTTATTGGATTAACTGTTAGGGTTGCTCTGGAATTGGCGTTATTGATATCAGCCAAGTGTTTGTTCTCGCCAATGTGTAATTCTGTGCTGGCGTAATTTTTAAGTCATTCCACCTTAATTTCACTGTCCATATAGGACGTCATTTTATTTTCGCTGAGCCACCACCGCCCGTTATAATAATGTTTCAATAGTATATGTTTAATAAAATAGTTTCAAGTATTTAACGTCTTTTTATTTTATTGCAGCTATAAGTGTATTCGAACCTAGATTATCATGTATCACAACACAGTCTTTAAATTTAAATAGGCCCAACCAAATAACTTCTTTACAATAATTGTTAAACAACTTCTTCTGTGACACTAGTACCTCAATATATCGCGTTGGTTTGAATTTTCTTTTCTACAGTTCCTAAGAGGAAACGTATTTGAAAACAAAATGAGATAGCAATAAAATTCTTAGTTAATTTTTAGTCATTTCGATGTTTGTTTCTTTTATAATTTAAACAACGACAGCTAAAAAAGTGCAAATATTTCAGCATAACATCTGTATGTATTTTTTTTAAATTTTAAATTGATATTAAATTTTGACAGAATAGAATGAACGCATACAATCTTTTCCGCTTTCAAGACACCCGTAAGAGCTGCCATTCTCATTTCATTATCTGAAACACTTATCCGATTTAAAAACATTAGAAGAATTTTCCTTCAAAAAACTATCCAGATAAATTCAGAAAATTTCAAACTTTTATTCATGGTTAATCCGGCGTTATTTTTCAACGTCTGCATGACATGTAAATCGCTTTCTAGTCGAAAATGCTATCCCAGTCCACTTTTCTCTGTCTCCAGGAAATTGTTTTCTAGGGACAAATGATGATTTAAATAAGGAATTTACGAAACAAAGGGAATGCATTTAGGACTTAATCTAAGTTCGAAGGACTTGCGATTAGAAGAATGTTATTCAATTTAACTAGCAGAGAGAAATTTTTGTTTGAGACATGCAGTTTTTGAATGTTGAATTTTAGCACTTGGAAGTAATGCAAGACAAGACAATAAATTAGTTTTGAAGGAGTAAATTTTACTGCTACTTGTTGGTACTGTTTTATACTAATTTCTAGTGTTGTTAAGATAAATGCCGACAGTTCATTTTTTTGTAATTTCGTATATGGCGATAAGAAACTAAAATAAGTCACATTTACTTCTCTTTATGATTTAAGTTTCGTGTAATAATTATTCAAACGAGAAGGAAGTCGACATTTGAGATGTTAAACTCAAATGAATACCGCTGTTCTTTTTTCTTTATTTTTAAAAACATTTTTCATTGTTTTATTGCGTTATTAAAGTATTTATTATATATATTTTAAGTAATGTAAAGATAATCAAAGTTTTGTCTATTGCTGTTGTTAAAAAGTATGCCAGCAAAATGCAGGATATTGTAGTCTCAAGGTTAAGTAATTGGTTAGTTTTAAGTAAACGGATAGTAAAATTATGTGTAGGAACACTTAAATTCAGATTCAGTTCAATAACGTTTACGCTAAATTTATTTAGATGCATTTTTTTGAATTAATTAACTATTAACACACTTAGATAGTTTCGGTTTATAAAGTTTTCTCAAAATTATACCATTTCAGTATTTTACAACTTAGGTTGTATAGCATTTTCCCATTCCATATATTTTCACATCATTCTTAAACGACTTAAATTTGAGAATATTAATAAAAAAATCACAAAATAATACAAGTACATAAACTTCTTTATCATTGAAAAGACTTTCGCAGTTTCTTAGTTAGCAGCTAGTGTCATTAAAACAAATGCATGCCATAGCTGCTGATTTTAGCTTGAAGGTACCTACTTACAAGCATTGGAATAACTTAATAATAAGATTGTAATCTATTCTTATTAATAACAGTAAAAATCTAAAATATCATTGATGTGGTGTGTGTAGTTTGGGGAAACTTTAGTTTATATTTGTAATATATTATTGAAAGAGATAATGATAGAAAAATATTACCTCCAAACTCAAATTTCATTAGGTTTGTTCAGCTATTCTTAATTTATCTCTGTTGTAATAAAAAAGTAGTGGAATAACTTAAGGTAAAGTTTAGTAGTATAATTAAAGGGTATCCCAAAGCATTGATATAAGATTTTATTCTTTAAATAATGATCATATTTATGTTCAATAAACTACAAAATTACGCAAAGCGAGATACAAAATTTTACGATATCGATTACAAATTTCAGATTATTCAATCTAAATAAATATAACATTAACATTTTTATACCACCTCCGTATATACTATAATTCGTTAGTTACACTTTATAATTTAAAATGTTATTTGTTTTCTTTCAGGATAAATGAAATTTAGCAATGAAGCTATTTTTCACTGTGAAAGTTCTCTGAAGCCACTTTGAAGTGTAAAATACCATCCCAGCTCTGACTGAGTTGTCTTCACATAATGATCTTCATGAAATAAATGGATGCCTAAAAGACAGATTATGAGAGTGTAGATGATCATTAAAATTCCAGGGTTCTGTAGAAGATGAGTCTGAGAAAATGATATTCTATTTTAATATTAAATCGATATGGAATGCAACGAAAGCTTTTTTAATCAGAATTATTATTTGTAAATTATTAAATATGGAATATATGTGAGACCAAACCATTCGTAGGACAAAAGACGAAACAAATAGTAAATTTGGCAAGGAGTCAAAAATGTTTAGTGAAAGATAAAATTTTAAATTAAGATAATAAAGCAAAATAAAAATGATTTAAAAAAAGTAAATACTGGATAGAATAGTTCCCCCGTAATTTGTAGTTAGAGACATTCCTATTTCAAAAGTTTTTACTGATTAATCAGCATTCTTTAATATTAATTTAAAAAACTGTAGTAAAATGCAACTTTTTCGACATCACGCTAAAGATTTTATAAAACCTAGAAAAACTGTATGAACTCTTATTTCCTATGTACTTAGTTATGCAGCATAGTGAAAACTACGAGTATATTTTATGAATAATGTAATAATAAATATATGTAATTCTGCACTAAGTACGAATGATACAACTTAAAGAACGAAGAAAGAATTGGCTCCAAAGCTTTTCAATAAAGTTCGTTCATTAGAAAGAACAAGAATAATTTAGCCGTTTCGTGTAAATTTTTGAGTCACTGACGTCAAAGGAAGGACATAGCATTTAATGGCAAGCAATTCCCAATCGTTACCTCTTTTAAGCGGAAACAAGGAGCTTGGGGTGGAGCTACACTTGCAAAATACAAACAAATCAGGCAGCTGCACCAAAATAATGTTTTGCAGTGTCAAATTAGCCAAATGTTCCACTTGACACAACGTACAGTGAGTAGTATTGTAAAACAATTCACCACAACCGAAAATAGCCGTTCAGGATAGGCTTCTAGTCCGAAACTAATGTTGGCTGATCGAGAAGCATGCCAATCTGGTCGACATATTCGTAAAAATAGGCATTTTGAAAGGATCATTTCCTAAGCAACTGTGCGTCAAAATCAAAAAGGCGTGGAACACATTACACAAAGTAAGACGTAAATCATTTCTCATTTCATCGAATAAACGGCGTCGTATTGCGTGGGCCAAATCTAATCTTAGCTGAACTCCGATTCAGTAGAAGAAAGTACTGTGGACAGGTGAATTTATTTTTCAGGTTTCATGTGTAAATATTGGCCGAAAGTTTATTAGCAAGAAGAGTGAATCAAACCATTCATTTTGTTACAATCGAGCAAGTGCTTGCTTGCAAGCGAATGGAGTTGGTATTTTGCATTTGTGTAGGCGCACGATAAAGGCTCAAGACTATATACGCATTCTTGAAATGAATATATGCCCATCAGCGTGATAGTTTGGCAGAAAACGATATATTTTCCAACAAGTTAACGTAAGGCCGCATATAGCAAAGATAACAAAACATACCTACGTTCGAAAAGTGTCCCTGTTTCGGAGTGGCCAGCAGAAAGTCCAGACCTTTCTCCTATCAAGAATATTTGGAATAAGACTCAACGTCGTCCCCGCCAAACACAACAACTAAAAGATTATCAACGGCAGGTATGGAGAAAATTTTCTGCAGACATATTAAACTGTTTAATCTCCTCATCCAAGCATAAATGCCTTGCTGCGATTATTCGCCAGTAAACGTGACGTCATCTCTTGGCAATCAAACTGAGCAAACATATTTGATTTTAATTGTGCAAAGAAATACACTTGTAACGCTTATCATAACAATATGCTTTGTTTCAAGCTAACACGAATGCCGTTATAATGTTGTACTGAGCATATGAAATGATAATAAAATATATTTTTTTCCATACACGAATCTTTGTGTTTCACACTTTCCACATTTTAAGGTATTTCTTAAGTGAACGAACTTCATCGACGTTTATTATGTACATTTTAGAGTATATATTAGAATTTTTTGTTGTTGTTGATGAAACAAATGGTCATGTGTTTACTAGTCCACAAAATTTCACTCTTTTCTGATGACTGCCTTCAGCTTTACACAGCTTTAAAATCCGGCCTTTTTTATCATATACATCCTTCATTTCAGCAAAGCCGTTAAGCATTCTTAATTTTATAAGACATATCAGGCATAATTTCAAAATACCAAAGCATATCACATCAATAAAAAATACCACATCAAAACTATGTGCAAGAAGTTAACTAAATTTCAAATAAACAGCAATCATCTTAATTATTATAATTAATCAACTGGTATATTTAGAAATTTTGAGTGTTATAAGCTTCAGACTCGTACCTTTCCATAGCACACGCCAGCAACAAATTTATTTAATAGAACTACTCAAACAAATACAAACAACTTCAAGATTATAGCTTGGACGCCCTCAAAATAAATTTTCGATGCTTTCGTGACCTGAAAATCCTAATCTTGTGTGAAATACCTGCTTTGCTTCAAGTTTTCGTTGCTTTCATGAAAATCATTTCCTTAGACAAATTGCTGTCCAAATGAGGAATTACGAATATAAGCACAAAATTAATCTAAGTTCAAAGAGCTTTTAATTTGAACTATTCATTTTGTGCATTTGATTTTGAACTAAGGAAAATTAGAAATCTCGAAAGGACTACTTAAGTAACGAGAGCGAATTATCATTTTAAAACATCTCGAGGCAATTCACGTTGCGCTACTGTGCTTAAGTTCATACACTGATGATTTCACATTTAATGTGTGATAAAAAATATTTATTAAATAAGTACTATAGCATATGATAATGAAAGCCCTAAGAAACTAGTCTTTAAAGCTAAAAATTGATTAAGAACTTTTTAAAAACACACGTAAATAAAAAAAAATAGTACAGTACGACTTCCATTGGTGAAAAGTACTTGTTGGTACAAACTCTGAATCATCCACCCATACCCGAAATGGAAAATTTTATTATTTTTATCATACAAAATATTATCTTTTGTTTTTTTTTCAGATTTTCAGAGTTTCATAGTTTGATCTTCTTATAGTTTTCCCACAGGACTTAAATAAATTTTCTAGGGTTGCAATTCTATTAAACTACCGTTGTGGACGACTTTGCATCGAAATTTATTACAACTAAATTATGCTTAACTGCCGACAGGAGATTTTGCAATTTGTCGATTTAATTACCGAAAGCTAAATTTTATTTAAATTTTGATGCTCAAGAATACCGCGTGTCTATTGTCTATCATATATATATATATATATATATATACTAGCTGAAGTACCCGTCCTCGACGGGTTAGTGAATGCAAATTTCCAAAAAGCAAGAACTTTCGTCAGCTTTGTAGGAGTACACGGAATGGATGGAGTATGTTGCCAAAGTAAAGAAAGCGAAGTTAGTTAATTTTTAGTCATTTCGATGTTTGTTTCTTTTATAATTTAAACAACGACAGCTAAAAAAGTGCAAATATTTCAGCATAACATCTGTATGTATTTTTTTTAAATTTTCAATTGATATTAAATTTTGACAGAATAGAATGAACGCATACAATCTTTTCCGCTTTCAAGACACCCGTAAGAGCTGCCGTTCTCATTTCATTATCTGAAACACTTATCCGATTTAAAAACATTAGAAGAATTTTCCTTCAAAAAACTATCCAGATAAATTCAGAAAATTTCAAACTTTTATTCATGGTTAATCCGGCGTTATTTTTCAACGTCTGCATGACATGTAAATCGCTTTCTAGTCGAAAATGCTATCCCAGTCCACTTTTCTCTGTCTCCAGGAAATTGTTTTCTAGGGACAAATGATGATTTAAATAAGGAATTTACGAAACAAAGGGAATGCATTTAGGACTTAATCTAAGTTCGAAGGACTTGCGATTAGAAGAATGTTATTCAATTTAACTAGCAGAGAGAAATTTTTGTTTGAGACATGCAGTTTTTGAATGTTGAATTTTAGCACTTGGAAGTAATGCAAGACAAGACAATAAATTAGTTTTGAAGGAGTAAATTTTACTGCTACTTGTTGGTACTGTTTTATACTAATTTCTAGTGTTGTTAAGATAAATGCCGACAGTTCATTTTTTTGTAATTTCGTATATGGCGATAAGAAACTAAAATAAGTCACATTTACTTCTCTTTATGATTTAAGTTTCGTGTAATAATTATTCAAACGAGAAGGAAGTCGACATTTGAGATGTTAAACTCAAATGAATACCGCTGTTCTTTTTTCTTTATTTTTAAAAACATTTTTCATTGTTTTATTGCGTTATTAAAGTATTTATTATATATATTTTAAGTAATGTAAAGATAATCAAATTTTTGTCTATTGCTGTTGTTAAAAAGTATGCCAGCAAAATGCAGGATATTGTAGTCTCAAGGTTAAGTAATTGGTTAGTTTTAAGTAAACGGATAGTAAAATTATGTGTAGGAACACTTAAATTCAGATTCAGTTCAATAACGTTTACGCTAAATTTATTTAGATACATTTTTTTGAATTAATTAACTATTAACACACTTAGATAGTTTCGGTTTATAAAGTTTTCTCAAAATTATACCATTTCAGTATTTTACAACTTAGGTTGTATAGCATTTTCCCATTCCATATATTTTCACATCATTCTTAAACGACTTAAATTTGAGAATATTAATAAAAAAATCCGACAAAATAATACAAGTACATAAACTTCTTTATCATTGAAAAGACTTTCGCAGTTTCTTAGTTAGCAGCTAGTGTCATTAAAACAAATGCATGCCATAGCTGCTGATTTTAGCTTGAAGGTACCTACTTACAAGCATTGGAATAACTTAATAATAAGATTGTAATCTATTCTTATTAATAACAGTAAAAATCTAAAATATCATTGATGTGGTGTGTGTAGTTTGGGGAAACTTTAGTTTATATTTGTAATATATTATTGAAAGAGATAATGATAGAAAAATATTACCTCCAAACTCAAATTTCATTAGGTTTGTTCAGCTATTCTTAATTTATTTCTGTTGTAATAAAAAAGTAGTGGAATAACTTAAGGTAAAGTTTAGTAGTATAATTAAAGGGTATCCCAAAGCATTGATATAAGATTTTATTCTTTAAATAATGATCATATTTATGTTCAATAAACTACAAAATTACGCAAAGCGAGATACAAAATTTTACGATATCGATTACAAATTTCAGATTATTCAATCTAAATAAATATAACATTAACATTTTTATACCACCTCCGTATATACTATAATTCGTTAGTTACACTTTATAATTTAAAATGTTATTTGTTTTCTTTCAGGATAAATGAAATTTAGCAATGATGCTATTTTTCACTGTGAAAGTGCTCTGAAGCCACTTTGAAGTGTAAAATACCATCCCAGCTCTGACTGAGTTGTCTTCACATAATGATCTTCATGAAATAAATGGATGCCTAAAAGACAGATTATGAGAGTGTAAATGATCATTAAAATTCCAGGGTTCTGTAGAAGATGAGTCTGAGAAAATGATATTCTATTTTAATATTAAATCGATATGGAATGCAACGAAAGCTTTTTTAATCAGAATTATTATTTGTAAATTATTAAATATGGAATATATGTGAGACCAAACCATTCGTAGGACAAAAGACGAAACAAATAGTAAATTTGGCAAGGAGTCAAAAATGTTTAGTGAAAGATAAAATTTTAAATTAAGATAATAAAGCAAAATAAAAATGATTTAAAAAAAGTAAATACTGGATAGAATAGTTCCCCCGTAATTTGTAGTTAGAGACATTCCTATTTCAAAAGTTTTTACTGATTAATCAGCATTCTTTAATATTAATTTAAAAAACTGTAGTAAAATGCAACTTTTTCGACATCACGCTAAAGATTTTATAAAACCTAGAAAAACTGTATGAACTCTTATTTCCTATGTACTTAGTTATGCAGCATAGTGAAAACTACGAGTATATTTTATGAATAATGTAATAATAAATATATGTAATTCTGCACTAAGTACGAATGATACAACTTAAAGAACGAAGAAAGAATTGGCTCCAAAGCTTTTCAATAAAGTTCGTTCATTAGAAAGAACAAGAATAATTTAGCCGTTTCGTGTAAATTTTTGAGTCACTGACGTCAAAGGAAGGACATAGCATTTAATGGCAAGCAATTCCCAATCGTTACCTCTTTTAAGCGGAAACAAGGAGCGTGGGGTGGAGCTACACTTGCAAAATACAAACAAATCAGGCAGCTGCACCAAAATAATGTTTTGCAGTGTCAAATTAGCCAAATGTTCCACTTGACACAACGTACAGTGAGTAGTATTGTAAAACAATTCACCACAACCGAAAATAGCCGTTCAGGATAGGCTTCTAGTCCGAAACTAATGTTGGCTGATCGAGAAGCATGCCAATCTGGTCGACATATTCGTAAAAATAGGCATTTTGAAAGGATCATTTCCTAAGCAACTGTGCGTCAAAATCAAAAAGGCGTGGAACACATTACACAAAGTAAGACGTAAATCATTTCTCATTTCATCGAATAAACGGCGTCGTATTGCGTGGGCCAAATCTAATCTTAGCTGAACTCCGATTCAGTAGAAGAAAGTACTGTGGACAGGTGAATTTATTTTTCAGGTTTCATGTGTAAATATTGGCCGAAAGTTTATTAGCAAGAAGAGTGAATCAAACCATTCATTTTGTTACAATCGAGCAAGTGCTTGCTTGCAAGCGAATGGAGTTGGTATTTTGCATTTGTGTAGGCGCACGATAAAGGCTCAAGACTATATACGCATTCTTGAAATGAATATATGCCCATCAGCGTGATAGTTTGGCAGAAAACGATATATTTTCCAACAAGTTAACGTAAGGCCGCATATAGCAAAGATAACAAAACATACCTACGTTCGAAAAGTGTCCCTGTTTCGGAGTGGCCAGCAGAAAGTCCAGACCTTTCTCCTATCAAGAATATTTGGAATAAGACTCAACGTCGTCCCCGCCAAACACAACAACTAAAAGATTATCAACGGCAGGTATGGGGAAAATTTTCTGCAGACATATTAAACTGTTTAATCTCCTCATCCAAGCATAAATGCCTTGCTGCGATTATTCGCCAGTAAACGTGACGTCATCTCTTGGCAATCAAACTGAGCAAACATATTTGATTTTAATTGTGCAAAGAAATACACTTGTAACGCTTATCATAACAATATGCTTTGTTTCAAGCTAACACGAATGCCGTTATAATGTTGTACTGAGCATATGAAATGATAATAAAATATATTTTTTTCCATACACGAATCTTTGTGTTTCACACTTTCCACATTTTAAGGTATTTCTTAAGTGAACGAACTTCATCGACGTTTATTATGTACATTTTAGAGTATATATTAGAATTTTTTGTTGTTGTTGATGAAACAAATGGTCATGTGTTTACTAGTCCACAAAATTTCACTCTTTTCTGATGACTGCCTTCAGCTTTACACAGCTTTAAAATCCGGCCTTTTTTATCATATACATCCTTCATTTCAGCAAAGCCGTTAAGCATTCTTAATTTTATAAGACATATCAGGCATAATTTCAAAATACCAAAGCATATCACATCAATAAAAAATACCACATCAAAACTATGTGCAAGAAGTTAACTAAATTTCAAATAAACAGCAATCATCTTAATTATTATAATTAATCAACTGGTATATTTAGAAATTTTGAGTGTTATAAGCTTCAGACTCGTACCTTTCCATAGCACACGCCAGCAACAAATTTATTTAATAGAACTACTCAAACAAATACAAACAACTTCAAGATTATAGCTTGGACGCCCTCAAAATAAATTTTCGATGCTTTCGTGACCTGAAAATCCTAATCTTGTGTGAAATACCTGCTTTGCTTCAAGTTTTCGTTGCTTTCATGAAAATCATTTCCTTAGACAAATTGCTGTCCAAATGAGGAATTACGAATATAAGCACAAAATTAATCTAAGTTCAAAGAGCTTTTAATTTGAACTATTCATTTTGTGCATTTGATTTTGAACTAAGGAAAATTAGAAATCTCGAAAGGACTACTTAAGTAACGAGAGCGAATTATCATTTTAAAACATCTCGAGGCAATTCACGTTGCGCTACTGTGCTTAAGTTCATACACTGATGATTTCACATTTAATGTGTGATAAAAAATATTTATTAAATAAGTACTATAGCATATGATAATGAAAGCCCTAAGAAACTAGTCTTTAAAGCTAAAAATTGATTAAGAACTTTTTAAAAACACACGTAAATAAAAAAAAATAGTACAGTACGACTTCCATTGGTGAAAAGTACTTGTTGGTACAAACTCTGAATCATCCACCCATACCCGAAATGGAAAATTTTATTATTTTTATCATACAAAATATTATCTTTTGTTTTTTTTTCAGATTTTCAGAGTTTCATAGTTTGATCTTCTTATAGTTTTCCCACAGGACTTAAATAAATTTTCTAGGGTTGCAATTCTATTAAACTACCGTTGTGGACGACTTTGCATCGAAATTTATTACAACTAAATTATGCTTAACTGCCGACAGGAGATTTTGCAATTTGTCGATTTAATTACCGAAAGCTAAATTTTATTTAAATTTTGATGCTCAAGAATACCGCGTGTCTATTGTCTATCATATATATATATATATATATACTAGCTGAAGTACCCGTCCTCGACGGGTTAGTGAATGCAAATTTCCAAAAAGCAAGAACTTTCGTCAGCTTTGTAGGAGTACACGGAATGGATGGAGTATGTTGCCAAAGTAAAGAAAGCGAAGTTATCATTTTTATGTATTGTTAAAATATTACAGGTTAAGAGAGTCACTAAGTAATATCATTTCATTCGCTTTAGTCGTAATTATGTGATGCGCGAACGAATGTTTACGCATATTGAAATAATTTTCGCAAAATCTCAAAATTTAATCAACATTTTTGAAAAATTCGAAGCCCAGAATTTAAGTTGAGTGACAACCTATCATGTCACCCAAATTCGTTTCATTCCCTGCAGTCTTTATTTCGTGATGCTGGAAAAAATTTTCAGCATTTTAAAACGATTTTCGAAAAATCTCAAAATGTAATCAAAATATTTTAAAAATTCTCAACGCCTATAAATTAAGATTAGCAACTACCTATCATATCAATAAATTTCGTATCATTCGTATTAGTCGTTATTACGTGATGTTTGAAGAAATATAAACTATTTTGAGAGAATTTTCACAAAATCTCAAAATCTAACAAAAATGTTTAAAATTTGAACACCCATAGTTTATGTTGAGCAACCATCTATCGTGTGACCAAATTTCAGATCATTCACTTTAGTCGTTATTACGTAATGCGGGAACAAAGATTCACTCAGTTTTAAACGATTTTCATAAAATCGCGAAATCTGATCGATTTTTTTTTTAATTAGATGCTTCTAGTTTAAGGTGAATGACCACCTATCATTTCACCAAATATCATTTTTTCACCTTTGCAGTTATTACGTGATGTGCGAACACAAATTTACGCAGTTTGAAATGATTTTCGAAAAATTTCAAAATCTAATCAAGATTTCTTTTAAATTCGATACCTATGTTTTAAGTTGAGTGACCACCTATCATGACACCCAATTTCATATCATTCGATTCAGCCGTTTTTACGTGATGCTTGAACACAATTTACGCAGTTTGAAAGGATTTTCGCAAAATCTCAAAATCCAATCAGGGTTTTTTAAAAATTGGACGCCTATGTTTTAAGTTGAGTGACAACCTATCATGACACTCAATTTCATATCATTCGCTTCAGTCGTTTTTACGTGATGCTTGAACACAAATTTACGCAGTTTGAAAGGTTTTTCGCAAAATCTCAAAATCCAATCAGGATTTTTTAAAAATTGGACGCCTATGTTTTAAGTTGAGTGACCCCCTATCATGACACCGAATTTCATATCATTCGCTTCAGTCGTTTTTACGTGATGCTTAAACAAAAAAAGCGTCACGGACAGAATGACAGAATGACAGAATGACAGAAGGACAGAATGACAGAATGACAGACAGACAAACTTTTTTTTGAGGGTCACATAGGATTCCCAGGTGCTTGAAACGGATAGAAATCGCAAAATTTTTGAATTCCAAGAAATGTACAGACAAAAGTCTAATTTTATTTATATAGATAGATAGATATATAAATGGGGCTGCAAAAATTTTAAGGAGTAAATCATTACTGACATTTAATCACAAGAAGACATATAGTATTTAGTATACTAGAGATGATCGTGAATATTTTTAATTTAAATTTTTTCATGTAGTAAGTGCTTATAATAATAGTTGTTCATTATTTCGGGTACAGTTTCCACAAAATTTAATTTTTTTGTTTAAGGATGTGGACTTACTTTAGTTTGAGTTTTTAGATTTTTCGAATATTTTAGTTCAGTGAGGATAGCAAATTATAAATGGGCAGGCTATATTTTACTCCGGAAGCTTTATGCGCATTCTTACTTATTAAAAATATGTTTTCAGGAAAATGATTTTTACACGTAAATTAAAAAGATATTTTTTAGCAGAAAAAAAAGATAAAACTTGCGATTACAATTTGTAAATTATTTTAGAGTTCAGTAACAGACTAAAGTTATGTTGGCATTCCATATTTATTTGGATTAAAAATACCTGTTACACACCATTTAAAATAGTCTACTACACACGTGATATTAGAAAGTTGCTCAAAAATGTAATGTAAAATTTAACCAGCGTCACGGTTTTACTTTACGTAGTGAAGATTCCTATAACAATTTATTTATATTTAGGTGCCGTTAGCAGTAAAGAAAGTATAATCATCAGCTGAATAAGTAAATTAAGTTTTGTAAAATGATGTATTGTTCCGAAGAATGTATTGTTTTATTTACTAAAGACGGACAATTATTATTCTTCGCATCATTTACAGTTCAGCATGCATTAATTTTAATTTGTATTACCTATTCTTTTAATAATCGTATTTTATGATATAAAGACAATTAAGTTCTTGAAGGAAAAACGTTGGAAAGATTCCAAAATGATTTTAAAAAAATGTCATTTTCGATGTTATACAAGTAAATTTCTCCAACAATATTTTCAGTAGTTAAAACTTAGAGCCATAAATCAATGTCTGAACCATTTTTGTTAGAGTGCATAGTGTGTTGGGAGATTTATTTAATCAAATTACGCCAACAGAGGATTTCGTAATTCCGGATTTTGTTCACGGCAATAGCGATATAATTTCTCATCTGTCACATGACATGAAATTTGTCGTTTAATGTAATATGCGTTTTGTCTGGAGTTTATTTTTCATGCTTACCGTGAGACAAATAAAAGCCAAAATAAAGAATTACAAAAGTATAAAGAACTTAGCTTAGGTCACTAAAAGTGTTTTTATGCATAGCTTTTTTTTGTTGGAAATATTTTTATTTGGTAAAGTTATAGGTAAAATACAGAAATTAATATAGATGAAATTTTATTTGAGATAAAAACTTAAATTTTAAATTGTTTTTTTTTTTTTGGTTCGAAATAAATATAGAAAGTACCTCAAATTTTATAGGGAAAATCTAAATGAATTAATTCATTGAGTTTTTTATCTAAGTGTATCATCAAAGCGTACTTTATGACACACTTAAGTCATCAAGTATGCTTTGATCATCAAAACAAGTATGCTTTGATGATACACTTAGCTCAAATGCGACTTTTCACTGGCCACATCATCGAAAAAGTATTATGAAATATCTAATTCACCTTGGAGCAAAATTTTTATGGTTTCCAAGAAAGAATATTTCCTAGGTATAAATTCTTTGAAGTAATATTTTCCTTCAATTTCTCTGTATATTATTAAATATAACTTTACCATTTACACAATGTAGGTTCTCTTCGGAAATTTGAAAAGTGCATAAATTTAGAAAATCAACGTAAAATTAAAAGAAAGCAAATAATTATGTAATAAATTAATGCTCTAAGCTTTCGTTAGATCAAGTACTTACCAAGGAATCTGTCAAAGAAATATTTTATATTAATTTTTGAATTCATTTGTACTTTATATTTCATTAATATTACAGATCATAACCGAAAGTCGAGTAGTAGAAGTGACTGCAAATAAAAATAGAATTATTCTCTTGAAACTATTAAAAGATCATACTTAAAATTTTAGAAGAATTACGATGAAATGGTAATGATTCGATTAATAATTCAAATAATACTTTTTTAAATTTGTCGCATCGGAAATATAGAACTTCCCCTTTATCAACATTATTTTTTTTCAGGCCCTAGAAAATTGAAGTATTTATACTGAGAAATCTCGTAAAGAAATGTTTTCTTTCGATTAATTGGTCAATAGGTCTGAAATCACAAATTGATTAATATTACATTTCATAACCAAATGCCAAGTGACAGAAGTGAAACAGATACCATCTATAGAATTACACAGAAATCCCTTCAAAACTTTTAAAAGCGCATAATTTAAGTTTTACAAGAACGTACAGCCAAATGGATATTTCAAATAATAATTAGATATAATAATTTCAGCGCTGTCTATCCATCTCTGTATTTTCTGTACCGTAATCCAAATGCAATTTTTCATTAGTCGCGTGACCCAAAAATCATCGCGAAATATGAAACGGCACCCCAGCCCTCTGCACCACTTTCCCCAAGCAGTCCCCAGGAAATGGTTTCCTGGAGACAAATGAATTGTGCAAATGAGAAATTACAAGATTATGTGCAAACGCTCACAGGAGTTATTCCAAAATCCAGCGAGGAAAGCGTGAAAGACATTATTCATTTCAGCTTTCAAATTAAGATTTTAAGGTATATTACTTGGAAGAAATTGGAAGCGTTTCTGAAATTTGGAAAATATGGCGTGAAATATTTCTAGCAAAGCAAATTACGCTGGATCCGTTTTACATTTAAGGTGTAATAACACTTAGTGTTATTAACTAGAATCCAGCACTTCCATTATTCCATTCATGATTTAAATTAATGTTTGTTGTCATTCCTGTTTAATTCTGAAACCTTAGTTTTTGAGTACATTTATTATTTTTGTGGCAGTGCGTGAAAATAACAATTTTTCTTTGTTTCAATGATTCTTCTTTTTTATTATTTTAAAATACGAACAAAAATAGTTTTTAGAAAAGAACATAGAAAAGCATTAGAAATGAGCAATTAAGTTTTACAAGCAAGTTTTATAACCAACGCAATATTTCATTTTAGAACGATTTAAGTGCTACACAGATTTAATATTTTTGATTGTTTAATATTATTATAGTTAAAGGAGCGCGTTTGTTTGTTTACATGTCATGACAAACCTACACTAGAGGCATCTGCCAAGGGGGGATTCCTTAGGCAAAAGACTTTAAGAGAGCTTCTAAAGCATATTCACTTTAAATCTGGAGAAAACCATTAAAAATGCAGGCCATTAGACCGACAGCCGCACGACAGACCCGAACCTGTGACTTTCACACTGAAGCCATGTACCATGTTCAGTGTCGTATTCACTCGGCCCTATTTGGGCTAAAGTTGAAGAGGGAATAGCGTCATTCGAAAAACGCCAATATTTATGGTGCTATTTAAGTAATGTACTAAGTGAGTTTTGTAAAATCATGTGATGTTTTTTGTGGGGGGGGGGGTGAACGATACATTCATGAAAGAACAATAAACATATTAAGGGTTTTGTTACAAAAAGGAGATAGCTCCTTTTATTCAAGTTTTCGGAAAATTTAAAAAATAAGTTTGGGAATATAATACAAACTATCAAAACCGGCAGCTTTATTTAATAAGTAACACAATAATAAAATATTGGAGCTACATGGTTTTTGTACCAAACGAAGCGGATTTTATGTTACTACAAGATAGTACATGTAACTCCAAACTACCATAGGATGGACCTACCTCGTTTTTGCAGCTATATACTTCATATTCCTTTTAAAGCATAGATTTTACATGAAGGATTTTTTGATAGATTTATCATTATGAAAATACACTAAACTACTGAATCATCAATTCTTTGTCTGTTATACAGATTGCCAATTAATTCTAGTAGTGGAAAGTTTTGGTGAAACTCAGTGCGAGTTGGTTGCAATCTTTAGAGTTCAGATGATGTTTCCGATCATTTAATAAGAACAAATAATGGACATTTCTCTCATAAGTCATAAACCGAGCTTGCTGAACACCCAGGCTCCCTAAACGAGAGATGTGATACGTCATGAACTTCAATATAGCCAGTGTGTTAAAAGTGATAACTGGATTTTTGGACGAAAAAGAGAAATATCCAAACTGATCATTGCTCCAATACTTTAGCAACTAATAAGGTAAAAATCTAAATTAAGCATCACATACTCTGAGAAGTACTTTTGCCTTGAAAATTATATTTTAATAACTCAATATTTAAATAAGTAATTCATACTTGAAAAACTATGAATGCGAAAAGCGTTCATAGTTTTTTTTAAAAAACTGAGGTTATGTTTTCAATACCAGTTAGACTCTTATTTAGGCACTTACCACTGATGCTCTCCAGCCCAGTCAAGGCTCTGTTAGTTGATTGCGTGTGATTATGGCAACGCTACACTAGGGCGATCTGCCAAGAGGAGGCGCCTTGGTAGGAGGACTTTCTAAGGGGTTCTAACGCGTATTCACGTTACATCTGGAGAAAACCTACCAAAACTCCAGACCGTTAGATCGACAGCCGCGCGATGGGACCCGAACACCGGACCTTCACACTTCGGCCATCTACCATTTTCAGTGGCATAACCACTGTGCCATAGTGAGGCGAAGGCTCTGTTAGATTTGAAATGTAAAATACTTTGTTCTAAAACATAATTGAAGAAAAGTAATCCATAAGATTTTGATCATTTCTCTATTCCTACGTGTAAGGATAAGAACTGTAGCATGGGACAATTATATGCTAGTTTTTATATTTTGGTGTGTAAAATGATCTTCTGCAATACACTTTCTGCTTGTATGAGGTTTCAGGTTTGTTATTTAAAAATATTATTAAACTGAAGTTATTTTTTAAAGTAGTTTGTCTCTGTCTATAAAAAGCTTACGTTTGGCTTTCAAAAAAGTTTATTTTCTCTAGAAATTGTTATGAAGATTAATTTAATATATTTTGTATACGCGAAATATGATAGAAAATATATCATAAATAAGAACCATAAATTTTTTTAAATACCGAATATATTTTTTTCACTATTGAATACACTTTTACCCACATAAAGTAAATTTCTTCACGCTATTCCTATGAAAGCTTGTTTAAATTTTCTAGCGTTTCATATTTGAAAATACTGAGGCAAGCAGATAATATTACTCCTTTACGATAAGGCGGTATCAAAATGAAGCATCCCTATTTAAAGAGAATCTAGATATATAACTCTGCTCTTCACTTACCTAAACCTACCTTGATTTATCATTCGCAATCTGTGTCATAAAGATAACTTAATTTTTCAACGCTAATTTATCCTTAAAGATGTAAACTTTCAACAGCAACGCATTAATATTATTAAGGATGAATGAGGGTACAATTATTGTCTTAAACACTTATGGATAAACTGAGAAGTATAATGAATATTGCGACATCCCTGTCTAGGATACAGATTAATTTTCGATTCTTATTTGGTACCGAAATTGTTTTAGAGTATAGGGGGCTGTATATTATTAATTATGTCACAATATGTTTAGTGTTTTACGTTAAAAAATTAATTATTTATGAAAAATTACTTTTAATTGTTTTATGGTACTAAAGCTATTTATATGTACGTAGTAATTAGAATATTATCTGATATAAGTTATGCTTGTATGCATGACGCAATATAAATAAAGCAGATGTTTGTGCGTGTGATTAATATCATAGATTAAGTATAGATGTGATTACTGGATACTTTCTACTTAATGAGAACTAATCAAAATGGAGTTTAGTAATTTTGTTAGAACTTTGCGAGATTACTATTTAATTAAACGAAAATGATGAATTTTCTCAATTTTAAAGTAAATCCTTGTTATGTTTACATCAATTAAACATTGATGAGGTGAGTAAAAAAAGGGGGGCTAAAGAATGTCTCTATAGAGATATAATAGCACATACATAAAATTTTACTTTTACTAAGAAATTAATTGAATCATAAATTGAAGAACAAATTCCTATGTCTATTACATGCCTACAAATTCATGAAGCTCACCTAATAAATTTATCACGTACGCTGTGTATTGTTATTTGATTTCCTGATCGAATTCAAAGGAGGAAAATCATGTGTACATGATTTGCATTTCATCTGTATTTTTTTATGTCCTTATATTTTACTTAAAGGTAGGGATAAGAATATTTTGATTCGCCAAATTTAGTGAATAGTGCTTGTTTTTCTACCTAATTACTAGAGCATAAAACTACTAAGGTCTTGGCTGTAAAAATAAATTAAAACATAGATGGAACGTGCGTTCCCCAATATCTGTCACCAGTAAGTAGTATCTAAAAATATTTTAAATGCTCCGGATTAATATAAAATTGGCTGAGATATTCATTATATCATGTAAAATAAATTTAAGTAAAACGAATAGTGCTCATCAGCCGTGATAGCATTTAAAAAATTCAGATCTGGGGAAGAAAAGTTAAATGGCACTTTTTGAAGTTACTCATTTTTTTCTAACTTTTTCCGTGAGTATTCATATTTTCAACTAAGAAATAAAACTTTTATTGTTTGTTTCAATTTTTCGCATGATTAAGAAAACACATATAAAATGAACATGATTTTGGAAGTACACACCGATCTAAAAAAAACATAATATAAGTAAAATTAGCTGTCCTATTTTATTTTAGTAGGTATGCCTTTTTATTTCAATAAGAAGACATTTTATCTTGTTTTCTTATGAGAAATATTTATCTCTACACGTAGTTTATGACAGGAACCGGAAAGCACAAGTTACCAGAGAAATCTACAATCCTAACAGCAGCATGATTCTTTGTGACCATAAAGTGAAATCGCAAAACGCTCACAAACGGGTCCCTTAGTCACTACCAGTTACGATATAATTACCTATGTCCTTATGTCTCCTAACAGTGAAGTAGCAAAATAATCCTGCAGTACAGTAACAACGATGACGACAATGGCTGTTGTGACTCTTTTTTGACCCCAAGGTGTAGTCGCAAATACCAATGTGACATTGCGACGAAGCTATGTTGTCACAAAAATAGTTGCGAGGGCCGTCGGAGAAAATATAAATATCTCGAGCAGCCATCTGCCGCTGAAGTCTGAAATCACTTCAAGCATTAGCAATTTAGAAATAACCTTCAGGACCTTAGCAAAGAAAAGCGGATCAGGAGACAAACATTGAAGCCACCTTTCAGTATAGTATTCAGTACAACATTTTGTCTTTCATCATTTTCCTGGACACCATTTAACTATTTTATTTAAACTGATGCATCCTTTTCTGAGAGTG
This sequence comes from Cheiracanthium punctorium, assembly GCA_038373885.1. Classification (NCBI taxonomy): domain Eukaryota; kingdom Metazoa; phylum Arthropoda; class Arachnida; order Araneae; family Cheiracanthiidae; genus Cheiracanthium; species Cheiracanthium punctorium. The sequence continues at coordinate 234,667 of JAWZYV010015281.1, forward strand.
CATTACTTCAAAAGTTACACTTTAAACTTCATTATCTAATCTCCGTTGCATTCTGAGGTTCTGATATTATTCATTAGCTTGAAAAAAAAATCTCGAATTTTGAAATAGGTGTTGCCTTATCCCAGCTGTAACAATTCATCTTCAAAAAATCATTTTTTATGTAACGAAAAGAATTTAGTTTGAACAAACTTCATAAGACATTACGATATTAAAAAGAAAGTCTCATTAATAATACGTAATGAGTTTGTTTGAAGAAATGTCATGTTGCTAAAGTCATCTATTAATAAGAAAATGTAAAGATATTTCATCCACTCCTAAAAGAAATAAGAAGATAATTGTGGCGAAAAAAAATGATTAGTATTACTTATTTTAATGAATGCAACATTTTGTAAATATTCTGAGAGTTATTATCTCAATATGGCTTTAAATATGGCTAGTAGTTTATGCGAAACGAGCATAAAAATAAAAGTAATTTTGACAAAAGAAACAATGTATCTTTACTGTGGAAATTTATAATTATCAGCATACACTATAATTATGTGATTGGAGATCGTGAAATTATTTTGTTTATGCATTCACATTAGCAAGAGTTGAACAAGCTATTGTATTGCTTTAAAAATGTGAAAAATTAAGAAATCTAAAATATATGGTTTGATAGAACGAAGAGATTAATTTTGAAGTAAGCTATTGTTTCACAAATAATCATTTTAAGGTTTATGGTCGAAAAGAGTATGTGTATTTATGGATACTTCCTTGAAATTATCTGTTGAAGACGTCTCTGGCAACGCTAACTGTATCCGAGTATTAATATTCACTTCCCGGAAGCATAGAAATGAGATTCTTATTACTATCTTCTTTTCCATCACACAGAGAAGGAACTCAAAGCCATTTTCCAAAGCTCTAATTTCGAGATTTTGCACAGAAAAGCAACGAAAAGTAAAACCGTTTTCCACTTTTCCTTTGCACTAAAATAATTGTCGAAAATTCTCGGCTCCAGAAGACAAGTTCTCTGGAGACCATTTTTATCTGTCTCTTAGAAAATGGATTTTGCAGAGAGATGAATAAAGATATTAATGAGAAATTACAAGATTCGGCAAAGCCGTATAGCCTCATTAATATTTTATAATGAGTCCTCCGAAGAAATCGCATTGTTCTAAAATCATCCGTCAAGAGGGAAATGGGAATAGGCCCGTCTCCACCTCAGTCTGAATTTATGACATAATTATGGTCAGAGATGAACAATATTTCATTTTCCAAAGAAAGAAAAGTGGGATCCCATCGTCACAGAATTATGTGATTGCACATGTGAAATTATCCTTACACGAAAGACAGATTCATTAAAGCGAAGATATTTTTATTAAATGTGCAGAAATCCTTTCTTAATAGAAATGATCTACTAGAATGTAAAAGTGAATGAAGATGAAAAGTTCGTGACTCGCAACGTAACTTTGAATCTAGAAAGGTATCTTGTGAATGCGTTTTCAGGCATAATTAAAATACTTTGCATACGGTATCAGTGATGACAATAGGAATCTTCATTAATTCAAAGATCCTTTTAAAAAAGTTTGAAAACTATAGTCATAGAAAAGTTTGAAACCTATAGTCATTAAAAAAATCTTAAAAATTTAGCTTAATTGAGTGTTTAAATTATTTATTCTTGTGAATTACATATACTTACAAAAATATACATTCTTATCTTGTACAACTGTCTGTTTTAATCATTTATGAATTTGGAAATTAAAAATTTATAAATATGGAAATGCAAGTAAACATTTATGTTTCAGAGTGAAAGTGACAAGATATGCAAAATAAATAAATAAATAAGTAAATGAAAAAGTAAATACTGTTAAAAAATAAATAAAATAAAATAAATTTAAGTTATACGCATTTTTATTAAACATAATATAGAATGTACAGGTATTAGCTTCCTTTTTAAAAATATTTATTAAATTCGAGCCTCATTCAACATATACTATATGTAAATGAATAAAAATAAAGGACAATGAATTGGAAAATTAAAACAACTATGTATTTTTTTTCGTAATATTTGTTAAAAAGGCCTATTAAGCATTCAAAAGGTAGTGTAAAATCGCACTTTTATAACATACTTTCTATTTCAAAAAATATAGAAAAACCAGAGGCACGCTGTCCAAATGTTTTAAAATTTATTCTTAGCATTTTTATTTTTATCTTGTTTGAAATAAACATGGTATAATTCTATTTATGATACCAATCTCTATAAAATGTGCCCCATATGCGCGGAAAGTTCCACAAGTCTACTTTAAATGATATAACATAGGTGATAAATCTTGCTTGTTCCTTAATATGCATTTTCACTATAAACTAAAAAGGGATAATAATAGTCGGTAAGATAATAAAAGGGTAATAGAGAATGTAAATAATTGGATATATAAAATAAGTACCACTTAAAGATTTCACAAAAACTTTCACTTAATAATTTAACTAAGATATATTTGTTTTTGTCATTGTCAGAATAGCTGTGAATACAAATAAAAAACTGAACAACCCCCTTGGTGCAGCCTTCATGTTCATGTTTTCCAAAGAGATGTCTTGGAATACACGCCCCGTATGCTTCTGGAAAACCTTCCCCGTCGCCATGTTGCAACTTTTGCACTACTTCGTTGAATAACGGTAAAGGTGTATGCTATTTGCAAAAACAAACACATGGTTACTTGTAGAAAGAGACTTTTTTTTATCAAGGGCAATATCAAAACAGTAAGTTTAATACTGGTATGTTTAAATTTATATATAGACCTGAAAATTTACTCACAGTGGAAGAAAAATAAGAAAATTTCCCTTCTTAGAATATGACAGCAGCTACTGAGCTAAAATTTCCGTAAATGATGTGTAATATGTTTCAGTTCCTCCATCGTGCCATTTAGCAGCTAATTTAAAAAATAAAGCAAGCTGGAAGACATGCCCCTATGGAAAATGAATCCCGATCTCACTAACTATTTAAATAAAGAATGCATGTCTAAATTTAACAGAAATTATAACACGGTGTTATCTCTCTTATGAAAATTGTCACCTTAAGGTGGCAAGTATCCTTACACCTGAATTTCCATACCTGGCTACGATGATGTGTTGAAATTTTTCCAATATAATTGCAATTCATTTCAGCATTTAACTGCGTAATATCACGGACCTTCGTTAATATTAAAATTAATAAGGCTTTTTAAAGTAAAGCACTTAAACGAAAAGTACACTACAGGACGACCGTTTCGAGTGGTAAAAAAGGTCTACCTTTTCTCAGCAGCAGTAAGCTCAGCCACCCAAACAAGCAGGCCAGCTAGAACTCTAAAACGTCCAGATTGTGTGGACAGAAAAGCTTTATGTAGTTGAGGTAGGGTGAACTTTTAGCACAAGCAGAAGTCTTACATTTCTAAACTTCCTGTTTGTGAGGATGGTGGATGCTTTTACAGTTCAGATTGGTTGTTTTGTTAAGGCAAAGCAAAATAGGATTATGAAAAATCTTGGATATTTGACGCCAATGACAATTTTTCATTATCTGGCCATTTACGTACGCGAATAATTGATAATCATTTCCCATTATGGGTTTCGTTAACACAGCTCTTCAGCTATTCTTATACAAAATCTTTGGCAGGCTGGCGTATTTAGCGTTACAAAATATTTCATCTCTCCGCGGTGACAAGTATCCAAGCTCTGCCAATGGGTTTAGCAGTGAAGCCGTATTTCAACACTTGCTGTTGTATTGCAAAGGAAAATCACGTTAGACGCTTCAGATCGCCACCGTAGATTCTGATCGCTATCGCACGGTAGGCTAGAGCCAAAACCTTCACACAATAACTATCTACCCTTATTCCGTATCTTTACCACTCAGCCATTGGTCGGCCTTTTAAAACTTGCATAGCGGTTATTTAAATTATAACGATATCTATTCTTACATACATAACCACCTAGCGTTAAGCATTTAGTCTAACAAATACGCACGTTAGAATTACAATTTAACGAATTATATTTTTCAGCATTAGCGCGAACGTACACTTTTCACTAAGCTAATTACAGTTTGCCTGGATATACCGTTAAACTCGGCAGCTCCTTCATTTACACAACGTTAAGAGAAATTTCTCTCTCTGCTTTTGGAAACTTCAATTTCAAAACGTGGAACTTAGGAGGAACAGCAGAATAGGTTATCTGAGAAAACCAACGGTCATTTTTCATGAGAAAATCGGCCGCGCATCTGTCGCGACTGTTATGGAAATGTCAGTAATTTTAAGATTTTAAATGCCCGCATTGCTGATGATAAGCTGATATATGATCGTAAATTACTTTTCAGGAATTGGAATGACTGCGGAATTCCCGTGAAAACGCGTTTTTGACAGACTGTTATTTTATTAAATATAATTTTCCTTGAAAACTCGAAGTGCCTTCTGAAAGTGGCTTTTATTTAATCAATAATCACATTTGTTTATCAGTTGTTTTAAACATATCGAAAATATTGAAAACCGGAAGGCCATTTTAGGAAGTATCGCCATCAATTAAAAGTATATGCTCATTTCTTTTTATTTTTTAAACAGCTAATAGTAAGCTGCCTTGTAAAAGTGAAAGTTTGGCGTTTAAATGTGCATTATTCCTTTTCACTAATGTAGAGATATTTGCAGATATAAACATACGATTTACAATGCAGACCGACAAATATTTAATTTATTTCTAGTTTATTTAAAATAGTTATACAATATCGAAATATCATATTTTTAAACACACGCGTATCGAGACAAGTACACTCGCATTTATTTTATTTTTAATACAAACAGGCCTCTATCTCGCATTTAAAATATACTAAAATTAGGACCATAGTGTCTTCAAATAAGTAACTTTAAGTATAAGAACAACTACTGAATTCCAAAATATTTAATCATTAAAGATATTTTCATGAAACATGATTAGTGCGAAAGTATACAAAATTTCGAAAAAGAAAAGAAAAAAAAAGTCATATCTTCACAGTGATTTGAGCAAAATCATTTAATGTGGTAAAAAGATTTATGATTTATTTCTAAAATAAAACTTGTACTCGATTTAGATTTCGAATAAAGTTGAGAAATAACAAATGAATCAGACATTTACTTTATGGATTTATGATTTTCTTGCATAATTACCACGATATAGTTTTTGTTAAAAGTTAAGGGAAGGGAACTGAATGAATGAAAGGTTTATAGATTCTAAAGCATACTGTAGAATCACAGTTGGATTTCTGATCGTAACATAATAAGAGTAGTGAATACTTTATGTTTAAACAAAACTTATAAATATTTTCAAATAAATCTAAAATGCATCAAAATATGTTACTTCTCACCAAAATAGCAAAAACCACAGAAAAAATGCTATTTTATTAATTATTATTGGATTTATATAAATGAGTGAGCAGTAAAAAATGCATTAATGAAGCATGCGTCATAAGAGTTCAATTTTATATTTACACTTTGTGATTTAGAAAAAGCATGAACTTAATAAATTTATTCATTGCCAAATTAAAAAAGCATTTTTGATACGATAGCACTATCAATTCGTTTCATACTAACACACAGCAATCCTATTTATTGGCTATTTAAATGCATTTATGTACCTGTAATATGGAACTATATTACAACAAGGATAGTAAAATGAACAGGTGCTCAAAATTACAAATGTCTTTCATCTATGCTGTCCAAAGAATAAATATTTAAACTTTTTTTTTTTTAAAGTCATCTCAAAATACTTTATTGACTTTACTGATATCACAAAAACAAAAAATATCCAGACTTCTTTCAACTATTTTATTATTTTACATACTTAAAACGGTATTCCTTCAAGAATCCATTTTCAAGTTTTGCCTTTTGGTTTTTCGGAGAACACCAGCTATCCTAAAGCGTTGTGAAACGAGAATAAATTGTACGGATGCGTAATCAGTCGCAACTTCAACTTCTGCAAAACAACTATTCAAATTCTTTTTGTTGCATAAATTCTTTTAAATTTTTTGTGCTTTGTATGCGTTGGGGTTCTATTTTGTGCACTAGATGCACTAGGGCCAAGACAAAGTGCACTAGGGCCACCTGGCATAGGGAAGAATGCCTTCTTATGGAGGACTTCTTATGAGGATCTAACTTGTATTAACGTCACATCTGGGGAAAACCACCCAAAACTCCGGACTCTTAGATTAACACCCGCTTGGCCAGCTATAAAACTGAACCCCCACACATCAGTTAACTATCAATGTTAAGCATCCGGTTTGCCAATTATCGGCCATTTATGTGTTAGACAAGTTATCATATCAATCAGTTTATAATAATGATAACATTAAGGCAGAATATGTACCGTAAAGCAAATAATAAATTTGTAAAATAGAAATTCTGTAGAATACATTTAACGAACTCATCATTTCTTAAATCAACGAACATTTATTTCTGCTCTAACAAAATGTACAAATAATTTCACCCCCTTGTTATGAATACACAACTGTTGTTTAATGAATATAAAAACAACAGAAAAGGCACTCTAGAAACAAACAGAGCTAAAATGTCAACCGTGATAGACAGAGCATTTATTCAAATTCTAAAAACGAACTAATGCGGCACTGTTTCTGCGAATTACCCCCCAACCGGTAAGCTCTGAACTTTAACATGTACATGGCACCTTTCTTCTTGTCACCAAACGTCAGCAGGTGTGATAATTTCCCTGCATTACAATCCGTATTATGCTAATTTTAATTTCTCTACTTCTACCCCTGACGTGACGCTTTCACTGCATACAGATTCTGGAAATAGGAGAAAAGGTCATTTTCGCAAATGTTTCAACAATTCTCTCAGATCTCATTAAAAGTGAATACCTGAAAGCGTGAACGCGAGTAAAAAGGTCACCCGGAATCATGCGGTGTTTTACTTGGACCTTGCAATGCTTTTAGCATTTCGGTGCATTTTCACCTGTAACAGAATGCTAGATATTTGATACAAATTTGAATTTTTAGACGTTGATTTTTCCTTACTGCGCCCATAAAAGAGATAACAGTTTTGGCATTGTTTGAATGAATAATAATTGCCACAAATGGCACAGATTTAGTTTAATATGAAAGGCGTCTTCCTTTATGAAATAAACGTATCCCAAATGCAAATTTAACGTTTCGTGCGTAAAAAATAAAATAAATATATTAAACATGATTATCTAAATACAATCGTTATTGCCAATACTTTTATTAGCTAATTATGATTTAGTTTGACCAGTCATGCATAAAGGCATTAAGTAATATTTTTGCATTTCTACGAAAACATCATCATCTTATTGAAAAATAATGCAAACAACAAAGAAACATTCTCACAATACATATAAAATATTTATAACCATCAACTTCATTTTAATTTCACTAGCTATTAAATCTTAATCAATAAGATAAACAAAATGAATAAAAATCATTGCTAATAAAAAAGTTACATTGGATGTACAATTTTGTTTTAGCCGTTTTTTCCTGAAATTTGTGGTTTTCTAATAAGAAGGTGCCATATCTATTTAATAATCAAAATTAAAATTATCCAAAGTGATATTCTGCAAAGCCAAAAGGAGCCAATTCTTTTGGCTTTGAAAAGAGCCTGCAATAAGCAACCTACACTTCTGCATCTACTAAAATCTTCACCGATATGGTGGTTTAGTTACGGGGTTGGTTAATAGCGACTTCACCATTTGAGTAGTTGAGAACATCGATGATACTCATCTGTAGATTTTTCCGTATTAATGCAAAAAATTAAAATCTCCCTCAAACAACAAGGATTTGACTAATAAACCATCATTTTGAATCGAGAATAACTTTACGATGCAGACTCAAATCAACTCAAATTCTTACGGGTTATGTTGACAGATGCAAGTTGATTGTATGATGTCTATGACCTAAATATTTCGCAGATTTATTTAGGCCATTCGTTATTATGCCATTCGCTTACTCAGCATTAAAACCATCTATAGGAAATTTAGAATTAAGTTGTACACACTGAAGACAGTCGTGTTCTTTAAAGGCTTATTTATCGTCCCCGCGTCTGTTGTCAAGTTACAGGGGTAAAAGGATGTTGTCTGCCCTACTTTTACGACTTTTTAATGATGTGAGGGGTCCACCAACAAAAAGCAACTGCGCTAAACCACGAACACCGATAAGAGACTAAAATGCAGAAGCTGCGACAGTTTTTGTCGCTACACGAATTTTGTTACGTCGCATTGCAATACATTCTAGTCACTCACAATCAAAAGATGCCTTTACCGGCACATTGTGTTGTAAGTGCCTAAAACTTATACCAGTTATACAGAGTGTTTCAAAATTAGAGGAACAAACTTCTAGGACGGGTAGGTACAAGGCGGAATGTACCTGTTAATAATCATTTTGGAAGAAGTGTTGAAGTTTGGTCTGATTTCCTAACCATGTTTCATAAACAATGGGCTTTCCTCCGACAGTTTCATGAATGTAATTAAAAAAATTCTGAATTAACAATTTTTATGAAGTGGAATCTCTGAAAGATGCATTAGTTTTAGAAAAACCGTGGTTGGAAATTTCACTATTACTTGAACTCTTCCTCTAAAGTGATTATTAGCAAATGCATGAAGAAGAAGTTTACGACCCCACATCGCTAGGTGATTCCGAACTATCTTGTCGTAACCTACACTTCCTAGAATTTTGTTCCTCTAATTTTAAAACACCTGGTATATACAGGGTGCGAACTGAACATTATCTCCAGTTGGGGAGATTTGAAAGTAAACATTCTCCAAGGGGGGACACTTGAAAAGAAGAAGGAGGAAAGGTGCAAATGCTTCCTTCATAGGGATGGACGCGAGACGACTATTTTGCGAGACGAGACAGAGATTTACAGCTTTTTTGAGAGACGAGACACACATTTTTAACATTACGGTATAGGGATTTTTGCTAGACGATAAAAGCTTTTAGGCTATTTTGCGAGACGCGAGACGCTTATTTTTCGTCTCGCGTCCATCCCTATTCCCTCATATGATATTACTTGACAAATGCAGTCGCCGACACGTGTGGGAACTGACTTATATTCAAACAAAAGTCATAGATTGTTTGTTCTATGGAATCACAGATACACAAGATACATACAATGTACCTGTATTGGAAGCCACCCTTGAGGGTTTTTAGCCTAGAAAAGAGACTAAATTTTAAGGCAGTCGCCTTAGAGTATAGTAACAAACGATGACATACCACCTTCATTTTGACTTCTTGACTTCAATCCCAAATCTTCCCTCACCAGTTTAATATCTCTTCATCAGGGGATAAATAGTATCCCTGGCAGGGATCAATTCATATTTCTCTAGCCAGGGATATTACATTCTTCAGCCCTGGACGATCCCCGGCATCCCCCCCGTCAATTCGCACCTTGGATAGTAATAATACTGATGTCCTTATAATACGTAATAGTAGTTCATAAAAAGTACAATTTCTTCTTTATACCTTAGAATTAGTATGCTCACTGAAGTAAATTAATGTTGATGTGTATTATACTTTGTACATGTAGCGTTGTAATGGAGAATTGAGAAAAATGCAAAAAAGTTTAAGTTGTGACTTTACCTTACTCGAGAATTTTATTAGGCATTCCACATATAAACTAACTTCATGTAATGTATAATTGATACTGAGAAAATATATAAAGATTCAAATTATTAACGAAAAGTTATAGTAAAGTTATATAACAGCAACATTCTGCATAACGCATATTAGAGAATTTACTGAAAAATTGCACTCTACTTTAGCAAAGAATAGTTTTATGAATATAAAAAAAACATGTTAAAAGAAACGTATTTCACTTATATGCGAAAAGCTTCTTTGCAGTCTTCGAAACTTAAAAATAAATGCCCCAAATTTAAGTTCTTGGACAGTATGAGATATTCCTGACTATAAAAATCGCAGATTACGTAAGTTCTTGAAGGGCGCTTTGAAATTCAACGCCTTCGCGTGATGCTCAGGATTGTCGAAATTTCCAGAGAGAAATGTTTCCGCTCCGTCCATTTTTCGATGTTACGCTAGAATGAATCAAGAAGATTAATGAAAGCTCTAATGAGAAATTACGGAATTATGCCAGTATTTTCTGAGAGAGTCTTCCAAGGAAAGAAATACTCTTAGGGTGAAACATCTGCACGGAAAAATAAGTTAGTCTCCTATGGCGATTAAGGTAACGTTGGACCTTGGATATAAGAATATATTTTTTTTAAAAAGTGGTTAAATTTGGCTTAACATAAATAATGAAAGTAATTAACTAAAGATGTTTTGAGAATGTAAAATGTCTAGAATCTTCATACTTAATCTTGCGTATTTAAAAAAAATGAAACGCAGTAATAGTTAATGTGACTGCCGGTAATTAATTATTAAGAACATCTATATTACACAATATTCTGTAAGAGGTCTGACTTTTCAAAAATATTAGTTTAATGATTTTGTGCTTGTTAAACTTAATAGATTGCACCAAAGGGAAAATAAATTATAATGCAACGTGTTATTTCACTGTTGGAAGTGCTTTCAAAAATTAACAATTACATGTATGTTTTTTAGAGTAACCCAATACAGCCATTTTTGAACACCGATAGAGAATTTCACTGTTCAGAATTTCTTGTTGCATTACTTTTCTTTTATGGTTCACTAAAAATAAAAATGTCGTATAAAACGAAGCATAAAAATATTCCACTAAACAGTTGCATGTGATTTCTATGGCTTATGTGAAACTTCTAATTATTAATCCAATTTTCACCGTACATAAGAAAAGCGAAGAAACTGAGATATGGGTTCCAAATGCAGATACAATTATGAATTATTGAACTTCTAGATTGCTGAACTGCAATACCTCCTTATTTCTTTCAATGCAACTTATTGTTCAGAATCATATTTTTCCTATTTTCTCTCCATCTCTCCAAGGATTTGTTAACCCTTTAACGCGCAGTGTTCTCGCTCTGGGAACACCAAACTCTGACGTTTTGACTGTTGCCAGTCACGATGAATAGATTTAATTTCTATGAAAATAGTTGCGGGTGGGTAACATAGATCCACGAGAATCCTTTACTTTTTAGCACGTCATTTACCGTAAAAAATGGTCACGATTATTTTTAACAGCACTGACATCTGCTGAAAAATGGGAGAATGCGAGAACAGCTGGATAGATTACCCAATGCTGAAAAAAGGGCAGCCGTTGCCATCACTCGACTTAACTACCGGCAAGATGGCGGACGATCGAAACAGCCAGCTGCGTTACACAGCCAGATGTGTCAAAAAAAGGTCTCTAGCCTGTGGCACGAGATGAACGTTTCGATTGTCCGCTCTCTTGCTGGTAGTTAAGTCGACCGATGGCAGAGGCTGCCCTTTTTCAGCATTGGGAAACGGTTGCGCCTCAAACGGTTAATAAGACACATCCGAAATTGTAACATTGTTGCTATGTTCATTGAAATTATCCGTAAGACGCATTCTTAGTGAATTGCAATACACTTGATTTTTAGCCAAACAACTCCGATGAATTTTAATCGAAGTTCCTCTTTCTAGTATTTACTCACAGTTTTAGTGCTAAAAGTACTCAGGTACTAAATTACACAGTACATTCCTTTGAAAGTAACATTCGTATTTGTGTTCTTACTTTTGCTAATGTGTCGTAATATGACAAGAAAATATGAATTTTAGACATGTTTTCGTTAGAAGAAACACAAAAGGATAAGACTGTTTACTGTTTTGATTATAAGAAACCTTCTCTCTTATAATCAAAACAGTAAACATTTGTAAATATACAGCTTAATAGTTAGTTCATTCATAGGTTTTAAAAGCTTTTTCAGAAAGGAGTTTCACGGTCTCTGTCCGAGACTGATCTCAATGTTGATTGTTTTGATTTCTAAACCTAACGCACTGTTTATTTAAAATTTCTAAATTCATTGCAAGATTTAATAATTAGTATAAAATTAAGGCACAGCGTGTAAACTTTGAACTAACAATAAATTCAAATATTTAAAAAAATCCGAATATCTTGAATTCTTAGTGAATAGTATTATACATTTTGAAAATCTTTAAGGAATTGTTGAAAGTTTTATTTAAAAATTCCTTCGTTCAAGTTAGTTCAAGCAGAGATGTTTGAATGAATGTAGAAGATTAATGGAAGACTTAATGGGGAAATTTCTGAATTGAGAACACGTTCTCTGTATGAGTGCCTGGCTTAAGAGGAAATACCTTAAATGAAACACGTGAATATCAAAATTACTTAAATTCATTGAGTGAACTTTCAGAGGTAGTTTTCAGATAATGCAACTTTAAAAGACACATGGTGCGATGTGTTTTCTCAAAATAAATGCAAAAATAATAAAAGTTAAAATTTATTAAAAATTAAGTACCAAATAATCTTAAATAATTAATAAAAATAATCTTATAAAAAATAAAGTTTTTCAAGCATTTTACCCAATTACCAAATTAAAATTTTAATTAGAAGCAGCTTTAAATACAAATAAGTTTGTAATTGAGAATTTTTTAGCGATTTATTCAGTTTTTCAACACAAATTACCATTAGTGTCTGAATAAATAAGTGATAATTCTAAGTTTTCATGTTAGACAGATGACGAACAAAATAATTAAGTGTATAAGTTACCAAGTGCATTCAGCAAAGTAAAAGAAAAATTTACAGATGAAAAAATGTTCATATAAATATGCATAATTTAAAAACAAATTTCTTTCTTTAATAGTATATAAGATGAGTAAGTTATGCAAGAGGTACTATGAACCCTAGAATAAATTAAAAAGCGCTACTTATTGTGTTATGATGAATGGTATTAAGAAAAGAGTGTTTTTGACATTGTTTATAAAAATAATAGCCCACTGATATCAGAATTTTTATCTCAGAAGATTAGCTCAGTAGAGTTAGTAATAAAAACATACTTCCAACAGCAACTAAAATTAGTAATAAAAACATACTTCTAACAGCAACTTAAATTCCTAAAATTCTCTAAATACTTTTTTTTTCGTAAAATGGCCTAATACTGCTGAAAAATGTAAATACAATTGAAATATAGTGCATTTTGATGAGTATATTGTTAAATAATGAGTTGGAAAATAAGTTTCCCCTGGCGACTGCGGACAGAGGTGTGTATGAAAGTCAAACAATGTAATGAGACATGAAAGATACGACACAACTTTATTTGTCAACATAAGTACCAGGCACGTTGAGGCATTTGTCATACCGCTTGATAAGCTGCAAAAAGCCCTCCAGGAAAACATCAGAGCTTTGCATATGGACGAAGCCTTTTCGTACACCCTGTCGAAATTGAAAGAAGCGGCCTGGCCTCAAATCTGGCCTTCTGAAGTTGGATGAGAATGCGAGACACACTCGGTTGGGAGCGGCTACACCATCCGCCATGCAGTCCTGATCTCGCACGAAGTGACTTCCGTTTATTTCCGGCTTTGAAGAAGTATCTCGGGGGAAGGCGTTGTGAAAGCGATGCTGAAGGCAAACAAGCCATTAAACGCTTCTGCCGTATGCAAAGACCTGAGTTTTACCTGGAGGGCTTTTTGAAGCTTATCAAGCGGTATGACAAATGCATCAATGTACTTGGTACTTGTGTGGAAATGTAAAGTTTTGTCTTATCTTTAATGTCTCGTTATATTTTTTGACTTTCATATAGAACTCTTACCACAGTCGACAAGGGAAACTTATTTTCCGAGTCCTCTACGTATATACTATTTCAAGATCTTAGGTATTTATAGGCTTACAATGTATTTGGTTACAAAGCTGCTTTCTGCAACATTAATCTTATGGTTGGGAAGAGCAGTTTAGAGATTTTTACTTTTGCTGGGATTTAAGCCTATGGCCCTATTAACCTTTTCTCCGTGAAGCTATGCAATCTATGGAATTCTATTAGAATTCAAAATAAAAAAAGTACTGGCGACAAACTATAGAATTATTTCGAAGCCTCTCCGTTACTCTATAACAATTAGAGATCGAAACAAGATTCCAGCATTATTTAGAGACTCCATTTGTTTAGCATAAGTAGAAAAACTCGATGCAAAGTTCACGTAATCATAAACTTGATATTGCTGGAAAACAAGAAATCACCTTTATGAATAACTTTTCTCAATTGCAAAACTAATACGGCAAGAAAGTGACAGTAAAATTATGTAACATTATACACGTGCATTTCCAAGAAATTATCTTATTAAACACAGGAATTTTTCCTACTACACGAAAGAAATACATTATTCTGTGAAACCACCTATTTCTTGTTACATTGTACCTCTATAAATATTTTACCAAAAAATTTAACCCTTGCAGTATGAAAAGCAAAAATAAACTACAGTGAATGAACTCTAAACGGTTTCATCCCTGTAACATTTTTTTTTTCTAACCAGTAATTTAAAAGACATACGCTTAACATTAATTTTTCATCCTCTTTAGAACAACTTGTTTTCTCTCCAAATTTCTGAGAGATCACTTCAGGAGTTCTGGACGATTTCTTTTCTTCCTTAAATTAACACAATTCATCTTTTGTACTTTGTAATTCTGTCTGGACATTTGCCCATTTCTTTAAAGAAAATAGTGACAAATGTTGCTTTTTTATTATTATTACATTTTTTTACAAGGGTATCCAAACGGTTTCGATGCCGAGAATATTCACGGAAGAATACTGTTAATATAATCGTGATTTTTTTTTTCTTTCAAACAAAGTTAAGTACATAGAACTAATAATGAATTATTCTAAATAACATAAATTAAAAAAAAAAAAAGCAGAAAACTAATTTCGGGGGATACAAAAGATTCACTCTTCTGCAATGTCTTCTCTTTCTCAACTTCAGACGCCTTAGAGTTGGCATATTTTTTCGTACTATACTTGAGGTTCAAACTTTGAAAGTTCCTGTTTCTTTCGAAATCTTCATTCGAAGAGAAAACAAAGTGGGGAGAAAATTGAATATATTCCTAGAGTTTTTCGTTATAGTTACAAGCGAAAGGAGGTAAAGATCCGTGGCCTTGAGACGCCTATTCTAAAGAAATGGACTATAATACTTTCATAGCATGTGTACGTTACTTTACAAAGTTCTTAATTAATAGCAAACCTTTCGAGTGTTCTTGTGATAAATTTGAAGAGAGTTTTTATATGTTTGTTTTAACTGGGTGTAGATTTACGATTGCTTTTACTGACAAAAAGAACCGATTGCTCGTAGATGTATGAAGCTCGTAGATTTAGAAGTATGTTATTGATATTACTAAACCGTATAGAAAATTACTGTTGGAAAATGTGTGTATTGAACTGTATATGCAGAGTGCCCCAAAAAACTAAACTAGGTTGTTGTACCTTAAATATTGATCATATACCTGTACAGTAAATTACAAAGATGCGTAAAACAGTACAGAATATTGTGGTATCGATTAAAATTGTCCGCATATTAAATATAAGTAAATTCAAATTTACTTTTTTATGCGGGCCCATACAAAACAAATCCCAAAGAGTAAATGTGTCCCATACACTTCCCGAATGTGTATTTGCCTCAAACATTTGCACAATGTATTTGACAACTAAAATGTGCTCTATACATGAATTAGGGGATGTGCTAAATTTCAGACTTTTATCATAAAAAGGCTCAAAAATATGAAAATAAATATGAGGTTTTTTTTATAAAAAAAATTATTTGCATTCGAAGATCTCCAAATTTACGGAAACTTTTAAAGCAGAACTATACCGAATCTAATGATACCATAGCTTATGTAAGTTCACCTGAAATTTTCTGTAAAAATAAATAATAAATAAGTAGGTAGATAAATAAATAAATAAGTAATAATAATATTTTGTCTTACATTTGATGTACAGGTTATATAATAATATATGGGACAAAAATAGCTATCGTGTTGCTATAACACGCGGAAAAACTCTTTTACAACACGATACATAATGATACATACATTTATGTAATGCTTGTTAACACCATCAAGCTATTGCTGATGCTGTTCCCCTATTCTTATAATCTAAGTGACTCATTCAGAAAGGATTCATACAAAATGGAACGTTTTTACAGTGCTATGCAGAGGGGAGTTTCCTATATTTAAGAAATATAAATGCAACCGCGTAAACCTTGCATTGCCAATATTTTTAGGTATTTCTTCAGTATTAAGAGAACCATTCACTATTTAGAAAGTTTAAAAATGTCTTTATCATTGATCTTTTACCTATATATTATAACACAAGTCCATTCGGCAGTGTTTAAAAATAATAAAATTCGTAATAATAATAATAATAATAATAATAAAACTTTGCATGATCAAATTTTTGGTACACTTATTTCAAATGCTAAATGATATGTAGCACAGTATAATATAAAAAATGAGATATTTCAAAATGTAGATAAACTTTTAAGAAAATATATATTTAATGGCATACTAACATTTATGGAAAGTATAAATCTTTATTTTGTACGTTAGCTAGAAAAATAGATTTTTTAAATATGAAGTTGTGATTGAAACATCAAAAGTAAAATATTTTTACATATCATATTTATATAATATATTGATGATTTAAACACAAGTACTTTTAAAATACAATACATACTTTAAAAAATGTCTTATGTGTGTGTGTGCTAAATCGTGAAAAATGTAGCGTATGAAGTTCTCGTAAGTACTTCTGTACACACGAAGAGTAACTTAAAAATATCATGATTACATTTTAATTGGGAGTAAATTAAAAAGTTCCTTTTTATGTAGTAAAAATGTTATAATTAAGTTCGCGTTTATGATTTGCATTTTCTTAGAGAAATGAGATAAGTATCATATGTGTTTAAAAAGTTATTTAATTGTGAGAAATTCCTAAAAATACTAGTGTTAACTAAAAGTTTGTGCAAAACGGCTGTGTCATTAACAAATTTCCGTACAAAGAATAAAAAACCTCCTGTTGTTGAGATCTTTAGAAGTCAATTACAAAGGAATTTCTGCAGTCTAATTTTTAGCCGACGAAATAAATACTAATGCGTAGAAGTAATTTGAAGTTTTGCGACACTTCAGACATAATTTTCAGAAGTAGCGAAAAGTGTTCAGTATGTGTTCTTTAAAAATTTTAATAAACTATGCAACGATTAGATTACTAGCTTTTATCTTTAGACTTCGAATAAGATGACTTATTTAAATTACAGAAGATTAAATTAATCTTCTGTAATAAACATTCTGTAATAATCTTATGTAATAATCTTCTGTAGAACTGTAACAAAATTCAGTGATAAAACGCCAAAATACTGTTCGATTATGTTATTAGGTTGGTATTAGGAAGAACTATATATATATAAATATATATATATATATATATATATATATATGTTGCAGTGAAAACCCGAAATCAGTCAAAACCCGAATTAACTAGGGAAAACGCGTTCTGACTGAGTACATCAGGGAAAACCCGAATTAACTAGGCAAAACGCGTTCTGACTGACAGTGCTAGGCAAAACCCGAATTAACTAGCGAAAACCCGTTTTATTGGAGTAGCGGTAGCACGTTTTCGGGGGGCCCCTAGAGCGGAGGCATATTTTCCAGGGGGCCACCTACAGCGATGGCCGGACCCACTGATTTTTTTCGGGTCTCGCAAAGGGCCAGCTTTAGCATATTTTCAAGGGAGCCCCCTTAAGTGATAGCCGGACGCAGTAATAGGGAGTTTGTGTATACCGTTTCTTCCTGCGCTAACGCTAACGCTATCCGCTATACGGAGTATTTTGACCAACCATGTTTCGCATTTTATGCGTGCGCATGCGCTTTATTCTCCAATGTCATTTAATGTTAACGTTACCGTGAGTGAAACCGGGCCTGCACAAACTCCCTAATGTTTTTTGGGTCTCGCAAAGGACCAGCATTAGCATATTTTCCAGGGGGGGCCCTACAGCTGTGCCGGACCCACTGATGTTTGTTTGTGTCTCGCAAAGGGACAGCATTAGCATATTTTCGAGGGGGCCCCCTAAAGCGACGGCCGGACCCATCGATGTTTTTTTGGGTCTCGCAAGGGGCCAGCGTTAGCATATTTTCGAGGGGGCCGCTTAAAGCTATGGCCGGACCTAGTGATGTTTTTTGGGTCTCGCAAAGGGCCAGCGTTAGCATATTTTCGAGGGGGGCCCTTGAAGTGATGGCCGGAACACTGATATTTTTTGGGTCTCGCAAAGGGCCAGCGTTATCACATTTTCCAGGGGGCCCCTACATCGGTGGCTGGACCCACTGATGATTTTTTGGGTCTCGCAAGGGGACAGCGTTAGCATATTTTCGAGGGGGGCACCTACAGCGGTGGCCGGACACAGTGAGGACTTTTGGGTCTCGCAAAGGGCTAGCAATAGCATATTTTCGAAGGGAGAGCAAGATCCAATTTTTAGTGGATAAAGCATTAACATTCCTGAATTCACATGGGAAAACATGGGGTCCGGCCAGCACTGTAGGGGGGCCCCTTTCGAAAATATGCTAACACTGGCTCTTTGCGAGACCCGAAAAAAATCAGTGGGTCTAGCCATCGCTTTAGGGGGCCCCCTGGAAAATAAGCCTCCACAGTAGGGGCCCCTCGAAAACGTGCTACCGCTACTCGAATGAAACGGGTTTTCCCTAGTTAATTCGGGTTTTCCCTAGCGCTGTCAGTCAGAACGCGTTTTGCCTAGTTAATTCGGGTTTTCCCTAACGCACTCAGTCAGAACGCGTTTTCCCTAGTTAATTCGGGTTTTGACTGATTTCAGGTTTTCACTGTAACATATATATATATATATATATATGACAGAGAGAAATAACAAATACTACTGAATACATGTAATTCTAATCATTAATATTTTCTACAGAAAAGAACTCATCTTTTTAACGGTCCATCACATCTAAAAATTAAAAATACTTGTTGATGTTTATCTTAACTGTTACAGATGTTAACTGTTTAACTCTTACTGTTGTTAACTGTTACTTCAAATCTATTTGGAGCATCATATCAGTGTAACTTACACTGCACATGTGTGGGTCATAACGGTCTCTTCATTGCTGGCACGTGCGAAATCTAGTAGAAAAAGGCTAGAACTACTTTATTTGGGCTTTTACCTTGATGCATTTAAAATAATGATAATCAGCCAAAAATGTTATAAAATCATTCCATTTACATGCTCCTAAGTTGAAGTTTTAAGGCTACATTGAAATCGCAAAATGGAGAAAAAAAGTTCACCACTCATAAAAATCATCTATATATCACTCATAAAAATAATTTTACCTGCATGTTTTAAAAACAACAATAAGTTATTCAATTAGACTTTAAAATGCAAAAGAATGCATAAAAATAGTTGGTTCATTTGTTAGTTTGTGTATTCGATTTTATATGTTTGGAAAATCACGAAGTAAAAACCCATCTAGCATGTTTAAAACGCAGGCTTCCTGGGTCAGTAGTCCATAAAGTTAGACAATTACTGTTGAAAAATGTATATGATATAATCAAAAAGAACTATAAAACCAAACAGACCTCAAGAGGCAAAAATTGCAATAAATGTTTACACTAAAAAGGTTAAGAAATTCTACGCACCAGTCCAAATAATACAATATTATATAGATTATAAACTAAAATCAGAGCTTCAAAAGGAGCTAGAACTAATTTTCTTTTCCTTGACAAGTTATAATCATAACTTAATGATATACATGTAACGTTTGTCAATTTGGAGACAATTGGAACGCCATACATTGAGCTCATTCGATTGGAATTATACATAATTTTTAATCACTTCACACGTGTAACTTTTAATTTAGTCAAAAAACTCAAGAAGATTTCAGGAAAATTCGTAAAGTTACGCATCATGAAATTTTAGTTCAATGCCATTATATTGGATTGTTGATCATCACAAAAGAAAGTGACTGAATCACTAGTTAAACATCTGAGGCTGACGCTAAGTACAGAGGGGAAAAATTGCCAAAGGATTACAGAGAAGTTGAAAGATGGGGGAACAAACAAGATTGTCAGTAATAGGTGACTATAATATTGATTGCGCCTAACTCTGAGGACATCAATTCCCGTCAATTGCCTCATTAACTTTGCTTTATTTAAGCGAAAAAGTTTCAGGCGTGTGCTCAATATAGTTTGATTTCTGGACATTCATAATATCACAGCACTGGAGAATGCTTTATCAAATTCTTAATAAAAAATCACATTTCCCCTAAAAAAATTAAAAATACTTTGATAATATCATAATTCATTCTTGTCATGACCAAAAAATATACTTAATTAAAGAACGTAGTCTGTTCCTGAGGTTGGAAAGAGCGAATTAATATAATAAAACAGATCAAAGCAAAATGCAAATATACTAGGAAATAGGACCCGTGGGCATTGAAAAGGCAAATCTTACATATTATAAATTTAATGTGCTATGTTTGAGTGCATTAAAAAGGACCATATGAGATTTTTTAAAAATTTATAACTTCCAAAATTCTATTGGCGAATTTGTAAGTTTCTTCTTCCTTCTTATTATTTTTATTATTTTTTTCCACAATAAGATCTCATTGAAATGCTATAAGAATATTTCAGAAAATTTGGTTAATTGGGATCTCAGTCTTAACTTTTGTCAATTACATATTTTTTTTGGATAAGAATAATTTAAAACTAATAGGAAGTTAATAATTTTTTGGGTTCAGATTACTCATTCCAAAATATAAATTTGAGATGAAACTTCACAAAATAATATTTGAGTATAAAAATAAATACAGTTAATAAAACATAATCTTTTTTCTGTAATAATTTTTTTGTTAATTGAGTTAGGAGACAGAAAATTAATAACTATTTTTTTACAAAAATAAAATAAAACAAAGCAAAATAAATAAAAAAGAACATTTAATTATTAACAAGATACATAGTCCAAGAAATTGATTTTATTTTATCTTCCTTTATTTTTAAAATCTAAATTTGAACGAAATTGTTTATTTTATACCCGATACTTGACTCTGAGACTTATTTTACTGGATTTTTTAAACTTTCTATCTTTAAGATGCGTAAATGTTTAATGACGTAAAGGTGTCTACAGTATACTGATTGAAAGTTAACGGTAAGCAAATGCATCCATGAAAAAGAGAGAGAGCGATTGAAAAACCTACTTCATAAGTTGATGAAATTATTAATTTCCTTTGTAAGGCTGATAAACGGATTATAATATATGGTGCGTGGACAAATACATGACATACATTAAAGACTGGATCAATTTATGAACGTACCGGCTTTGAAACACCACTATCCACGGTCTAAAAATGAAATGTGAATGATACTATTTTAATAAATGAGCAAGATGTAGTAAGAACCTGTTACATGGAAACTGAAATAAGGTCGTGCGAGTATTCTGAAAATTAGTTTTATAAATGATTTGGACTGAGTTATAGCCAACTTGTGCGGTTGACGTTGAAATTTGTATTTGTGCAGCTTAAATTTAATGTATATATTGTTCAAGAATATTTATGTTTCGCCTGATGTTCTAATAAAATTTTGGAGATTCACTAAGAATATAGTGTGTGAATAATTTTACTCGTGCGATAAAAAAAAAAATCGTAGAAACATGTCTACTAGGTGGTATTTTGCATGTAAAAATTTCAGACTCAACAAAGGAAATAAGCAATTTGAGATACATGAAAAAATTTCACATTAATTCATTAGTTCTTGATCAGTGTTCAGTAAATCATTTCATCCTGTTTGTTCCATCCAAAATTACCACATTCTGAACAATTTTGATCCACTGTTTTAAGATATCCCTTAGCACATTTTGTGTATGTATATGTACACAGCTATCGCAAAAAGAAATGAAAATGTCTTACCTGATATTGTTTTAATCAGAATTTCTATTCTGGCATAATCATATCTTTTTGGTGAACCCCCATCAACAGCAGTCACTCCTAACTCCACCACTGGTTCGGAGGTGCCAGTTTCTAAGGGTCTAATAAGTTTCAATGTCCCTTCTCTGGGATCAATGCTGAAACGACCCCTCGGATCTTCTGGACTCGAAAGACTGTAATAAACCTGAAATATTCGAAAATGCTAACTATTAATTTCAACTTAGTAAAACTCATAAAGCATTTAAATATGCTTTCACTATATTACACTAGCTAATAGAAATGTTTTAATTCTTTGAAGCGACACTATTCTCATATCGATGTAGAAGAAAAACTGATACACTGCCCAGCGCTGAAAAGGTACAGCTGTTGCTATTAATTACTAGCAACAAGGTGGTCGATCGAATAATCAGTCGGTGGCGCATGCTAAAGAACCTTTTTGACACAGATCACTCTGCGGTCAATCTATCCAGTTCTTTTTTTGCGTGTCCTCATAGCTATGGACCCCGTGAGTTAAAAGATAAAATAAGCTAAAACGAAACGTTTGCTTATAACATTCTTAAATTGCGAATTAAAGAATTCAGTTATACAGCACAATCATAAACCACAAATGTCCTTTCCCATAAAAAGAGTTTAAAAATTGGTAAATATATTAAATATTTTAATTGTTTTATTGTTTGTCATTGTAGACTCGTATTGTTATTGTAGACTCCATAAATATTCTTTTTTTTATAGAAAGTTTATACAAAATTTGCAAAATGTTTTCTAAAATAATATCCAAATCGTCACTTTCATAGTTTTGATTTCTATAAAACCTTTCTCATATACTATTTAAAAACTTAGAGGGAGATTGTAAAATATTTGTGTTTGTTCTTCACAGGATTAGTAATAAAAACAATGTTTTGTTTAAAATTACATTATTTTCGTATGCATCTAATATATAGTGAAGAAACAGTTGAAACCGTAAGTAAATATATTTTCAACGCGCAACGGATACTTTGACACTATCGAAACGGATGAATGTATGGATGCCTCTAAAACAAGAATAGTGTATTGACGAAAGTGAACTGGATAATGGATATTGACAATCACACAATCAATTAAATTAGGACAGATATAATCAATAAATTTTGAGAATAGTACTAATAATTATTTTTATAATTTACTATTTTATTATTTCTGCATTTACTGGTAATAATATTACTATCGTATGAATACAATAAATTTGATTATTGAAGATTATTTTTACTTTTAAATAAATGATACTGTTTTTAGAAACAATACTAAAAGTATTGATTTATCTATACGCAAGAAAATTACTTTTAGCTCTCATAAAAAAATGACTGACTGAAAGTAGACAATCCAGGAAATAAAAGTCATCTCGAAGCCATCGCTCATTCCTTTGAAATTCTTAACTCTTTAACAATTCTGAACTAGAAACTCTCACAGGCTTTTTAAAATGAGCTTTATTTCAAACAGAAAGCGGCGCAAAAACACAAAGTAAATCAGCCAAGAGTTGGTGATTACTTTATTCAACAACATATCTAACGAAGTGATAGCTGCTTGCGCTGGTTGTTCACAATGCAACAGTCTCGGAGAGAATTATACAAACCATGTGTGTATCCTAATGAGGCAAAATTACACGGGTGATAGCATTCCGTATCGATTTTCCCTTAACTTGGAGATCTTGCGTAAGGACAAATTACGGCTAACAACGGTTTTCTTTTGCTAAAGAGATGTCGTTAGATGCATATGTCTTAGGGAGGGAGCAGCAGATTCTTTCGAGAAACTTTGCGTCACTATTGTTTATTCTTTCTTGGGGGTGGGTGGAATTTCTGGCACAAGAATTGACAGTGCGGTTTAATTCTGAATTTTACAACTGCAAGAGAGTATATCTTATTGCGAGAGCAAGAGTAGTATTAGAAACATTGTCAAAGTAGATTTTAGTGCACATTGTTAGTCATTGGTAATTTAAACTTGCCATAGTTTAAAAATTAAGATCAAGCAGAATAGAGCTGGATTTAAAGTTTCAATGTAAATTTCATTTGGGATTTAAAACTGTTAAATTATACTCAAATCAAGCACTTTAAACAAATTCGAAAGCATTTAGTTATAGTTTTTCACACATTTACATGACAGAAGAAACAAAATATCTTCACAAATTTACCTTTTTGTCGTGTTTAAATAACCTAGCATATTAATAATTACATATTTCAAAATAAGAAATGATATTTTCCTTTAAAATTTGTGGAACTCAATAATTCACGGTAGTCTGAAATAGTAATCTCCGGGAGTTTATTTTAATGTGCTTTTTATAAAATTCCATTATAATTAATTCTATAAAATCTGGCATTCAAATAATACAGGAAAGAATAAAACAATTATACCTCAACTAGCCGCCTTCGGCGACCATTTTTGGCCGTCTATGGCCGCTTCGCGATTGGTTTGTGCAACCTACGGCACACGGGTCTCTTCGCGACCGAATTTTACAACCTACGGGCCGTCCGCAACCAGCCGGTCCAACCGCTTCACGTCCAGCCTATGCAACGTACAGGCCACTTTTACACGTTTTTGTGAGCTGCCGCATCCGGTGACCAGCTGGTGCACTGACGGCCTCTTCCCGACAAAAAGTGCAATCAACGGGCTACCCGCTTTTGGCGACCACCTGGTCCGCCAACGGGGCGCTTCAAAAAAGAAAAAAGAAATTTGCAACCTACAGGTCGCTTTGCTTTCTGCGACCAGCTGAATGAAAGCTCAGCAGTTTGTCCGTAATTGTATATCTTTTTTAATTCAATATGCCCGCTCGCGCGGGCCGCATGCAACAACTGCACCTGATATATGTCCCCTTCTGTATGTCCTTCTATATCTACTGTGTTCTAACAATCATTTACCGCTAATACATAAGCAGTTACTAAAAACAAATAGAGTCCAGTCGTCGGTATAATAACCAGTCTTCCTGCAGCAACGCGAACACAGAAGAGAAGAAGGGGGATGTTAACTATGTCAGTCTAACAATTATGTCTATGATTTTATTTTTTAAAAATTAGAGTCGTATTTCAATGACTCAACTCTGAACTTCAGACTTTCTTTCTATTGAATCAAATATCTTAAGAAAAAAAAAAAGGAATTCTAGAGTTCAGAGCTGAGTTGTTGAAACATTGACTGACACTCGTGCCTCTGTTAACTGTGTTAGACTGACTGACACAGTTAACAGAGGCACGAAGTCTACCTAACTGGCCGGCATTTTTTTGGTTGGACGGCTTGCCGGCTAGTAATTATAAATTTACGACAAAAACAAAATAAGCAACACCAAATTAACCTAAATAAAGACTATGAACCAACAATGTTGAAATGAAAATCCATCCGGTTAAACGAATCCAAAATTAAACAAATGCTTAATTTATTCATATACAAAAAAACCAAGTCTTTTCGGAAAATTAATAATGCGATTCTTTAATGTACTTTTTTAATTACACGTTTAATATCTGTTAACAAAAAAGAATTAATTTTAAAAGATAAATTACATAATCAAGTCTGAAAGGGTAAAATATAAGCATTTGTATATAAGTACAGCATAAATGCATTAAGAAAGTTTAAACTAAAAATTAGAAAAAAGTTGTTTTTATTACCTCGGCATTATAAGGTATAGGGTCTTCATCTTTAGCATGAATTCTCAGAACTGTAGTGCCCACTTTTGCACGCACATGCAGCTCACCCCTATACACTTCTTGCTCGAACTTTGGCGAGTGAACATTAAAGTCAGTCACACTGACTTGAAGTTGACGGAGCTTTGTTTCTCCTTGGCTAATAGCAACTGCAATTATCTAGAAAGAAAAGTTAAAACAAAATTACTTTATAATCAAAAAAATATTTTGCAAAATAACATTCAAGCTATACCATGTACTGTGAAACAAGAATGAGTACAAAAATGGAAATGTAGAAAGAAATATTTCATAAAAGCTTCTAATGCAGCAAATACAATTTATCCATAAAGCGGTAAGAACAGAGTTGTGGAATACCCAGAATACATCATTTTGCATAAAAAATAAATAAAACTTAATGATATTTGTATTTTTATTTTCATGATGTATGTTTTAACAGAAAATATAATATAAAAATTTCTCTATTTTTTTAATTTTCTTCAATTGAGTAGTGAATGCTAATGTTATATACAAACATATCAGATCTGGCAAATACTTCTGTAGACTTTGGTGTGTAAAACAGCATGCACAGAAAAGCGCGTATAAATGCTGATAAACCTATTAAAGAAGTTGCTAGTCACTCATCAGTAATGTAAAATGGTATAATGTAGAATAAAAGGCATGTCTAAGTGTATGTCGCCGGTGTTCAGCAAATATTCTTGGAAGGCGTGGTATCTCGTGGCTAGTAGATACATAAAAGCAGTTCGGAAGAGCAAATCCTTCATTCAGAAATTAAAAGTTAGAAATTTCCGTAAATACTCAGGTACTTTTGCTTTCATATATTCAGCCAATGAAATAGGTAAATGCTCAGGTGACGACTCTGTAGCATTTAAATGAGCAATTACTAAACTCTGTGATTTAAGCAGCGTAAAATTTTACTAATGATTGACAATAAATCAGTAAAATAATTCCAGTGTTATGAAGCGAAATTATGAAATAGTTTCTCTATGCACATTCGTAAATATGCGTTTAAGTTGTTTGCTGGAACTTGTCAAATAATTTATTATGAATAGATCGCGAGATTTTAAACATTCGTTTTCACAAGTGCCTTAGTAAACAGGTGTGACTTCCATGGTCCAAGTTTAAATTTAATATATGTCACTCTGTAGAAAGTATGCAGAAGTACAGAAACCAATATTTTCAGGAGCCTCTAATTTTGGCTGAATAAGATGCCAGGAAATGCATGGCAATATGATAACCGTTTTTGTTCATGATACACAAACAAAATCACCATATGTCTTTTTTTTCTGCTTTCAGGAAAATTGCGCATCGGTATATATAATTTTTTAGAATGTACAGAAAATGATGTAATTTTTTAAAACAAACTCATCATATTCCTATATACATACTTATACATAATTTTTTCAGCTCGATACATACCTGCATATTTATCTCTACATTATATTTTCCACACATTAAACGTTCGTATCATAATGATCGCATTTAAAAAAATAGATACTAAGAAAATGCAATTATTTATGTCACTCAGATAAATATTTTAAATGTTATGCAGCGGTAGAGAAATGGATTTTTTTTTTAGGTAAAAACTGAAAATTCCATAATAATATTAATAAAAGTTTTATTGATGTATTGATTTATGACTTTCGTTGGCTGTAATCAAGAGGTAGTTACACAATATAAGGAGTCTAAAAGTTAGGCCCAGACTAGGTAAAGACCAGTTAGGTAAAAACCAATAAAAAAATGAAAGATTAAGAAATGCACCGTTTTAAGCATTGTTTGTGAAATACCAGGCATTTTTTATTCCCCTTTTTCAAAATTATTCCTGTGGTCTTCAATAGAGTACGGTGATCAAATAGAACAGCATTTTAATTTTTTTTAACCTCTGGATTTCTTCATTTGGCAGACCTCTCTATTGGAGGACAGCGGGACTAATTTTTAGAATTAGAGTTATGAAATTCACAGGTGTCTTGTGAATAATACAGAAAACGACACAAAGTATTTTTGTTATAAAATATTAACAATGAATGAAGAACATACAAAAGTTATCAACTTAAAAAATAAAAAGTGGATGCTGTTTAGAATGAAGGAAAATATATTAGTTAAAAAACAATAGCTTGACGATTACATAACATAACGTAAAAACATATTATGAACATGTTATTGAAATTATAAGCAATCGATTTAAGTAAGATACTAAAAATGTATTTTTATTTTAAATTTAAGTTTTTGTAATAAAGAAATAAAAAGAAAGTGCATAAAACGTGAATAATCAGTGCAACTTTTTTTCTCACAGGTATACATACATTTTGCATTTTAAAATAAATATTCTCTTTGTACAAAAGAAAAGCTGGTTTGAATCCTAAGCCTTTTAATTTAAAGGGGGTATGATTCAAATAATAAAAAAATGATTTAAATATTATTCGTAATAAGAACAAAATAATGAACTGAATTAAATCAACAGTAAAACAATGGAAAATATGTGCCAAATAATAGTTGTGAAAATCTCTCACTAAAAATAATTTTTCATTACACTGGGCTGTCAAAAATGTTCTCAGCTCAAATAAATTTTATTTCGTTAGAATGTATTCATTACAGTCGCAACTTTCAGCTGACATCAAAAGCCACCTTTTCACAAAGCTTCATTCTGGGCTACTCATCATTAGACGGAACACATAAAGGCTCCCGTACATCTAACTCAATAAAATTCATTTCAAATAGCCCCCGGCAACAATATTCAAAATACTTCCCCGACCTAATTGAAAATCCGGTGAATATGTCCAGTGAGTAACAAATCCACTTTTATCCAGTCTTAAATTATCCGTGCAACGATGATACCGCACTAAATCTGCCAAAGCAGATTCCCCCAAAAGGCAGAGTTCTGATTTGTTCAGAAATCCTTCCCATTAGTCCGTGATCAATACAACGCTGAATATAAACAAGGCTATTAGAACTCAATTTCTAAAACATGGACTATTATCACATATATCGAAGAATTAATTTAACGACGTTCATCTAGTTTGATGGATGAGTCCTGATGATACGGGGTTATTTTAGAACATGGACTTATTATGGGAATGTAATGTTCCAGCTCAACCATGAGTGGGGATCATGACTTTCGTTTTAGAGAGTTGTGTGGATATGTGCATGTCAGTGTGCGTGCGTGTGCTGGCGAGATAGCGAGGAGAGGTTTGGGATGCTGCTCGGCATAGATTATAGATTAGGTATGTGGCTTTATTCATAGAAGAATGCACGCTTTAAAATTTATTATCAGATAAAGTGAACAGTGGATTTTATTGAAAACCAGCCAAAAAGAAAGTGGGGCAAATTTATACTGAAACATTAATTTGTGAGTTTCGAACATTTCTTTTGTTTTTGTATGTATTTCGACATACTTCGGTCCTTTTTGTTAAATACCATAAATGCAGATTGTTTTGCCACATCAAGGAGTGATTACTCTATCTATCCTGAAGTAGAGTTTTCTTCAAGAGTGCAACATGGTTATTTGTTTAAAAAATTGCAATACTCAGCTTGTATTACTTTACGAGCAAAACCATAACCCCGGACTAATACGTAACCCGCATTTGCGATAATCCTTAAGATTTTATTAGGGTCTATGTGAGGTATTTGACCAAACCATTATGGTTAGTAGGTTTAGTTTCACAGAAAATTTTCGGTACAACTTTTAGAAAATGGCGTAGTGATCATATTGCGAAAGGAATTTTATTCGGTAAAATATTTCATTATTGTTTATAGCATTTCTTTAAAAATATTCCAACAATTCCGTATTTAATCGTTTAATGAGTATTTCACTGAATTTCTCACATACACTGAGGGAAAAAATAATCCAACACAAAGAAGAAATTCAGCTGGTTAAACAAAATTTGGTAGGCACATTATGCAGCTAAAAAGAGATTTTTTTTTAAATTTCGTGCTACGTGCTTAAGTGCGACGCTAGTAGCGGCATTATTAGGATGTAAATCAGTTTTGCTTTAAAGATAGCTGTAAAGTTAGTGAGCGTAATTTATAGTTGAGATTTGATAAAGTTAATTGATAGTCATGAATGTCTGTAAGAAGCTGAAGAAGTCATTATCAACAGCTCGCTATGGTTGAACGAGGTCTTGAAATATGTGTATGAGAATGTGGATTTTCATTCTGCAATATTTCAGAAAGACTTGGCCGGAGTGTATCCACTTTGCAGGAGTGTTGGCAGCAGTGATAACGGGAAGGTACGGTCACAAGAAGATTGGGCTCCGGGGAACCATGGGGCACTACTGAGTGGGAAGACCGCCTTATTTGACGAGTGGCTGAGGCGCTTCGTACTGTGCCTGCAGCAGAAATTCGAGCTGCAGTTGGCACTATAAGAAGCTCTTACATGTTGCTTGCTTTAAGCACCGCTCGACCCATACGCCCTGTAACGCGCACCCCACTGACTTCAAACCTCTGTCATCTATGGCGTTAATGATGCTAAGCTAGAGTTAATAGGGGATGGGAGTTTTATTGTGATTTCTGATGAAATCTGGTACTGACCTGTGACAGTGATGATTGAGTGTTGGCTATAAATAGGTCAAGTGAGCGCCTGCAATCAACGTATCTGCAACCTAGAGAGATTGTACCAACCCCAGGAGTTATGATCTAAGGAGAAATTTCTTATGACTGCAAAACTACGCACCCACACTGGGATTTTGTCCATCGGTCTGGTGATGCAGCCTGTTTCGCAGACATTCATGAACAGCATTCAAAGGGATATTTTCCAATAAGATAACGTTCGTCTTCACACCGGTGTTGTAACCTAGCATGCTCGTTTGCATGCTTGCAATATCAAAATTTTGGCGGTTAGGTCGGTTATTAACATACCAGGATTTCACATTTTAAATTGCACTTCTCGCTCTTATAACAACCTACGATCTTGAAACTGTAATCAATTAAGCATGTTATCTAGACAAATGCATCGCCGAAATTTCATAACGCCTGTAATATTTTCTTTGTGTAGAGTTTTTTTTTTCTCCTTCAGTTAATGAAGATCAGTCAAAAGAATAGGAATTAGAGATTTAATTCGAAATAAAATTAAATAAGTATTCACCTTCAGACAATTATACAACAAAATTAGCATGATGAAAAAATAAAAAGGCATTTTTGTTACATCACCTAAATCGATTATTCCGTTTGCTCTCTAATAATAATAATATACAGGATGCTCGAAATTAAATGATGCTATTTTAAAATTGTCTACTGACGAAACTGTTGATAAGAAAGTTAACAAATTTTGTGTAGGACATAATGAAGGTATGAGACTTCGTTTGAGCGAATGAATAATAATAATAAAAAAAAAAAATCAAATGTTCGCCACCTGGAGACTTTTTTTAATGAATTACACATCTAGCATACATTTATGATAGTTTACAAACATTATTACAAAAAAAAAAAATCAACATGACGGCCATCATTGCCAGCTGCCATCTGGAATCGTAAGAAAGCATGTTCTAGAGCTGACTGCAGTGTTCGGGGAAATATTACGAACATGTTGTGAAATATTGTCTTTAAGATCAGGCAAAGTTCTTCCATTATCACGACTTACCAAAGGTTTCAAACTCTCCCAAAGCCAAAAATCGCATGAATTGTGGTCTTAGTATAGCAGAAGCCATGAAACACCCCTGGTGGCGAATATTTGAACTTTTTTTTATTGTTCGGTCAAAAAATTCCCAATAGCGCATTATGTCTAACACAAAATTTTCTTTTTCACAATTTTTGTTAGTTTTTGAAATTCTTAATTCCTTAAAAATATGTATATTTTAAGACAGGGAATAGTTATAACAACTTTTGAAATATAAAAATTTCACATACATATTTACATAATAATTACATCATTCTTTTCGTACTATGCACCATAAATATTTATAAATTATTCCTAAGTTTAAGATTATTTTTTAATTTGCGAAGTCTAGTGAAAATGGTCAAATTAGGTAAAGTAATATTTTTAAAGTTTTAAAAATCCTGTCATGGACTATTCTCAATTAACCCAGAACATTGAATGTTGTACTCATAAGAAAAGTCATAGCTATTCAGAAAGCCTGTAGCCTACAGTAGACTCCAGAAGATCGATATTTTTAGCAATGAGCAAGCCGAAAACCCCACCAAAAAAAGCCCGTAATAATCCTAATTTTACAACAGACCCTGTCTGATGCTAAAGGAATAGCCAGCCAGACTAACCTCTCAAAAATCAGGAAAATTCTATCCCGGAGGTGTATCTCAACCGAATTAGAAGAACAAAACAATTAAAAAAACAGGAAGACAATCTGAAACACTTTCAGATTTTAAATACGCACCAAAGTGCTATATATTAAAAGCGTATCATGGTTTATGCGTCGTCCCTATTTTTCTTCCTTATTCCATTAACTTGGAGAGTGTATCATTATTCATGACTGCGCCGTATTTTTCTTCCTTGTTTCATAAAACCCATCTTTGGAATCGAAATCTATCTTAAAATCGCCTATTTAAAATATTTTACAATCGTTGCCAAGTATATTACAACTATACTTCACCGTTTTAAATATTGTTCCGAA
The DNA here is from genome assembly GCA_038373885.1 of Cheiracanthium punctorium. Lineage (NCBI taxonomy): Eukaryota > Metazoa > Arthropoda > Arachnida > Araneae > Cheiracanthiidae > Cheiracanthium > Cheiracanthium punctorium. Next base: position 266,686 of record JAWZYV010015281.1, read on the forward strand.
TGTCCATCAGAATCCACCAGTGTGCCGTGTTTCTCTTTCTGGGTTGATTCCTACTTTAACGCCCCGACTCTCGCCAAGGTGGCGATCATTAAACATATGGAGGTACTACGACGATTTTTTATATTTATGTGGCAATCGTAATCTTTTGTACGACTCTTTTGTACGAGTTTTGTACGAGTTTTGACTCTTTTGTACTAAATTTTTGACAAGACAGCAACAGTAACAAGAAAAACGTGTTTATTGTTATTAACTTTGTATTATCAATGGATTAGGTTTTTAACAGTACTTTCTTTATTAGCCATATATGTATAGTGAAAAATGTAAATTATTAGTTTTTGAGATGAGAATGGAATTCTTTGCATCAGTATCGTTAAAGTTGGAATAAACTCAATAAACGTCTTATGTCTTGAACAACGTACAAAGGAAATTTCATTGACTTACAAAACTCTCATAAAACTGTAAAATCTTTTAACAGACATCAGAATTAGACTCGCTGCAAGTCTTTTATGTCGTTTAGATACCATATTTGCAAGTACATAAATATGTCGCTTTAGTAAAACTCGTTTAAAATTGGAATATTTTCAAAATTTTAAAACTAGAAGATTGTGAATTTCATTAGTATTCGGAGTGAAAGCTTCGGTCAGTTTTGGGCAGTCCTAAATTATCCTAACACAGATGACGTTGCAGTAAATCAGCTGTATAAAGGAGAAACTCCATAAACCAGGGAAGTGATTCATTCATGAAACTAGCCCATTACCACATAATCAATAGAGAGCTGAATATAAGTAGGGCCATTAACAGTCAATTTCCAAAACTTTGACTATTATCACATGCTTCAAAGAATCAATTTAACGAAGCAAGCGCTGAGATGTTTCGTCAGTTTGATGAATGGATTTTGTTTGTGAGACGCCAGCAGGCAACAATATGCAATGTATGAGAAAAGTGCATTGTTTATAACAGGATATGTTGATATTTCGAAATAGCGTATTTTAGGGATACTTATTTGGAACAACATTGAAATGATTTCAGTTATGCAAAGAGTGTTCCTTTCCTCGTGATTTGATCCAAACAATAGCTTAAATACGAGCAGTAAAGGATTTACTATTTAAACTGCATTTAAAAAGCAGGGACACCTAGAAAAAATATAATAGAAATTTTTTAACTATTTTATGATTAGTAACTATGTGTCCTTCACGAAAAGTCGTTGTTTAAGTGATAGATGGAGTTTTAGGTGCATTTCCAAATCAGGTAGTGCAATTGAGAAAATTAAGTAAATGATACAAAGCAGGCGCGTAGCCAGGAGTTTTTCGGGGGGGGATATTAACTTATATGCGTAGAAATAGACGGAATTTCATCATTAATCCAAAAATTTCGGGGGGGGGAATATCCCGATATCCCCCCCCTGGCTACGCCCCTGATACAAAGGCTTAGATACATTAAGTTTCAAACAGCAAATGAAAAGTGTAATTTGCAATCAATTGATCCCCAACTGTGTCTACAGGGCCGCTATAGGGCTGCGGCTACAGGGAAAAATCTTATAAAAATTTAAAATAAAAATACCAGGTTTGTAAATAGATTTTGGTCTCTATAGAAACAAATAGTTCACAGTTTAGTGTTTTGTTGCAAAACCTTTTTCATAGCATGGTTTGAATTTCATTTTTTTTCTATCATTTTTTTTTCAAACTCAAACATAGCGTGAAAAAGCACTTGCACAGCTTCAGCAAGCATTTATAGAGGTAAATCATAAACACTTTATTTTAATAAATATTAACAAGCTGAGATAAAATAATTTCTGAAAAATGCTTACAATAAAAGAATTTTAAATCATGTCAGTGTTTAACTAAATTTATTAAAGAAACAAATATCTAAATATCAGCAACATTCCAATAATTTAGATTTCGACTTTCATTTGTATTGCTATAATCCATTTACACTATTAAAAATAACGTATTTTGAATTTTATTTAAGTTCAAATTAATATAAAACACAATAAATAGCTTTCTGTTTAATAAATAATCAGAGATATTTATTTTTATTGATATTAATTTATATCTATCTCGTACATACATAAAAATCACCATCGGTATCATTTTAAGACTCACTGTATCGAAATAAAATTTATTTAATAGTTTATCGAAAATTACTTTCTAAGGCGAATTAAAGAAAATATTTGCGCTTTCTGAAAAGTAATTTTCTTTTATATAATTCCTGTTCCAGTTAATGTTTAAATTTCCTTTTCTGTTTTTTTTTATTTATACATACGACTTAACTGTTTTACAAGTATTTCTTTATGCCTTATTTTTTATAAAAATTACGTTTAAGTACACAATAAAAATTCAAATGTTTGAAAAATACTTCAATCTTATACCCCATTGAAAATGTTTATTTTATATAACATAAAAATTTACTCAAAAAAATAAAATCTCATTTCAGTATTAAAACTTATGCAAAAAGAGATAATGTTGACTTTTATAGATTTTTTTAATGAAATAAATAAGAATATAGCAACGAAAACGGAAAAATATTCATATCGACGATGATAGCTTAATTTTCCTTTTTTCTCCAAATAAGTCGACATATTAAAAATATTTTCTCATTGCTAAATATTACAAGCTAGAAACTTTGAGGAATTTTTAATTCTATGCAAAAATAAATTTCCCGGAAATTATTTTTATATGTGACTTATAATTTTTGTTTGATAAGAAATAATCAGAATAATAAAAATGCATACTTCGTTTTTTAAACGTCTTTTTTATTCAAAATCAAAGTTATCAAAATAATTACAACAAGTAATAAATTTTACAATTAAATACCTTATTGAGAGATAAGAAATAAATCTTTATAACATTTCGAGAAGTCACTAAATTTCATGTTAAAAATTTACTTTAGTATTTTGCCGTTTTGTTCATAATATTCAAAAGATGTTTGTCTTAATAATGTATAATGTATTGGACTTTTCAAATATAATAATAATGTCTATTAAAATTTTGTCTTTTTTGTTGAATACAATAACATGTACTTTCAAATTTTTAAAACTGGATAATGCATGAAAATACTTTACTTCTAACAAAACACCTAGCAAACCTAAAAACACCTAGCACCCTAAAAATACCTAACAGAAAAAAGCCAATCTATGAACCAAGGTTTTTTTTTTTTTCTTAAAAACCGTAATCATTCACTAGATAAGAATCCACCAAATACCAAAACAAATATCCCCGACAATACCTCATCACATTGCATGCATTCGCCACCGATTTTAAAAAATCAAACCATTTCTCCCAACCCCAACCAAGTTCAATATATTGCAGGGTCGATTCCTCTCAAGCGCGGCGATAGAACCAGGAATCGTCTACATAACAAAGTACACTTCTCATCTTGTAATATCGAGAGTAATGCCAGAAACTAAGCACCATAGCAGGAAATTTGCTATGAAGTATGGAAACAAATTGACGAAAATGATTGGCATTTAAGGCAAAACCTACTGCGCATGTCTTCTAAAGGGATAAATGCTTTGAGCGGAGGACATACTAAATGCTCTAACGCTTATTCACCTAACATCTGGAAAAAACTGTCTGAAATGCCAAACAGTTGGATAGAAAGGTCGGCAGTAGGCCGCCATACTGGACCTTTCCAGTTCACCCACATACCACTCAGCCAGAGATCGGCTCGAAAGAATTGTTTTCAACACTAGATGTAGCAACAGTGCTACAGATTTTATCATGACTTAAAAGTAGCATTACACAAGCAGTAATTTTGATCGTTATGTGGATTAAAATGATTCCAACTCATCCATTTTCTAACGAAATATTTTTTTTCTTTGAATTTTTGTAAATATGCACTATATATATAAAGTCCCATGTGTTAAAAGAGTTATTTATCTGTTTTATACGAATATACCTACATTTACGGCAAACTGTCATTTTGACAGCTCACAAAAAAGACAATTTTTACCAATATATATTGTTTGTTTTTATTTGTAAGTGGTAAACATTGCTCATTGTTGATGTAAATTTTTTGAATTGGGTATTTTATTGAGAATTATGTACTAAATTACGTATAAAACTAGCATTACTTCATTTTCTTTATATCTTCAGTTACAGAGGGAGATCAGAAATATTGTTAAGTCTCAATGACTCAAGTTTTTTAATTAAATCATTTTCAATGTGCACCTATAACAGAAAAATACACTCATTACACACATTATGAGTTTTCAATTCGTATAAATTGAAAAATTGGGCCATTTACGTTTTTCAAAATGAGCTGTTTTTTGACTGCCCACGCAATTAAAAGTATAACTTATCCCAGTATTAAGGTAATGCTAATTTTTGAATACGAGATAACTCCAACTACGTAGAATATATCACGTCAAAATACATAAGATAAGAAGCCTATGGAGCTTATGTTTTTTGCAAAATTTTTGTAAACTTATCTATTGTATATCCATAAAATTTCGTTATTACAAAGAAGCTTTCTATAGCATCTTGTATGAATGAAATAAACTGCTTATGCAAAATCAGGAATACATGTAAAAGTGTCAGATGTAATCCACGAATAAGAGACGAATAAGAGATTTCCTTATATTATGTATCCTTTGAAACTTTTTCTATGCTATCATCAAGAAAACATTTAACGCTCCATCGCTTTGTTAAACTGTACAATTCCTGCAAATAATACTTCATTCTCTATAAGAAGCAATTTTAATAGAAATGAGATTTATAACATCATTATTAATCTATCAGTATCTGTGATAAAATATAATTGTTTAATCTCAATAGCCGAGCTGGTATTCAATTCATTATTAGAAAAATAGGTGCTGTAATGAAACGGTGAACAAATTGCTTTACGAACAGAGAGGGTATTCATTAACGTAAGCAAATTTATGGTATGGAAAAAAAGTCATCATTGAACAATAATATATTCAACTTCAGCTAAATGACGTATACAAATGTTATTCTTCTAATGCGATTAATATGTCTTGACTTAATGAATTCAATTAAGGTACGGTAGTAATGAATATACGGAAGGAAGTGAATTAGATATCTTCAGAATGAAAGAACACAAACGTATAGACTTATTAGAGTTAATCTCTTTAACGTATATAATTACGTAAAGTGTTCGGTTGCATACAGAAGTTTAGTTTTGACGGTTTTTGTACTTCCTTTGATTTATACGTATTTTATGTTTGATGTACGAAGAAATATGTGAGGTTCACAGAAAACATTTTTTAGCTTAGTCATATTGTATAATTTTAGATTAATTCATTTAAAAGTTATTTTATGTACAATTCAGTTTTCACCTTTTATATTTAAAGATGAAAAGTAATTCACGCGAATGCGGTACATTTTCTGTTTCTTTCATCAAAAATATACATGGATAACTGTTACGTAGGTTTTGTAAAATGTTTCTTGGTTACTACATTAAAATCTCTTACTGGTTTGGAAACAACGACAACAGAAAAAAAGACGCTATTCAAATAATATTAAAATGTAACTACATTTGTCTTCGTGAACAGTTAGCAATAAAACAAGGCAGTGAAGTGAAGCAGCATCTTCTTGGCCAGTGATTGGGAGGGTGAAATCCTCTCTGGTCTGGGCTGATGTGGACCTAATATGAGCTGGTGCATATAAAATCTGTGTGCGCTTTCAATGTCCTCCATATTCAAACAATAGTTCTGGGGGTACCGAATTCAGGAGCAAGGTCTCTCGTCTGGAATTGGTTTAAAATTAGGAGATCCCGAGCAAAGTCGGACTTCTTCCTACCAGGGCTCATTAAAATGGAAGTCGTGCCCTTTCGCCCAGAACCGTCCTGTGTGGATGATGTGGCATCACTTTGTGGTTGCCATAGTGCATAAGATACAACAACAATAAGAACACAAAACCGTGAATTAAAAATCGTATTCTTAATATATATAAAACTCAGCTGTTCGAGCCTCGTCAGGTGGAGATTTCCCCCTGAACCCTCCCTAATTTTTTAGTTTCATTATTGCCATATTGAAACGATATTAATTGATTTTGTCATTTTATCGCTCATCTTTCGCGTATTTCGCCTGGTAACCCTATGTTGAAATTTTTATGAGTGTAACCGTTGCCTACGTAATACTACTCAAGGCCGGGAAAAGGTCGTGCTTTTCAGCAATAAAACGGGCGAAAACTTAGTTCACTAAAATGACCGCTAGGGGCGCTCTTATGACCCTTCAACGTTTGTGTTCTGGCTGTTTGAATGTAAACAATGATGTTTTAAGTTTTCGAGACGTTTAAACATGCTTAAACATTTAATTTATTATATTTGTAATTATTTTATATTGTACGGATAAAAGATGGATCTCATGGAGTAATAATGCAACAATGAGTTCTTATAGGACCAAAAAGCGCCATCTACATTTTCCCCAGTTTTGAAAGCCGCATTTCCCGGCCTTGAGTAGTATTACGTAGGCAACGCTGTAACCTATTTATAAAAAAAAAAACATGTGAAGCATATTCTACAGCTTACGAAATACTGTAACAATAGATTAAAGCTGTTGTGAGCTAATAGTATTTAAATACATGTAAAATTATTTATGTCGCATACTTTTATGTCGCTTTTGTATGTCGCATTTTTGGGACGCATTTTTCAATAAAGGGTGTTGAGAGATAAAATGACATAGTCATTAATACTCCTGTGGAGGAACTGATAGAATTAGTGAAATCAGTTATAGAAACTCCATTCCTTTAAAGCCCGTATACGCGATATTTACCTGATCTTACATATTAATAAGTATTAAGAATTTTCACATTGTCTCATTTTCAATTTCCTTATATTACGGGAAAACCTTAAAATAGCCGTAGAATTGCTATGCAGATTCTAAATAACTTAATGGAAAATGCAATGACTGGTTCCTTTATAGTGGTGCTCTATAAAGTGATTGATTCTCTTGTAATGAATTTCAATCACAATCTGAATACAAGAGACTTTCTATGTTATTAATCAAAACACCAAAACGTCCAGCGAAAAGCTAGTATGAGCAGACAATAATGCACCATAGCCTTCTTGGGCTATCTATTAATAAGCCTTGAAGCAGTTTGCAGTGAGTAATATTCACATGCATTATGAGCCACTGTTTGTGGTACTTACATTCTACAAAGATTATATTCCTCTTTTATCTTCCATGTGATAATGATAAATTCTTATAAATATTGAATTTCTTTAGGATTTAATAAAAAAAGATGAAAGAAAGACAGTAAAAAAGAAAAAAAAACATTATGCATTAAAGATATTTCCAATAAACAACTACTTCGCACTTTATTATGCATTACGTTTATTTTGTGATCAAAAAGCTTACAATTTAATTAAATGGAAATAAAAAATTAAACAAAATACTATTTGTTTCTAACGCTCAGCTCGATTTTGAGTATTTTAACTTCACTTAATCCCAAGTCTGCATGTCCAAGCATTTAGGAAGATCCATTTATTTTTTTAATCTTCTTTCATTATTAATCCGTTGAGAGTCGTTTTTCTGAAAGCTTGACCATGGGTTATAGTGACTTATGTTAAAGAATAAACATTGTCTTCATCTTAGAGCATTTCCGTGCATGTTTCCATTTATCGCATTATGCAACGCAATTCTCAAAGGATTAATAAAAATAAATAACTTTAGTTACGAATTACTTATGGGAATAGGTATTCAATTCCGTTCAGTTGCGATTCCGTTGCATTTATTTTCCTTTTATTTTTTGAGCTGTAACTGAAAATTTATCTTTATTTATTTTAATTTATTGTTGTTGAAAATAAAAGGAGTAATGGAGCAAGACTTTTAATCTTTTGAAATGAAAAGAATAAACTTAAAATCCATGTTATTTATTGCCTAAGATATAACACAGAATAATTCTAAATTGTTTTTACAAAATGTAAGGGGGATAGAACATATAATTAGGAATCAGAATCACACAGCAATGTATGGTTGGACACGTAGTCTTCATGTAGCTGTTAATAATCACTTTGGAACGGGTGCTGAAAGAACAGTGAACTTTCCGACCATTGTCAAAAACTAAGGTACTTTTCTCAGAAAACAGGTGACTAAAATTCATATTTTAAAAATTCTATTCCATTTCACGGATGATATTTTTGGAGACAAGCCCATATATATGAAACTTGCTTAAGAAATTAGACAAACACTTCACACTTTTCATAAAGTGATTATTACCAAGTAAGCGAAAACGGCGTTTTTGACCTCACATTGCTCTGTGATTCCGATTCCTTATCATGTGCCCTATTTCCCCTAAAACTTTGTAAAAACAATTCAAAATCAACCTGTATAGTATGGTAAAAATATTTTTGTAAAACCTTTTAAAGTAATTCTAAATAAATTTAACAGTTGATTCATATTTGAACAAAACAATATATCTGCTTGAAGTATAAGTCAAACGAACAAGAAGTAACACACCCTCTGAACGTCTTGGAAATGGGCAAATAATGTAAAGCTGTTTTCACGGCAAAACTTTCATGCAGCTTTAAATTTATTAAAAAAATAAAATTTTGATAGGAAGATTTGTAATTACTAAAAAGCTAAATCCTAAAATACAAATAAGCTTTAATATCGAAATACATTTTATGATACCTTGGTGTTATAAATAATTTAAATTACAGATGTATTGCAGTGAAAACTGGAATGAAGTGGACGTGAGTTTACGTTTCAGACGCTTGGAGGGTTAACGCATAAAATTCCGTCATTTCATGCTGAATTTTATGCGTTAACCCCCCGTTAACTCATGCATTCCATCATTTCGAAATCAAATAAGAGTAAAAGCATTTCACAACTTCTCAATATATCCTAGCACAATGAGACCCCTTTATAAAGAATGCATGTTAATTGTACTTATTTTCTATATCACAAAGCTAATTTTTCGGATGAAGATCTGTTCCTATCAGAACATCGAAAGTCAAACGGAGGTCTTGTAGTTGGTATCGCTTGGGAGGGTATAAATCTCTCTCAACCTGACGTTTCAGAGACGTCATCTGTGTGACAGCCTACTGCACACCCTTTCTATGCAGATTCTCCTAATGTCTCCCTATTGTATTCAACCCAGAAAAAGGGTATTAGTAACATCTGTTTTAGTTATTCTTAATCACTTCAGAAGATGAAAATGTAACTGGAAAACTAAAGTCAAAGGTTTGCTTAACCGGACAGTTTCATTACAATCATACAAAAACTTCGGTACTTTTTTTACTTTTTAAATGTTGAAAATCGAATTTTTCTCATTGAAATACGTTACGAAAACTCAAAGGTGTCAAGCAGAGGTGCGAGCTGTTGAGAGAATGGTCTTGACGAAATTCTCTATACTCTAGAGGGAGATGGCGCACGTATAATTTTCCGTAGACCTTATGCCCTCCCTCAATGTAAAGACTCACTTGGAGTTTCAATCCAGGTGTAGGTCTCTCAACTGGTATTAGTTCAAAATCAGGCGGTATCGTAGGGAGCGATGTTGGGAGTTCTATTAGATGCCTCCATAATAATGAGGCCAGCTTCTCCGGTCTTTGCAGTAGTCCATGCCTACACAGCAGGTGCCCGACTTAAAAAAAAAAAAAAAAAACTTACAGACAAGTTTCTTTAAATATTGCCATATTATGTGCGAAGTACCATGATCAGCCTGTTAAGTATCTCCCCTTCTGAACACACTTCGGTATTCTTTACTTACATAATAGAGACATACTTCGATAAGAACTTCTCAAGTGATATAAATAGTGAAAAACGGATGAAACTTAGTTTAGAGTATTGAGGAGAAAACACACACCAACGTCTGGAGTCAAAACATCTTAATCTCCACCTTAGAATAAACGGTCTTTCATATTTCATTAGAAAAGTAAGTAGCAGAAATCTGATGGCTGCTTGACTTGCACTGTGGCGGGTGTATATAGTATCGTAACCACTTATTACCGTATTTAAACTACAGGCTCGAATCTAATTTGTTCTTAAATGATGCATAAAAGGATTCGTGGAGTAATTTTTAACGCAACCACCTGTTTTTAGGACCTACCGCGCTGCTATGGATCTAACGGTCTGGCATTCTGGGTGGTTTTCACCAAATGTAACGTGAGAACGCCTTAAAACCTCTTAAAAAGTTCTCCACCCAAGACACTCCCCCCTGTTGGCAGATTCCCGTCGTGTAGTGTTGTCGTAACACGAAGCACTTAAACACGCGAGCAAATATTCGCTTGAAAGCCTAATTCAAAGCTTCATCATGATTTTTCTCATTTCTGTTTCTCAGTAAAAAAAAGAGGGTGCTTGCATTTTACATAATTAACAAACTCAATTTCGAAGTAGTAAACAAAGCTAAATACATTTACTTACACGTTAATGATAGATAGCTTTGCAAGTAGCCATAAATTTGGTAATACTGAAGTTATCATTAGATTTGCACGCATATTAGATTTGCACACACTTGAAAAACTATACCATAGTCATTTTGTCTTTCATAGTTTATTTTGACTTCTTTCTTCTAATTCTGTTTAACGTAAAAAGTCCCTTATTAAGACATGCTCAGAAGCTACGAGTTTCCCTTCCGTAAAAATTTTATACGCTTGATTACGCTTGATTTAGTGAAATCATTTCACTAATGGTATCATGACAAACTTGTCTGACGACTTACAACTTTAGGCAGGGATTATATAAGCATATGAAACACAGCTGTCGTAATTTAGAGTCTACAATATATACACGTTTACACGCTACAATATATACTACAGAGTTACGTTTGTTTACTCTAGAACGATTTCTCTATCTTATGTAATCTAGTAAAATTTTAATACAGTTTTAACTAGACAGTATAACTGCTAGAGTGAAGTGCATTTATGCAACAATACTTTGCTCTAAAACCTAAGCACAAATCTTGAAACAATATTTATGTTTATCTAATTTGATGCTCTAAAATTTATATACATAACTGCTTAAAATATCAATTCTAAACTCCTCTAAACCTCTACTGCTTTACGCAATCCAACTTAGAAATTATTCTACATGAAAACGCACTAGGTTCAAACACCCGAGTTCTAATTATTTCGGATAAAAGGTACTTAGTCTAATACTAGATGTTTCCTTATTCGAGATACGATTTCTAATCCATACGCTTCCATATGTTACTGGCTGTTCTATCTTAATTGAATCCATTAAGTTGGAATGAGTTAAGTATTCAAAGAACACTTCTAGTACAAGTAATATTGACTTAATATTAGCACGTATTTCGTTTGCATGCAAATTTTGAACGACTGATAATGTTTTTGTTGGAGGACTTTCATTTGTCATGCACTGACATTTAATCGCAGGAAATCTTGAAATTTAGAATCTCTGCAGAATTATTTCAAAATGCTTCCGTTTTAATAATATCAATAAACTTAAATAAGAAATTGATTTCAAATCGATAAAGCCAGTAGACTTTAAGAACAGTTCCAGAAATTTATTACGGTGCAGGATGAGTAATTACCATAATTTAAACTCGTTCCATTTTAATTGTAGTCATTTGTTGTAGGAAGTTTGAATGCTAATGCATCGAATACGAATGTTTAGGGCATACAGAATTTGAATAATTAATGTGTGCATAATTAAGAGCAACATGATATACCAATCTTAATTTGAGTTTTTGTTAAATGAAAAAAAGAGTTTATTTGTTGTTGTTTTGTTCTGTTCTATCCGTTTTATAAATTTACTAATCTACAATTGCTGATTCAATACATTCAAAACAAAACGACTAACAAGGGTAAAAATATCAAAAATAAAAATAAATTATCTTTGAAAGCGTTTCAAATGTAAAAAATATGACAAGAAAATGCCTTCATCTATATTAAAAACTATAGATCTATATGATTTTATAATCAAACCAAGAAAGATTTTTTTCTTTTGAATACGGAAGCCTAAAAATGCGCAAAATACTAAATAAAAAGGCATAAATTCAAGGACTTAGTTTTTCTAACTACTTCAAAAATAATCAAATTATTTTAAAACGTGCTTTTTTCATAAAAAAATTAGGTGCATATGGATTAACAGATTTGCTTAGCATTTAAATAAAGAATTGGGATTTAAATGGTGTAAGAATTTCATTACGAGTGTATATACAACAGAAAAAAAAAACTCACATATAAACTCTCAGAGGCTTTAAACAGTAACTTCGTAGTGCTCATTGTCGGTAAACCTATCTGGAAGTCGGACAAGGTAACAACGATTAGGTGCTTTACGGTTCGTGCCGTATATAGAATAGCTAACAAAATCTGTTAATTGAAAATGTTCTTGAATCAATTGGCTATTTAAGTTTTGTCTAGTGGAAGGATTTTTGAATGGTTCCTACCTCAAATTTCTAACTCCATCTAAATAAAATGCAAAGATATCGCACAAGCATCTGTATTAGGTTTGTCAAACACAGATAGTTTAAGAATCTAATCATTTTATATTTTTATTTCTTACACCTTCTCAGAAAAGTAATCGAGCATATGCCAAATTTTCATATGTCATTTTTAATATTTATTATATTCTTATTCGTAAATGTGAATCACGTGATGCGTAATAGTAACTTCTCAAATTTCTTTCGAGTTGTGCGGTTTTCCGAAAATAGTTCAGTTTCTGACGAATCTAAGAAGTCCCGAGAATACTTTAATATTTTACTACAAATCCAAACAAATTTTTAAAGTACGCCAGTATTATCTTGAAAGTCAATGTGCACAGATTTTCAGTTTGGAGAAATATTTCAAATAACTTTGAATATTTCAGTTGCATAGCAAAGAAAATATTAATAAGAAGCAGAAAAGCAATTTTTTTTCCCAATGGCCGGACGCTGCCTTGAAGGCTTTGCTCTCAACTAAGGCCGGAATTCTTGGTGTCTTTATAACGGGGGCACCTAGTAGGTGGACCAACGTCGGCCCCTATGAAGGGACGGACAATGACAACCACTCTCAGTCGGGGATCGGACCCCGACCGCCGGGAGATGAACCTGAAACCGTGGTACGATGCTTTACCCACCATACAATCCGATCGTCCAGAAAAGCAATCTAAAATGTCTTTCATTCTTATTTTTAACAGAAACACTAACAAAAAACAATCACTTGTTTGCTGCCTTCATATAAATATTAGAAAAGGCTTTCCTGAAAGAAATAATTCAAAATATGTATAAATGTTTGTTACTGCTTTCATTAGAAATCGATCAATATCGGCTCTTTTTGTAGAATAAATTCCAATTGAATTTCAAAAGGCTGAAAGTTGTGTGATAGATATCGCAAATAAGTTATTAAAGCATTATTTGTATGTGTAGAAGAGCTCTATCCGCTTTAAGTTAAAAAATTTTGCATTAATCCATAATAACTAGAATTTTTTTATTAATTTTCATCCAAGTTTTTTCTACAATAATCCATTGTTGTTGTTAATCGAAATGATTATAATGGAAATATTTTTGGAATAATTTATTGAAATTGTTCCCTGTCTGTTGTTGAAATAATCTGTGCTTTTCAAATCGTATGCAAGCCTTAAAATATAAAAATTTAAAAAGTTCAAGATTTGAATTTGCAAAGATTAATTTAGCAATTTCCCTTTTTAAAATTTGAGAATTATACACCACAGTTTCATACAGAAACAAGGGCATACTTTTCAAATTATCTATCTCAATTAAATTTTTAATGGCACTATTTTAAATAGAATATATGCTTTTTGAAAAAGCAAAGCTATGCATTTGTCCAATCAAGATTTTAATTAGCAGAAAAACCTTTTCATTATAAAGCTACTGATGTTCCTTTCCTAATGGCAAATATAGTCAAAAATATGAAATTATTATTTTCAAATAATTCAAAGGTTTTAATTCAACACTACGAAACAGTCCTATTTCAAAAAGAATTTTTTTTTTCAAAAAGACGATAAATATTGTTACCTTGGGTCTCACAAGATGCTTCAACTTCGAATACTTATAAAAAAAAAAATTAAACCATCTCATTTAAAGAAAACATAAATTTTCAACGATATTTTAAAGGTATTACGTGCAAGCAGATCCAATTTAAGACATGTCACTACATATTAGTGTACTCAAATTTATCAGTTATTGCAACATCTACAGAGATTTCTGATTATGAATGTATTACATTCAGTCTAATTTCCGAAATAGGGATGAAACAGGATTAAATTACACTAATGAAGAGACCATCTGTAACGGCTTATGAGGTTTAAAAGCCCTCTGCATTAATGAACTATTGCTGAAGTTTACACATCCACAGCGGTTATGTTGGCGGAAGCCAGGTAATTAAACGATAACAGAGTTTGCAATAAATTACTCTCTTAAAATTTTTGAAAATTAATGAAATGCATACATATATGCACTGTGGTGTGCGAACCTTTTTAAATTCAACGAATTTTAACTTTTGATGTCGATAGTAGACTTAAAGAAATTACTAATATGTTAAGATTACTACGTATTATTTGGAGATATGTTTTTGATTTAAATATTGGGAATACGGCCGATTATCTACTCGAGGGATCTAGGCCGAAGTGGAGTGCCCTCCGTGGTCGGGCTGTATAAAGAGATCCTAACCCGTACCTACTAGAAGTTTCGGAGAAAATTCCAGAAAACTCCGAAGGGCTAGGTCAACGGAGCGACCTGGGATCTTTGGAGATGTGTGAATATGCAATGAAAATGTTTGAAAATACAGTAAATGAATATGAACGTTTCGTAAAACAAAATTTTGATGTTTCGAGACACTCAGAGAAATATGACAATGTTTTCAGTTTTAAATTTATTTTTTTAGAAAAGTATATTTTTATATGTAATTTTATTTTAATTGATTTGAAATTTTCGCTAATGAGTGAAAAGTTCTAGACTAGTTCAGTAGACCCCCTTTTAATATTAATTTCACAGCGCATTAGAAAGCATTATAGAGACATAGGATGTAAATGCGTAGAAAAAAATCTGAAGTTAATTAAAGGTTAAAAATTAAGGTGAAGTTGATTGAATCATCTTTAGTGAAATATTAATTTTAATTGGTATAAAATACGAATGAAGTAAAATATTTATAAAATTTTGCCGATATTTCAATTTCTTTTACAGCCAGTATTAAGAGTATCCTGTTTGTTAAATATAAGTTTCATTTTTCTAGAAGGCATTGGAATTTTATTGTAGCTATTCATCAAATAAAAAAGAAACTTTTCTACATATTCTTTTACACCTTTAGAGAATTTTAAATTACGGATCCGTAAATAGAACGGACTTTCAGTTTGACTCAGCCAAAACACAACTTTAATTAACACTTTTCTTCTAAAGCACCACCACACACAAACAGCAGTATAAACTCATCCCCCTTTTCACAGGGAAATAAATATATCTCACGCCTCTATCATGATACCTCATCCGGGAAGATAAACAGCAGTATTGGCTTAGTTGTTAACTCAGGTATTTCTTCACTGTTCAAATTTTATGCAGAGTGTTTCCTCGGTTTGAGGAAAATAGGCCTTATTTATACTCAATAAGCTTGCTATAAACTTAGAATTGTTTCTAGAAACCTCTACATGCTTGCAATAATAACAATGACAAATATACAGGCATCTTATTTTATTTAGTCAAGGAAGTTATTTTATTTAGTCTTATTTTATTTAGTCAAGTTAGGGAATGTGCCCAAAAAATTATATGACAAAATGTTTATTTAACGTTTGTAGCATTATTTTTTGAAACATTAGCATATGCTTAATGTGTGACCATTTCCTTCAAGAATCAGTTTTTATGAAAATTGACTTAATTTATTTTTTAATCGTAAAAGCTTTAATTACATGAAATTTAACTGCTTAAGTAGCAAAAATAACCGACATATTCAACTAACGAGGAAATCCCCGTGTAAATAAAGTAAAAAGTAAAATCTCAAAATGAGAGGAAGTAACGAACTTTATTAAATCCACACACATACAAAAGAAATTTCTTTCATGTGATTTTTTAGTAAACCATATAATTTCAAAACTACTGACGAATTTTGGTCTAGTTTTCTGTTCTATCATTAAGGTTGATAAAGTTGCATATGCCCAAAAGTCATAAATTATAAATAAAATTTGTAAATAAAATTTGTAAATTTTACTTTATGTGCCATTAGGTTTACGAAAAGTCAAGGGTAACCATGATTGTCATGATCTATCAAATCATTTAAGGCTGCATATCACCTGGGAGTATTTTTTGCAAGCAAAGAATCGCACATGAAATTGTACTGAATTTTAGTAATTTTTTTCTTTTTTTTTTCGTTTGCATGCATAAAGCTTAGATGCATTTTTAAAAAAGAGCTGATAAGATATCAGCTCTTTGAATACAAAATTCTATTAAAAATGATTAACTAACCAACTGTAATCTGATAAATAACGAGAAATTGCAAATAGTCATGTAATTCAGTATATATGTGATAAATTAACAGACGTATTTAAAAATAATGTCAACAAATAGCCTAGAACGAAATTGAAAGTACAAAACTTAATACAAAACTGAATCGATCTTTTTACTTGACAAACCACTAACCCCTATGCCCAACTACTAGAAAGGCAAGTGCCTCTTCTACCCTGAATATAAATTCAGTACATTCGCCTAATGACATAAAATAGGATGAATCGGAGTTTAATCTTCCCAATAAAGTTCCAAAGGCATTTCACAATAGCAAGGGGGTGGGCCGAGACTATAAGCATAATCTATTTTCTGGAACCAGGATGAAATAAGATTAAAGTGTTTTAATGAAGTGCTCTTCCAGTGTGGCTTATGAGGTTTAAATCTCTGAAGTATCATCGGGCGATTATTGAAGTATCGAACAACGGTAGCTTTAGGCGAACACTTATTACGCTGTGTCAGTTAAAATCGATCTGTTAAAAAATTTGGAGATAATTTGAATCGACGGAGAGGATTAACTAATTATTTCAGGTCGAGATGATGTCGATGGTTAAAATTTTGGTATTCATGCAAGAAAAATATATTTTTGAAAATGTGATTTTAATTAATAAAATGTTTCGAAAGATTAATTACCAGTTAATATACACAATAGTAACATTTTTCATAGAAAAATGACTGCATGAAAAGATTCAATTTTTATACCTAAACAACATGACTTTATACCCATTAAAATAATTTGCCATGAAATAACCATAATTGATTAGTAACTTGCAGTTAATATATCATAGGTGATTTTATCTTGTTGCTGGAATGCAGCTTGTACTTCAAAATAATAAAATTAACATCTTGTGGGTGGTTCACTGAAATCAAAGGAATTTAATCTTAGTTTAAATGTTAAAACACAAAAAATGTAAGCCATTGAAAATATGCTTAAAATAAAGTTTCGCCTGGTATATTCGAATGACGATTTGTGAGTTGAAGGAGATTTTAAATATTTTGAATATATATGTATGCAAACATATGTAAAGTATGGGAATAGGAAGTTTGAAGATTCATAATAATGTCAATAAAGTGACACCCATACTTGCTGTAGGAAAAAAAATCAGCTTCTAAGGACTGAACTAGCCCACAAAATGCAATTAATAAATCTTACTAAATAGTCTCTTTGCTTTAATAAGTCTAATATCAATTAAAATGGAGTGAGGCACATTTTACAGGAACAACATTCTTCCATGTTTAAAAAAATGAAATGAAAAAAGTCCATAAGGATTTCAAATATATTTTTGTGTCAATATTCATGATTTTCAGCATGAATTTGTGAGAGTGCATGATAAATGGTTTTTGGACTCTTCGGTTGGCTCATCGCTGTTATTCTTGTGTGTATGCACGAATTTTTTATGGTCTAATTTTAAAATTTGTATAATAAATGATGGAATAAAATTTTTTTTTCTCTTTCTCTTACACACACTCACACCATAAACTCCAACAGTAAGTTGATGATAGTAGCAATGAAAGATTACTTGCATTATTCAGCAATCTTTATGCTTATTTCACTCCCCTTTCTATTATACAAAGATTCAGAAGGAACGTTCATACATTTTTAAAGTTTTAATATTTTATTTTTTTGCATTTATTAAAGCATACATGTTTATATTTAATGCACACGAATCACATAAAGTCTAAATCATTCTAAAAAAGTCAGCAGCTAAATCTATCATGTGGACACGACAGACTTTACCGATTTGTCTGAATAAAGAGTTTACTTATTTTTAGTTTGTAGGAGTTTTCGAATAACTGTTTTAACGTGTTTAAATAGATATTTAAAGGAAAAGGGATATGTAGGGTATCTCAAAAGGTCGTTGCAAAGCTTAGCATGCTTGTCTGTCATGCCATGACAGACAATATAAATGGGAACTTGTGTCCGAAAATGAAAATGGCGACCGCTGGAGGGCGATGTTCACAGACTTATGGAAGCCTATTACATTGCCAGAGATGAATGAATCGGTTTTCTAACTCAGAATTGGCAGATATGGATTACATATATGGTGCCGCGTATGAAATATCATATTGATAAATAAGTCATTTAATAAAAGTCAAGCTTCTTTTGACGTCACTTCTCCCTTTCTTCTATTCCTGCGAACTTAGTTCTCGTACGTTTTCATTCGCGGTACCATACGCATAATGCATATCGGTCAATTTTGAGTTGGCAAACAGATAAATCCGTCTCCGGCAATGAATTAGGCTGGAATGGTCACCCTTAAATAAGCCTACAAGCATCTCCCTCTTTGGATTTCCGGATCCAAAATCATTTGTAAATCTTGTTTTTCATGGTGTAACATACCAGCATGTTAAGTTTAGAACGGCCTTTTGAGACCCCTTTATTTAAATCTATATTACCCTGTAGAAATTTGATTGCCACAGTCCATATGTTTTAATATTTTATGAAAGCTCGAGAGTGATACGATAGCAGACAGTTTATGGAAATGAAATGAAGAATTTCCACCCAAGCTATTAAAGATTGCCAGAGACTAGTTCACTTACATTCAGAGAACAACGATCTGCATCTGCTTAAATTTTAGTAGCACTGGGCATAAGCAGATTTCTAATTCAAATTTGATAGTTCTCGAGAGATAAAACGTAGAAATCGATTCAAATACGAAAGTCTCATATTTGATATCGTCTTTGCAAAATCTGAATGTCTTAAAACATGCAGTATCATATTAAATGACTCTACCATACATATCATTATCTGAAATGGCTCTTGTACAACTGCAGCTACAGTACGTGTCATGTAATTCAACATTTAATGGATTCAGGCTGTCAGATTATTATCTGAAATCACATATGCAGTACCATCATATCAATGCTTCTGAAGACGCAGAGAGCTCGGACATGCATCTTCACATGCTTGATATGGAATCACAATATCAACATATTCATCATAATACTTGTTAGGCCAAAGTTTGACCTTCAGTCAATCGGTGATAAGTAAACGGAGACATTAGAAATGATTATATATGTGCCTGTTATGCATGTGATTTAGAGTATTTGGTGGATTCAGATAAAAGACGGTTTTTCTCGCGAGTGGTTGCTAATAAGAAAATAGAAGAAACATAACGTCATAAGGAAAGATAACAATAGTAAGCGCTGAAATTTAGGAGCATAAAATGTGAGACTGTTTTAAAGTTTGATATTTACTGACTAGCAATGAATGGCTAGTATAACAAAATCAAATTTGAATAGAATTTTAAGTTTATATTATCTGCACAGAGGAGGCTAGTTCCAAGGCTTTATGAGAGAGGAACAGTTTATTAGTGGAGTTTTATGAAAATAATATTTTGTTTTTTAATGTGCGATGAATTATATTTGATTTCCTTATGAAATAAACGTCTAAAACTACAGAAAGTCAGAAGTAAATACTGGCAGGAATGTTTGAAACATTTAAGTAACACATAAATTTGCATAAAGCGCACATAAAAATCAAATGTATAATCATACAGGCTTACAGATTTCGAGAGATAAAAATTTTCTGTCTTTTCCGCGAGTGAGTATTAGGGTTTGTGTTGCTTTTCCTGCATTAATACTTTGAATATGATGTAATCTTTGTATTTATAAACATGTATTTACATTTTTTTTGTGTTGGATTTTCGCTCTTTACTCAGTCTCATAAATTTGGGTGCGTTCAGATAGCGGTAATTATTCCACGTTGATAGATTTTTACCAGCTGTTAAAGAAATTATTTGGACACTAAAGACTGATAGAGCAAATTTTTTATAATCATCAGTAGAGAGGTGTTACTTTCGTCATACATGAATTGACTAATACTATGTTGAAATATAAATATTTCAAGCGCACGCTAATGTATCTTTTTTTATCTCTAGCTTAAGACAATAACAAACATTCAGGGACAGTAAAGTTCGTTAAAGTCAAATGGTTAATTGGCGAACAAAATATGCTTCTCTCTTTTTTTTATACATTGAGTAGGAAAATTGGCATAAACAAGCCTCATTCAATACTGAGAAAAAAGTGATTTACGGAATAGCATAGAGGAATTCTTTAATTAGTATTCTTGAATAAAATTATTTTAAGGATTTTTACTTTGCAACTATGTAGCATTTTAAAAATTATTTTTAAAATTAGATATGTGTTTTTTGTTTTCAGAAAACTTCAGTATTAGTAACAGCGATTCAGGACATACTTCATATGAGCCTAACAAACAATACGTAGTCAGCCATAGACTTGTGTACGTATTTATTAAATAATGATAATATGACTTTTCTTGTGCATAAGAATTTAAGCAGTAAATGAAGAATCCATTAAGGAATTTTAGGAGTAGCAGTTTCTGAAAAGTTAAAAAATGATTGAACACATAATTTTGAAAATTACAAAATTCAAGTATACTCCACACGATTTAAAAATATTGTTATAGGTATACACAGTAGTAGAATTTAAATTGTGGAATCGGGAACTGTTTGCATATTACTTTGAAACCCAATTAAAACCAAACAATTCTTCGAATATCTGTATTTTTGTGCTAACCGCAGTTTTAAGTTTTTTTTTTTTTTTTACGTACTGAATTAATTATAATATTCAGAAATTTCTCGAAAATGTCAGTGACACATAAATAACCGCTTAACCAGTACGGTTGTTGTATTTATTATTCTAAACATTATCATTGGGTGGGCTGCAGAAGTAGTGACTATGCCAAATGAATGCAATAATGCATTATTTCTAGCAATCCTTATTGCTATTATCGAGAGACATGAGAGCTGTTCAATGATGCGGTTTGCATCAGGTGGCGCAAAATAGCCCACTCTTCTTCAGCAGCCAAAATGTTCCAACATCCTCATGATCAGAAAGGACAGAACTGAAAAGTAAACAAAAGCAATTGCCATTCGGGAGGCGGACATGTAAGCAACAAAAGAGAATAAAACAACGAGAGTATGGAATAAGAAAGCAGCAAAAACAGTATAGCAGGTAAAATAAATAAATACAAATTTTTAACTAAAACTAGTTAAGTACAAATAGCCGATTCTATTTAAGACTTCAGCTGCCGTACTGACATATTCAGGACAGATTCCAAAAATTACGTAACCACAAAACTATTTTGATAATGTAAGAGTTATCGATTTCTAACCTAGATATCAATTGGCAGACGATTTTACTGTCCTATCCCCCCCCTCCCATCCAGGTTACCGGCGATACAATTGTAATAGTAAACTCCTGTACTCCTTCCATATGTGCGTTTAGTTATGAAAAAGGCCATTAAAATTTAGTGTTCAAGAACACATATTTTAGCGAATAAACGTACAAATCTGGTGTTTCGTACTGTAAAATAATTATCACTTTCAAATATTATGTATTCGAACGTTCATTATCATTCAGTGAAAACAAAATCTCGATTACGATTTGCGTAAGGCAAAATCTTTATACATTCTCTTAAAATTAGCAACGTCGTAAGAATTTATATAATATGTAATTAAAAAATCTAAACAAACTTAATATTTGCGCTTTATAAAATTACAAGTTTAAAATTATCGCACAAATTTTAATCCATGTGCTAACGGTTTTCTGCTAAAATTTTAAAACCAATAAAAAAAGCAAATAAAAATAAATTACACGCTATTTTAATTTTCTAAACTTTTGGATACCGCGGAAGCTAATTAGTTTGCTCGTGGTGCAATTTTAATCTCAAATTTTTATAACTGAATTGAGTTCCTAATGCAGTTTTAAACTCCATCAAAATGACGTAGGTCTCACTTACGATAAATCACTTTCATATGTAGATGGTTCGTCACCTGACTCACTATCATAAATATTGTGATATCGGGAGAACTTTACAAAGGTGAAACTTACGAAAAATCACTTCAAAATTGGAGAACGTCTGGATTCTCAGAGTTTTAAAGATGAACAAAATTTGACTTGTATTCTTTTACGTATTTGAGTGTAATTTCAAGCCGATTGGTGAAACGGTACGAATTTGTATGCGATATAGACAACAGCGGATTTTCGCTTTATTTATAATATAAAATAATAAAAAGACGAAAAATACTGTTTTTTTTTAAGATTGTATGCGTCAAATGGATTGTGTAAGTTTTAATGCATTAGTAATTAAACTCATTCCAGATTTATCGCTAACCTTAAAATTGACAAGAATTAATTCGGAATATGCACAGTTTCATAAATCACATGTTAATCCCAAACGCCTACTACCACATTGAACTGCATTTAAATAATACGAGCCCTTCGTAACATTAGCACTATAATAGGCCATGGAGGATGATTTCACAATAATGAATATCACGTGCACTGCTCTCGGATGACTCTGGTGCAGCAGTTTATTGTTGAATGTCGAGCCCGCTGTACGCTACCTACCCACGGACAGAGACCAAAATTCAAAGAACTCGCATTTTGCAATGATTTTGTGCAGAGTTATTATCAATGAAACATGTTTCAACTAGAACGGATTCCGAAGGTCATAAAACACGCTGTTACACTTACAGTAATTAGCATTTGGCTTGAAGCCTGGGGACGAATGTCATACATGGCGCTAACATGAATTATTTGATGCACCTCGCTTGAGATTAACATAATTTGGGAACCATGAGCAAATAATTTGGAGGACGCCTGCAGGAATATCTATAGTTAAGCGGGATAAGAATGCTGAATATGCAATATTTTATGAAAAGCCTTCTGTGTCTCTAGTCGCTTGCTATCCATTTAATTATTTAACATGATATTCATTATATTTTTGTTATTATGGATAAAATATAGTATAAAGTATATAAAAGTAAAAATTTTATTAAAGCTATTGAGCCATGAATTTGAATTATTAAATCGCTAGATATCAAACATATATCAATTATAAATTATTGAGTAAAATAAACTTTTTAAAGGAGGTACTTAAAAATAGGAAATATGTACTCACTTCTGAGTACTTTGTTATCTCGTAATAGCTTCGATTACAATAATGTTAACAGCAAAGGTACTCATTTTTAAAATTGTAATTTGCATTATAGTTAAGCACATCATGTACTCGTTTATGACACAAGTGCATTTAAAAAGCACGAGTACATGAAAATACTTATTTTTTAATAGATTTTTTTAAGCAGAGTACATTATCATATCTTTGTACTGAATGAAAGGAAACTTATTTGCAAGAAATTTTTATACTAGGGAGGGGGTAACGTAATTAATTATATTAATATCACTCCTTCGGAGAAACTGTCCTAAATTGACAAATTTGCACTCAACTTACATTCATGAATAAGCATACACTAAAGTGAAAAAATGACGAAATAATTCTATTTCAGCACATTTTCAATACAACTACATTCCTAAATTCTCTATTCAATTTTTTTATATTTTCAGGCAAAAAAAAACCGCTATTTTTATTCTCTTTCAATTTAATTGAGATATCTCGGAAGCAAGTAGCGTTGTAATCAAAGCGCATTTCAAGAATCTTAAGCAAAGACGTGGGACACTTAGTCGATTTTATAGAAGGAAAAAAAGGGCGGTGGGGAAGAAAACTTTTCCAACTTAATAAGTTCGCCGCCAATTATTCGCTTGGTTTCTTAGCGAAAAGTTATTAAATTAAGACTCGAGAAAGGAAAGATTAAAAATAGGAAAGTGAAGCTTATTTTTGCAGTATACTTCTTTTTTTTTGGATACGCATTTTAGAATATTTTAAATGTAATTAAAATCCGTCGGCCATGTATGTTTCGCCAATCAATAATAAATTTTAAAACGACTAAGGATTTCTTTTGCGAGAAGGAAAATAATTTCATGCTACTTTATGAAGCGACAATTAGTGCATTATCTGTTTTTACTGGGCTTTAATCAAGTACATGATTTATTTACTGGAATTTTCGTTTGTGGACTTTATTTTATTTTATTTTTTACTTTTTGCGGAATCTTTTGTGCTACTTGGAAATATTCAAATTGTAATTTTTTTTCCCCTCTTACATAAGTTCGATCAGTAGCGTAGGCAAGACAGCTGTTCTACATTTTAATAATTGATAAAAAGAGTGTTTTCAAACATGAAAAAAGTTTGATGTTATCAAAGCTTATAGGGTGTTGAATTTAATAAGAAAAGCAAAGTTACAAAGTTGATTTGATGTGATTTATTGTAGACAAATAAATACAGAATGATAAATAGACAGTGCAAGGTAAGATTTAATTGCTTTGACTTTCATCTCATAGTTAACAGGTTCCATTTCTGTAGTGAAGATTGAAATCTATGCACAGCAGATATATCTGTGCATTGCTTTTTCAATTTTGCTTAGTGATAGGAACAAGCTCGTTGAACCGCAAATAAATATTAAAATTTTAAGAAAGATATCTCCACACACATTATGGAAAAATAAAAGCCAAATACGAGTAGTATAGCCTTTGTAGGCTAAATTGCATAACCACTGAGTTTAGGCAGTTTAGGAAAAAATAACACATTTTTATAAAATTAGCTATAATTATACTGAATGAGCTGAAAATCTCGTCAAAATTGGCGATTTTTTTATAATGTATGTGCACTGAAGAAGTTAATAATAATGTATGTACATTGATAAATTTAGCAAAATTTGATTGACACTGTTTTATCTAAAACATTTTGTGGAATCAAACAAAGTTTTGTTGATTAACGAAATATTTAGTTGCTCCAGCAAAGTCAATCGGATAAAATAGCGTCAATGAAATTTATGCTGCATTCAAAAAAACATTTTTTCTGTGAGTGGGGGCTGGTTGTAACAGATGCATTGCTGTGAAAAATGGAATTCAGGGACTGCAGTTTTACCTTTTACTTAACCAAGAGAAAATCTTTTAATTTAGAACGTGCAGATGAAACGTGCAGCTACCGTGGGTGTAGTTTTTGAAAGATAGGTAAATGGCCTTTGTAGAGACAGCAGTTTTAACGTACAATTATGTAAAATTTGATTTAGGATGAGTCTGTCAACTATTTTAGTTCGGATGTTTAATTAACCATTTATGTAAAACGTAACAATTTACTACTGTTCTACACTAGTGCTCAAAATTAACAGTATCTTCAAATTTGCGCAATTATCTCCAGAACTACTTGAAATGTTTTGGTAAATTTGCTTTGAACATATGTTGATTTAAAAAAAAATGATCATGTGTAATACTCATCGGTGTCAGAAAGTATTGAAACAGTGGATACAGAATCGAAAAAAAAATGGTTAGTAAGGGTATAGCGTCGTCTGATGAACTCTATGTCGCTGTAATGAAGTCCAACTACAGTTTTTTTAAGAGGAAAGTTTAGTTTCAAGATGTTCTTCTGCAAACGAAGGGATTTAAGATGTTATACCTCTACACTAGTCAAAATACTTCCTTAAAAACTTTAGAATAGGCATGGGTATGCGAAAATTCAGATTCTTGCTCAGAACATCAAGATTGCGAGGCATTAGTAATCCATTTTTCGAACACCGCCTGGCAGTTTGTGAATGCCTGGTAATCTCTGTATAGAAGTTAAGCTCAACCTGTACTCATCAGTGAAGAGAAAGGTCATTGATGAGTGCTTCGCTTTGATCTTTGCCCCATGCTAAACGAGCTGACTGTTTTACAAAAATGAGTGGGACGCAAACGGAAGGTCTTCTTGAAAACGGCACTTATCAAGTCTTTTGGAAATAGTAATCTTTAAAGATCATTTCACCGATTTCATGCGTCTCTAGAAGTCAACAGACCTGAGAAACTGTAGCATGCCTGTCAGTCCTCACTCTAATGGACAAATATAGATCTAATTTGGTTGTTATGCTTTGGATGACCTTATCTAGGCTTTCTCTCCATGGATGTGGAATTTTGAAAGTGTTTCTTTAAGTCGGACGCTAAACGTTACAGGGAAAGCTATACAAATATGGATTGGATACTAAACTTCTTCTAGTATCCCCTTGATTCGCCATCTCTTTGCATTATAAACTTTGATTAATCATATTAGCTGTTCAATTTTGATACTAACCAATTTGTTAAAAAAAAAAGAGAAATTCAGCACGGTGTACGAGTAACAAATATGCCAAGTATGCTTATAAAGCCTATTCCTGTACTTGCAGAAATACACGATTACTTATTCTACCCACAGTACTTTCATCTTTGTTCTAAAGTAGTAGTTTTAGATTTTGTTCAGTTATATTCATGAATTCCCACAAAATATACAAATCCCTTTAATTTTGAGCAACACTCTTACAGAGATAAATATTTAGTTACTGTTAGGTTGAATATACATAAAATATGCAGTTAAGAGGAAATATGTTGTAATTTATTTTATTTTATTTGGTGAGGTATTTTTTTTTAGTGAAAAAAAGCTTTTTGGCCTCATATACTGGGTGTCTCATTGCTATTGGTACAAGATTTAGACGGAGGTAGGGAACATGGTTAGGACGAAACGTCGTCTTCATGTAGCTGTTAATAATCACTTTGAAGGAAGTGCTGAAATAATAGTAAACTTTCCCAACATCGTTCGCCCACAACTAATACATCTTTCACAGAAGACACGTGACTAAAATTTATAGTTTAAAAATTGTATTTCATTTCATAGATGCGTGGGAATACTTGATAAAAATTGTTCATTTAGATTTTTTTTTCATTACATTAATGAAATTGTCGGAGGAGGGTTCATTGTTTATGAAACTTGGTTAAGAAATTAGATGAACACTTCAACGCTTTTCTCAAAGTGATTATTAACAGGTAAGTAAAAACGGCATTTTTGACTCCGCATTGCTATATCATTCTAATTATTTATTATGTAACCTATCTCCCCTGAAATTTTGTACAAATATTCTGAGACACTTTGTGTATGAGACATATTATGCTGTATAGTGAGATATAGTTGAAAGCACGAGAGTGTAATTTTCATTGTTTTGTTTTTCAGTATTCCACTGTAGTCTAAGAAAAAATAAATTTATTGATAATTTTATAATTTTTATATTTTTCTTAAACGAGAGCAGTACATTATTTTCAGAATGTGTAAGGAAAACTGCAGCCCAATATAAAAAATTCTCACTTTTTCCCTGTAACTTGCTGTTCAAACAAATTTATTATATAAAGTTTGGATAATCAAATAGAATTTCTAAAAAAAAATAAATTTCGACTTATGCTATTCATATATGATTCGTCTGGCGCTGCATGTCCTATTTGAAACTTGTGGCATTAATTTCCAACCAACCAACCAGCTATTAGACGATAAAAGGTGACTCACAATAAAGGAAATCAACTGTCAAACTTGTCTTCAGAACTTGCGGTATGCAAACGCAAATATTAAAATAAAAATATTTAACCCTGATTAAACCTGACAGACATAAAAATAAATAGATTTTTTTAACTATAAATAAAAATCACTACAATAAATCAAGTAATGTATTTATTATTTTTAAAGAATTAGGTTATGTACTTGATCTGATTGCAAATTTTAAAATATTTTTCTATGAGGCTCAACAAATTTGTGACCTGCAAAGCTTTTTGTTCGGTTTGCGCGAGATATGGAGTTAGTTGTTTTTGTATGATATTCCATGCACATAACTGCGACAAAATTCGCCTTAAAACGCATCATTTAATTGCAAATTTAAAAAAAATACTGAAGGAGAGTTTAGACAAGCATAAACAAAACAAACACTTGAATGTTTATTATAAGAGGTTTTTTGAATATTTATTTTTGATTAATATTAATGTCCACATTTTTTGCTCCAACTGCGCAACTTGATTGTCTTTAAGATTATACATTTTTAAATCTGATTGAGTGATTAATTAGATTTAAAGAGCAAATAACACTACTTTAGGAACATTAATTTTAATTTACTTTTAACATATCGTAAAACAAAAGTCAAGTTAAGTGAATGGTTATAAAATATCTCCAAAGGGTTGAATTTTCTATGCTAAGTGCTTAGCTTCTGGAACTAATAAAAGATCTGCACGACCCTACTCCAGCGTCCATGAAGCAATAAAATTCAATGAACTCTAGTCATGGAATAAAATACTGAATTGTAAGAAAGATTTGATTGAGAATAAATCCTTTAATGCACAACCATAAAAGTATTTTACCACTAACACCAAGAAAGTTTTCTCATGTTTCGGGGCTATAATTCTTTGAAAAGCTTTTATATTATAAAATAGATTGCTCTCTTTCAGATCTGGTGAAATAAGAGAAAACAGTCCTTTCGTTAAAGGTATCCCGTTATTTAGCAATATGGATTATGAAGTTCCCAAAACGAAAGAATGCGTGTCAAATAAATTAAAAGCAAGAATAGACTTCCTAGAAAATTTTCCCTATTGTTGTGTTCATATAAAATGCAGGCATTTTTGAAACTTAAGCAAATCTGCAAAAATGATGTAATATAAATGAGATAAAAAATATAGAAAGTTACACTATATTTGAATTAAAGTTATATCGCAAAGTTACATTAAAGTCGGACTTCCCCCCACTGCTGCCCACTAAAAATGGAGGACGCTCCCCTCTGCCCATCGCCTCCCCTCGCTCCTCGTATCTAATTTTAACAATAAATATATGGGTATCTGAGACTGCATGTGGTTGTCAGAGGGAATAAGTCAGTGAGAATGCGTGGGACAGGGGGTATTTTAAAGGGTTTTTAACGTGTATTCACGTTACATGTAGAGGAAACCGCCCAAAACTCCAGACCGTTAGATCAACAACCGAGCGTAAAATCGAACACCTCGGCCGTCTACCAAGTTCAGTGTCATTTCAATTTTGACCTTGGTGGGGCCAATATCGTGTTGGAAAAATGTTTTATATTATACGTATTTGACATGATTTATCTTTCTTTTTAATGCATTGTAATTAAATAAAAGGACACTTTTATTCAGACTACAACGCATTTCCACTTTATTAAACGCTCCGCCGCATATTGTTTATTAAAACGACTAAGCTTTACTTAACCGTAATCAACAACATTCAATGTTAAAGATTCATTAAAATAGTTTCCATTTTAATCTGCGTCTCACCGAGCCCCGCCTTCAATTTTACTAATTCATTTTTAGGTAAAAGAATTTGCGTTTTAATTTCCAAATTGAAAATATAAATCAGAAACCGGAGGAAACTTCCTTTTTTAATGAGGGACGGAAGTTTTATTTTCTGATGTTTAAAATCCTTAATGATGGTTGCTTCAACTAATTAAAATAGAAATTGTATCCATGTCATATGCTAGTTAGATAAATTGGAATTAAAGGACAGCAAGCTTTGTTTACTTGGCAACGCTTTTATGTAGTTACTTTAAAAATGAATTACATGATGTTTATATAAAATAACATTTTTATATTTATTGATTTAATGAAGAATTAGTTATATATATACCCTATCTGAAACATGGAATGTAAATTGAATAAGGGTTCGAACTTTTATTTGAATTTTGGGGCGATGTGAAGTTTATAGTATTTGCAGTGCTTTTAATTGCTAGTAAATGATATAATGAATTTAACATAAAAACTGGCAATTGCCATAAGCGCCCATATGATTTTTTGTAGGGGGGAGAGGCAAGTAAAGGGTCTTACCCCAGAAAGATATTATATGTTAGTGTTGAACCACTTCTACGTTATATCAGCATGTAAATCATAACGGAAATACGGAAGCTAGGGGGAGGAGATGGCCCCTCTGCCCATACATATGGGCACCCATGGCTGCTTGAACCAGTTGGTATTATTATCGATAGATTTATGTAGGGTATATTACATAAAAGCATATGAACTGTGTTTCAGCAAAATTACGCAGATATATCTGTAATAATATATCTGAATAGTTTGCTTGCACTTTCAATTTTCCAGAGGTGGAGCTACTACAAAAATAACGATTCTACTCTGATAAGGCGTTATACGCTGATATGGGTACATGCTTTACCTAATACTAGCAATTGCTTATGAAGCTGTCTTATATCCAATTTTAACACTTATACTGCGTTTTAAGTTGGTTTTTCCTTTTTAAAGAGAAGTATCGGAGAAAAATTTTCACAAAATTAAATATCCTGCTCCAAGAAGTCCCAAAACAGAGTGCACTGAACCTCCAATTACTGCTATTTTGATAAAATCAAAGCAGACTTGACATAGGCGTCAATGCACGGACTATGCATCAATTCTTGAAAACAAAAAGTGACAGTATGTTTGAACAGGATGATCTCAGGAACTACCAGTTCAATCAAAATATCCTTTTGTTGTAAAAAGCCCATTTCTGGTAGATGTTTATACACTATATACAGTCAACGTTCACTTTTACGTACTTCTTTTATACGAAAACTTGCGATTTTACAAACTGGCCAGTGGTCCCGAATGTACTCCTTTAGACAATTTTACAACTCGATTTTACGAGCTATTTGAGTGTCTCTTACAGCTTCGTAAAAACGAGCGTCGACTGTAACGTGACGCTAGGGCAGTGTTTCTCAACCTTTAATGGGTGACGGCACACCGAAAATATCTAGAATTATTTCTGGCACGCCTGAACATAAAAATTGCAAAGGTTGTGTGATACAAAAAATTGATAAATACAAATAACTTAAAAAAATTGTTACCAAAAAAAAATGATAATAATACATTAATGGAAGGGCTAAGCCTGTTTTTGCATGGGTCTTGATTCAAACAGCTGTTTCAAAAATTGGCAGAACGGTTTTCCATGCTATGAAATAAAAGTTTCGCTCTTTTTGGTGTATAGCTTACTGAAAGTGAACAAGATAGGTCATGAAATATAGAAAATTTAATATCGCTGATGACACCATGCAGTTTTAAAAATTTTTTTAAAGCCCTGGCGGCACATTAGACTATACCTCACGGCACATCAGTGTGCCGCGGCACACAGGTTGAGAAACACTGCGCTAGGGCTAATGCATCGTATAATCAGGGAAACGAATATTTCCCACCATTCTATCACGCCGTGGGTCCGGGTTCGAATCCCGGCTTGGGCATGGATGTTAACTTGTCCGTCCCTTCATAGGGGGTAATGCTGTCCGCCCACAGGGTGCTCTCATAATAAAATGGACAGTAACTCGGGCCTTTGTAGTGGCGAATGCTTGATGAGCAAGTGCCCGCCCATTGGGAAAAACAAAAAAAAAAACGAATATTTCCCTGGGATCATTTCGTTACTCGGGTCGTTCGTTGAACTAATAACGATCCGAATCTTTTTAGATTCGAATAATGTTTACTAACAAGGTTCTTCGCAAAATGTTTATATAACTGAACTATCACACGTTCAAGTCGCAGTACGGATGGTTTGGAGACGAGGAGAGACAGAGAATTAACAGCTTAGTCCGAGACGAAACAGACGTTTTATCGTTATTATATAGAGATTTTGCGAGACGAGATAGGTCTATACTTAGTCTCGCGAGCATTTCTGAATCCCAGAGCTAGCATAAAGAATTAGTTTAATCTAAAATGCATGGAAAAGGAATTTCAGGTTTCTTGTCAGCCTGCTACAGCAAAGCGATGGATACTTTTGCGTAGTCTTGAGACTGAAGATAAAATATGAATAGGTTATTTATTCAAAGAATACTTGTCACTGCACTTGGCCTCGACACTCAGATGTATGAAACTGCTACGTCTAGTGAGAATCCACGGGACAGAGTTAGTAAAATAGTGAATTTAAAATGTGCAGGTCAAATATTGTTAAAATCAGAAAATGATGCATAAATTTTAGAAAATTTTCACACTTTAAAAAGTGGATAAATTATTTAAAACATCAGTATTAGTATATATAAAAAAAGAAATTTATATGATTTTAAAACGTAGTTCATGCCATTTAAATAACCACTGTTACATTTCTCTACAGGTGTCTTTATTCTAAACCAAGTATTTAAGAGAAGTGTTAAGAAACTTGATAATATGAACCGTAGAATGAAATTGATTGCTGTTCTTTTCTTGAATGACACTATACAGTGTAAGTTTAATTAGTGATTCAGTGATATGAAGTGTCTTTATACATATAAGAATGCAGTCTGAGAAACCCTTATACATAAATTTCGTTTCCCATGATGACCAATTCCACTCTACAAAAATTGGTAAAATTTAGTTAAACCGCATCTCTTATGCGTATATTTCTTTTAAGACATACTTATTTTGTTTGATGATTCAATAATATAAAAATCCCGGTATATACCCCAATCTATAAGCTATTTAGCTAACACTATAAATACTAATAACTAATAGATTAAAAAAAACATACAGCAGGAAATTTTTTGTAGGACACAAAAAAGAGAATTACCGAAGAAACACCGCATTTAGAAAAAAAATAATGGTAATCATAAAACACGTTTTCTAATACATGGTTACGTAAAATGCAATGAGAAAAATCAAAGCTTTTTCTTACACGCTTGCTTAGTCTTTTCTTCATATTTTAAAGATCATTCTCATTCTTCGTGTCGTTAATTTGCCGTGTTTCAAAACCAAGCATTTCATAACACAAAATTTATTTAAACGTTTGAAAACACTTATCACTTTAAACTTACACTGAATCATCTTATTACGCAAGCTTGGACATATAACCTTAGAAGCTGCTTTTCTTTTTTCTTTTTTTTTTTCTTTACTCCACAATTTTGAAGAGCGGCTTTGTACATTTTCGATGAGGAAGAATTCATACACATCGGACATGATGAATGCATCTAATACTTAATCATTCATCACGCTAATCATTAGTAAGTTTAGTTATTATTAAAGAACAGTGCTGGTCGTCGAAATTAATTAGTTGTGGGTCGACAATTCTATTAGAAACGTGCAGGATATCGATTGTAAAACGACAAAGAATCTCTTGGGATTTGAGGGAAAAATAGTTCTTTTTAGAAGAAAAAAAATATGAATGAAACTTTTATTAATTAAGGGAAGTGTTAGATAGAAAAAACCTGTTTGAATAGAGCACCATAAATTTTTTTTTCAATAATAATTAATTTCGAAATAAAAAAAATAAAAGAAGCAGGGATATTAATTTTATGTTCATTTATTTTAAAAACGGATATATTTATTTTCAAATTCATTTTAGGCCTATAATAGAACGATCGTAGAATTTTACATAAAAAATCTTTTAAAAATGTTTTATGTAACACTTGTATGTCTAATTATAGTTATAGACACTGTTTAAAAGGTAAAAATGGGATTTTTAGTCTATCAAGTTATTAGAGACTTAAAAAATTTAAGATTTACAGCATATAATAAAAATTACTAAGATGAATTGCTAGTTCAATCATTGATAGAAATTCCAGCTCTTTACAAATGCTCCTACTTTGAGCTTTATACTATAATGCTGTATATTTTTGTGTTTCTTTTATTTTTCACAGTAGATTGTAGTGTTATTTAGTATAAAACATATTAATTCAATTAAATTCAAAATATTTCTACATGAAATTATTCCTTTTTTGTATTCAGAGTTTAAGCAGTTTTATGAAAGTGTCTACTATAGAAAAGCACATAATGGCCACCATTAAAAACTCGAGTTAAAAGGAAAATATTTAGCTAAAAAGAATTAATAAAAATAAGTAAATAAATAATCTAAAATAGGCTATTAGAATTTTCTCAGTGACTGAGGAATACTTCAAGAACATTTTTTTTTACTTATTTAGGGAAATAAATATTTGTTCATACAATTATATATATATGTTCATTAAATAAATATCCAAAACATTTATTTTTTTTTTACGATAAATGTAGGCAATTAAGCAAAACGCATTAAATAAATATACATACTTTCTGGACAAAACGTACTGCAATAAGACTACAATGATTACTCAGGAGAATAGTTGTTTACTATTTAAATCATTTTAATGATACGTCCAAGGAAGAATAAACGTTAGCTTATTGATTTATATTTTGATGAAAAGAATATTCGAAAACTTTTCTTATAAAAGAAAATTTTCGTTCAGAATTTTTTTTTTACTTAATTTCACTAGGCTAGTGTAGAAACATAATAAAAAATATGAATATGTCGAATATTCTAGTTTGAATACAGTATTAACAGTACTGAATTTCTACATCTTGATTTAGTTTTAACTTCCTTCGCTGCTACAGATCGCGAAAGCATTACTTTTTTCTCTTGTAAGTGTTTTAATTCTGGAACATAGTTTAGTGATTGTACAATCTTAATATTTTAATTTTCACGTTTCTTGTTACTCTTAAAAATAAAACAATAGGAAATAATTAATAAAACATGAATTTAAATCAACTTTTTTAAAGTTCCAGTAACATGACAGTGAATTACTGCAGTTGCTTAAATATGTGTATTTGTGAAACAGAATTTGAGTGAAAATAATTCGACAAGAATCTGTAAAATCCATTATTGATGATTTTGAGCACGACTTCGTTTATGCGATTTCTCGGCAAACATAAGAAAAAAAAAACTTATTTTAGATTAAATTTGTGCTTTAGCAAAACGAAACTTGTTTTTATTCATTCACAAAGCAATTTTTTTCTCATATAACATGCTACACAGTATATTAAGAAGTAATCACGTGTACGTCAATTTTTTTTAATTTAGTTTGAAAATAATCATTTCATATTTTACTCACCCGCAAAAAAGTCGCCTAATTAGAAGAAAATAAACATAAATATCTATCCCTAGTAGCACAATTAGTCCAAAAGACGTGTAAAACACGTTTTTTAACATCAAAAAACATGCTTCCAACGTAATTTGAACGTTTTTTGAACTGTTTGTGCTACTAGGGATGCGTATGTTAACAGTCTAATAAATTCAATTATGGATAATTTTTAAACTGTGTCATGTAGTACTAATAAAAATATTTAAAATTATGTTTGCTTTATGGGAAGTGTTAGCTTAGTAATTAATAGATTCGTTATTTTTTACCCAGGATTATCAAATTAAGAAAAAAAAAATCAGACAAAACATTGGAACCTTTAAAATGTATAAATTATAGATAGCTATAATTCGATGCAAAACATCAACACACATTTTTTCATCACAAAATACCCCTCACGGCCCAAAAGCATCGCTTTTTTCGTGGATCACTCCCTCTGGTGATCTTGAATGAAATGGCATCAAATCACACATCTCCAGCGGACATTCAAACACAAGTGCTTACCTCTTAGCTTCGAATTTAAATTCAAACCACACAGTCCGCATTCCTTTGAGGTTAGAATCCTCTAAAAGTAAATAAAAGTCCAAAATGACCTGGAGGGAAGAAGTCGTTTCCTGGGAAGTGAGCCAGCAGAAATCCTTTTAAAATGACCGGATCAATTTTATGCGAGAACAGCTGAGCTGGAGTATGAATGACCAGAGCGGATACGGCCGCGATCAAACCTTGAGGGGTCATAACTTGGAAGTTTTATGGAATCAATAGAACGGGTGGGTATTCTCGCGCGAGAAATCTCGAGGTTTTGAGTCCGAACAATTTTACATAATACGCCAATTTAAAGAAGAGATTTATACTGAAAAAAAGGCTACTTTAATTCATACTTATAAGTGAAGAAAATACTTGCAGATCCAAACTTACAATTAAGAGGCGTTGTGAATTATCACAAGTTTATTAAATTAATGCATTTCAGTAGTAAGAAATTATGACGACATACGGTAAAAATATGTTTATTTAAAAGGATTATTGCACAGTAAACATATGAAAATTCACGGCTGGTGGTGGCTAGATAAACGATAAGTCGTACGACTTCAGTAAAATTAAGGTGGAATGAATTAAAAATCATGCCAACACCAAACTTGATCTTGGGCGAGATAACCAACGCCAATTACAGAGCAACCATAAAATTTAAACCAATAAAATTTAAGTAACAAAACCGTGAACGAATAATTCTGAAAGATGGTGCAGGACATAAAAATAATTTATGCCAAACAACGCCAAAGGAAGGAAATGAAAAAGCCGTTACGATTGCAAACTGACGTATATGAAACATTTGTTTAAATTTTCATGACCGTGACGTCAGCATTTAACAGTCACCTCATAGAAAACTCGTATTCTTTACAAAGACTTATTTAAAATAACGCAGCCAAAATGAAGAGCAAAGCAAGCATATCAAAATAATAAAAACTCACACTGGATAACTGGATCACAAACACAATCCGGAGTCACTGGACGGGGATTCAAATTATGGATAACAAAAAGGGAAAAATACATCCTTTTATTTGTACATCAGTTTCATACATGTAATAGTACATTCTCCATTAATTCTAAAAAGGGCGCAATGTATAGAGGCTGCATGGACTGGCACATCCTCTCAAAAGTACCTGGGGAATCTTCAACAAATCCTTACTGTAGCAACAGCTTTCATAAGTCTTCCAGTGATGAAAAAGGTGCTTGGTAAATGTGTCTTAAAAACAAAATCAATTGAAAACAAATTTGGTGGCGCTGTGTCTTCATAAATAATGTGTTAGCGGCTATGGATAGCGTTTATAACTAAATGTCTCAATGTTATGTTTGATTCTTTCTTATACTTGCTTTGCCCTTTTACTTTTCCTGTTTTTTTTAATCACACTTTATGACGATTATAAATTACATGAAATAAACTAGTAAAATGCAGACAGCTATTTCAAGACCGATTTGGGGATTAATAACCAGTGCACGCTTCAAAATTACTAACTAGACTTGAAACAGCTATCATTATTCTGACAACATTTATTTTAATACATGGGGTTTCGAATTTATTTTATATTATTCTACAAACTATTACCAGCTATATATTATATTCCACTTATGTTTCTTTAAAAACTGTTCTTCAATAAAGGTATCAATATTTCTGTACGAAGGTTCTTTTTTGTATTTGCCAGTAAATCTCTTATAAAAGATTGTTTATAAGCAATAGGGCTACTTGCATAATTATTCCGAATTTTTTAAAACTAATAAATGGCCATCAGTTGTTATTTAACTGTGCAAAAGCTAGAGACAGTTTAATAAAAGCGCAGCAAAATGATATTTTAAAGTATCAAAAAAATTAAAATAATAAAAAAATGAAATTAATTTTGATAAACTTTGTACAAAAAAGTCAAATTTAAAAACTCCAAGACTTTGATAATAACTCTCCTGAAATTGGCATAATGCCTGGAAAACTTCACGTAAACAATACGGAGATTTAACTGACTGCAAACGCTGAATAAATTGATACATTTACCCACAATAAATCAGAATTTTAACATATCGGACGAGAAAAGTAAGTTACAAACAGAAGAGCTCTATTATAAGTAAAAAGGTTCCATTATTTATATTTTTTCAAACAGAAAATAAAGTGCAAAATAAAAGAAAGACTTAGAAACACATTTCTCTAACAAATATTTTTTTATAGATTCTAAAGCTATCCAAAAGATTATTTTTTAATGTAATAAAATTGTTCTAAAATGTTTGTATGAAACTGTAATGTAATTATTTATGTTTATTTGACATTTATGATATGTTGCATAGTGAACTGAAATTTTATTTTAATACAAAGTAAAGCGTTTGAATTTGATTGAATTTCGCGTATTTGAATTATATTCTCTTTCTTTTCAGATTTCTAAACATTTTATAATTTCGGAAAATGTTCAGTCACTTTGATAAATTTGAGTCAACATTTTATGTTGAATTAATTGTTTGAATTAGAAACAGAGTTTGGATGAAAAAAAAGTTTTGTTTTAAATATGCAAGAAATTGATCAGGTATGTAAATTAAAATGCATTTAAAATATTATTTTAAAATTAAAGTCTATTCAATGTAATTTAATGTAATCAGAGATTATCTGCTGGAAGAGACAATTATTATATTAGGTATATTAGGTATATTTTAAAAGACTTGTAATCACTGTATTTATAGCTTAACAAATATTTTTATCTGTCGTGGGTTTAGTTTACACATTTTGGTTTGTTTCTCCTTCAGAGGTTATTGTATGCCGTTACGCCACATTTCAATCACCTCTAAGGAAGGCAGACATTCTATCGGTTGAAATATCTTCGGGTCATGTATTGAAGATAAAAATTTTTCTCTCTTTGAATTTTGCTATCTCATGTACAGAGTGATATTCGTTGAATGTTATAGATGTTTTAAAAATTTTTCCTAATGCACAGTCGTCACAACAAGTAAACCTCTATCAAGTGCAACGTCGAAGTTTTTGCTTAGATAAAAATACTTATGAAAGAACTATCTACATGCACAATTATTCTATAAAACTCTTCTTTCATTCTCATAATTACATTTAAATTTACATGTACTTTTACGGTTAAAAATGACAATCAAGCATCACGTATAAATATTTTGCCTTTATGTAAACTGTGACAATTATTTAGCGGTAAGGGAAAAGACAAAAAACATCTTGATACTTTTTGAATCGTTCATGCAATTAAGTTAAAACTTCGCGGTTAAATGTAAGACATTTTCGTTTTTCTTACTTTAGAAAAAGGAAACGTGCTCTAATTTTCATTGTTGTCCATTTTTTGAGTGAAAATTTTGAAATACAGCTATTTTAAAAGCAAATCTATCGTCAAGGCCTTCTCTTCCAGCACTAACAGACTTATTGGGGCTGAAAGGAAATTTTCTACTAAGTACAACAGCCTTTGACTTGTAACCAACTCTTCGTCTGGTACATGAAAAAAATATTTTCTATAAATAAATAAATTTCTATTATGTTCAATTTAGTTTCGGCACGAAGAGTAAACAGCTGAATTTCAATAAAAGAAAGAACAAAAGACCGAATTATGAAACTGAAGAGGAAAAAAGAAACATTAATAGCAACGAAATCTGCATTTTCCATCAATATGTTTGCTGTATTTAGAGGATAGTGATTTTGGGATTTAGTAAAATTGAATATTTTAATTAATGAGCATGGAGGTGATAAATGACAATTTTAATAAATGTTTTTCATAATTTTAAGAATTTTTTAAACATTCCTAAATTATGATGAATACGCAGAACAAAAATTTCAAAATAAATCATAGAGCAGTCATTACTAAAGCACAGTCCAATCGCATTTTCCGCCTTGAATTTACTCGGAACTTTCTTCAGAAATTTATTTCATAGCCGTTTGTTTAAGAATCCATCTTGGGTGCCACTTAAGATGCTATATAAGCATGAGAATTCGCTGTGCTGTTTGGACATTCCTGAAACACACAGGGCGTGTTTTCTTATTAAACGGTGTCACGAAAAAGTGAGAAGAATCTCACTTGTGAACGTTAACTTCACGAAGATGAGTTTCGGATTGCGTGACCTGTGATCATTACCATTACACGGTGAGGTGCGATATTTACACTGTTATGTACTGTTGTTCCATGTAGCATAATTGTACATACACAGACATTAATATTAACGCCCAGATTATAAACGCACCGTTCTTACCACTGAGCAGCCAACGCGAAATATTTCATTCCTTAAAATAAGTACGTTTGCAGTAGGAATGCACTTTTGCAGTGTGTGGCGCACGTGCTCTGTGTACTATGTAGGTCTGTCTGTCAGAATATGCCTTTATATGGAAATTTTACAAAAGTTACAATGCATCAGATTTAAATTACTGTAACTCCCTTCTGCTGCCAATGAATAATAAAAATACATGTTTTTATTTAATGGCACATTAAGTACACTCATGTCCATAAATTAAGGATAATGAAGTTCAGGCAAAGAAAGAGAAAGAAGCAAAACAAATTTGACTTATTTGTAAAGTCTATTTATTAAACAAAAAGTAAAGAGCAAAAAAGATGCTATATGTTTGACATAATTAATAAAAATTGCAAGTTTTACTCCCTTGACCAAATTTCAAAAAAGAACCTATTTACAAAAAACAGTATAGCATGGTTAGTAGGATGGTTAATACGGAGTATGTCACCCGGACGATGCAATACAGGCCTGACAACGCCTAGGCATGCTGAGTATCAAATGATCAATCTGATCTTGAGGAATATTACACCACTCATCAAGCAATGCACTCCGATGTTCCGGTAGACAGGTGGGAGGGGGTTGACGGGCTGCAATTCGTCGGCCAAGCATATCCCACACATGCTCTATTGGATTCAAGTCCGGTGAGTATGCTGGCCAATGCATACGGGTGATATCCTCCGATTGAAGGCATTCGTCTACAATGTTTGCACGGTGAGGACGGGCGTTGTCATCCATAAACACAAATTCAGCACCCATGGCGCCCCGAAACAAACGTACATGTTGTTCCAGAATGACATCCCGATAGATGTGGCCTGTCATCGTTCCACTCTGAACATGCAGGTCAGTTCTGGAAACAAGAATAATTCCTCCCCAAACGAGCCATCCTGTACCGCCGTAACGGTGTCTTTCAATGGTGTTCTCTTGGTGGTAACGGGTACCTGGCGCTCTCCAGATGAATGTCCGGCGAGAATCAGACTCCAAACTAAACCTGGACTCGTCTGAAAACATCACACAAGACTACTGTTGCGGTGTCCACAATGCATGCTCTCTACTCCAGGTTATCGCAGGCGACAGTGAGTTGCGGTAAGTGGAACACATCTGACAGGCCTACGAGCATATAGACCAATGTGCCCTAAGCGTCTGTACACAGTCTGCCTTGAAACTGTCTTACCGGTAGCTGAAGAGAGCTGACGAGACAGGTCTGATGCTGTACTCCGTCTGTTTCTTTTGGCAGTAACTGCCAAATAGCGGTCCTCATTCGGCGTTGTAACTCGGGGGCGACCTGTGCTGTAACGTCTACTCACATTACCATCATCTTGGAATCGTTGCCAAAGCCTGGAGATGACACTCTGGGCGATTCCAAGTTCCTCGGATACCAGCTAGGTACGTCCACATTCCAGTCGTCCGATAAATCTGCCACGTAAAACATCATCCAAATGCCTCCTTTGTGCCATAACTATGCGGTTTTTGCAATGAAAGGCTTTCACAGCGCTTGTGAACAATTTTACTTCTTTGCCACCATTCCTTATATACCCCTCTCTTACACTCTCGTCATTGTGACGTACCATCCACGCCATCTGGTGGTTTCCTGTAATTTGAATATTCTTCTTCAAGATGTGTGTGATCATTCCACAGGTGAAATTTTTATTTTAGAGATCAATTTCTGTGTGATTCTGAATTATCCTTAATTTATGTACATGAGTGTATTTACGAGTCGATTTCAGATTTACCTATTGCTTTGTTATTACTTCTTACATACAGCTCCTGCGTTTTCATTTAAATGTTTCAGTTATTTATAAGAAATTTTCTCATTGACCACGCTTGACAAGTCTTTTATATACATTTTAAATATAGAATATATGCATGCAAAAAAATACAGAATATTTTTAAAAATGATTTTATCGCATTTGCCCTTTAAGACTGTTATGATGTTTCTATTTAAAAAAAGAAACACCAGTATCTGTGCATCTGCCCAGTATTGATGCAACTAAATTTTTACAGGATTTTCAATTTAACTTTCTCATTTTAAAAACACTGCCCTGTAAAGATATAGACCATTGGAGTTTGTCATCGAATGTGTTATTAAATCTGTTTGCACCCTTACAGTAGATTTACTGCAGAAATTCTATATTCTAATAATAAGAACGTGATAATTTCCAAAGTAATGTATACAAGTAATAGCCTTAAATTAGGGAAACATAATAAACTACAATGGTGCCAGTATAAACAACAATTATTTTAACCAGTTAGAGTAAAGATACCAAATGTTGACGATACCCTAATTAATGACAGTTTTTTTTTCAATATTCAATAAAAATTAGCGTTTGGTAGCATCTCGACATTGAAACTTAGCCGTTAACCAAACCACAACTGATCAGCCACACATTCCCGCTGCAATATAACCACCTTGAATGATAAAAAGACCCAGAATTAAGAGTTTCTTATCAATGTGTCGCGGCGGCTCGAGAATTAAAGGTTTCGTTTAAGAGATTTAAGACTCCATTTCACCTATAATATAACTTTTGGACCGCATGTTTTTCCACGTGAGCTTTGTTTTATCTGCTTTGTTGCCACTTCTATTTAATGAACCTTTTATTTTCGGAACTAATTAGTTCCTAAATGTAAATTTTCATTTAAATAATTTTATTTACGTATGCCAGTAATTACTAACACAAAACATCAATTTAGTCAATCAAAAAAAAAAAAAATCACATGATTTTGAGTAAATTAAGTGAAAATTTAGAGCCTCAAAATCACGTCTTCATATCCCCCCCCCCCGAAAAAAAATGAATTTACCAATAATATTAAAAGGATTGATTTAATGAGGAAAATTTAGATCATAGCTGTGCATTTTTTATCATTCATAATGTATTGATGTAATTAACTAAACCTTTCATAAATACATCTAAAATATGCTAATAATTTGAAGAAAGTGCTCTAGCTCAAATACAAAGTGTAGAAATAGCGTTGGTTTTGAATATTCATATTTACTGGCATCATCAGGTGGAAAAAAGGAAGAAAAGCAGATGATTAGATAGCACTTGAGCTTTAGAAATTTGAAATTATTTTTTCCCTTCTAAGGAAGCAATTCAATAAAATAAATTAAAATTTTGTGAAAAAACACACATAAAATGTTACTTATATGTGTGTTTTTTTCAAAAAGTTTTTAATTATTTTACCGTTTAACACCAGTATTTTGAGTGTTTTTTACGAAGCAATTCAATATTCTGCATGTAGCATCAAGATGAATTAAGAATTTAATTTGGTTGATACATTTGTTTTACGTACAGATTTAAAACATCTAAGTTTAAGCTTAAAGAAAAAAGTGTAAAGCTCAGATATTAATAAAATGTCCAAGAAAATTGATAGCCAGTATACATAGATAAAAAAATTAAAATACATCATGATTCTTCTAAAAACAAATTTAAAGAAATAAGATCTTAAGTTCACGTTGCATCATTATCAAAACTCCATTTTTAAAGACATATTGCTAGTTAGCATCCCGTTTAAATCTTAAAAAAAATGTTCTATTTTTTGGATTATAGAAAACATGAACGACATGCTCTATTATTAAACATTGTCACGGAAACGCTTAAAAAACGAACGTGCAAATGTTTCTTCGTAAAAGATAAGATGGTTTGCGTGCATTTCATGTACTACCGTCATTAGCTAACGCTAAATATTTACTTGAGTTTTTAAATGTACATCTAGTTAAAGTAAGAACTGGGATTAATATACAAGCACGACACAATACACGCGGTGTTTAAAGCAACATGTGTTTTAAAGGTAAGTAAAGTATTTTAAATAGTAAAAGAAACTTGGAAAAGCATTGCTCTACATGAAAAATTAATGAAAGAAAAGTTATAAGTACTATTTATTGAAGAAATAAATAATATTATTTATTGAAATTAATAAAAATACCGTTCATTAAAGAAAATAAAATACTATTTAGAGGCAAAATTACTGTTGAGTAAAAAAAAAACTAAATATAAAAACTAAATTATTGTTCAGGAAAATAGAAAATACTGTTTTCAAAGAGCCTGAAGTTAGAAAAGTAATTTTATGCCAAATGCACCCAGGCTACTTCATCTTATTAAAATGAATACAAAAATCATTTAAATAAATCATATTAGAATCACACTGAACTAATTTGGAAATGAAAAATGAGATCTAAATTCAGTGATAAGTTATATGTACTAATGAAAACAAAAGGCATAAAAATTAAAATTTATTTTGAGTGTTAGAGTAACTTTCGGTACTTACGTATTATCTATTAATATCCCGGCTGTCCACCGAGACGAGCGATTATTCGCCAAGATAAATACCGGACACATGAAATTATTGATGGTTTGGAATACGATTGGCAACAGCTTGCCAGCCCATTTAACGAAAAAAAAGTTTGGCGGGAATGACCGACGGGATAATACGTAAGTACCTAAATTTCTTGTCAAATAACAATAATCAACGTGCGTTAAATGAATAATGTGACTCATAAAATTAAAGACAATTATTCTACGAAATAAAACTTATAAACTTCTTTTTGGTAATTTAGAATAATTTCAAAACTATTTTTCAAAACTCTTTTATGCCTGCAACTTTGATCAAGGTACCATTTATTTTACACTGCACAGTTAATAAGTTATTTATTAAGTGACAACATCAATACACAATAAAACAGTCCAAATATACATTTCTCTTATTCTGTTACAAGCTTTTAACTTTAACCAATGAAGTTACCAAGTTAAAAATTCCAATCAGAATGAATCAGGTTTATTTATATTGCCCCATTCTCCTAAAACTCGAAATTTATCTATATCACGTGATATAAAATAAGCTTAGTAAACATTAATCGGTTTAGAAGCGGTAATTACATTTAAAAGCGTATTTTTAGATATTTTAAAGAAAACAATTACATTCATATATCTTTTCTTAATATTTCCAGTGTACATATAGACGTGTAGTCAACATTTATTGTAAACATTTCTAATGCTTATATGAGCATTTTAATCTTGTTAAAATAATCTTATTTAAGTATTTTATAAGCGTAAACAGGTTTTTTAAGTTAAAATTTTAACAAATTTTATAAACTCAGCTTTCTTCATTTCGCTTTGTGCTGTGTGGAACGTACGGATCTATCCGTTTGAAGAGTTTTTAAAGAAAAACAAATCTGACTATTAAGTATGTATAAAATAGTGACTCTGAACATTGTCGTAGTGCAAGGGTTTGCGTTTTTTAAATGATCTTTAAAAATTTGAAAGTAAACTAGTGAAT
This sequence comes from Cheiracanthium punctorium, assembly GCA_038373885.1. NCBI lineage: Eukaryota > Metazoa > Arthropoda > Arachnida > Araneae > Cheiracanthiidae > Cheiracanthium > Cheiracanthium punctorium. Next base: position 311,579 of record JAWZYV010015281.1, read on the forward strand.
AATATAAGCATGTAAAGATAGATTCTTCCTTGTACGCAGTATAAGGATGTAATGTGATCCCGAAATATTTCGAGAGCCAAATTTCAACGAAAAAAAACAAAAACTATTTTGACTATCTCTAAATTAATACTATCTCTAAATATTATTTTCAATGCATCTCATCGTACGGTAGCACGCACGATCATATAAATGCGTCTGCAACCCACTTTGACCAACGTCGAGTCTATTTTCACCGGTTTTACCATGCCGTCTGTACATACGTACGTACGTATGCATATAACTCGCATATCTCTAAAACTATTGGTTGGAAAATGTTGAAATTTTACATTTTGTATTTCTGTAACATGTAGTTGAGCACCTCCTCCTTTGGTCCCAATGAACTGCATAGTTTATCTACAGGACCGCCCAAAATATTTTAAATTCATTACGCTCTATAAACAGAAATTCATTAAAGCGTATTTTAGAGGTATTAGGCTACTTCAAAAGACTCAGAAGTGATATATGCTGTTAAGGCTTACAAAATGATTTTCTCCATCGAAAAAAAGTCTTTATTATTTTTAGTTCTGCTACAGGAACACTCAAAAGATTTCCAAAATAATGGCAATTTTAGGGATATTCATCCATTTCAAGCACAATACCGCCCTACCCTATAGTTAGGTAATGGTCTGACCACGGTCACGTGCCTCCCTCAGGAATTACGCCAAAAGTCGCCAAGTTTTGGGACTTTTGGTGTAAGTGCGTATGTATTTAACTCTCAAATCTCAAAAACTATTAGTCGTAGAATGTTGAAATTTAATATATAAAATTGCTGTAACATCTAGTTGTGCATGTCGATTTTTTTTCCAATCTACTGGAGAGTTTATTTACAGGACCACCCAAAAGAGTTTCAATACATTAACGCCAATGGACGTCTTCAGTATATTACATCTGTAGTCAGTCATTGTTCGGTCCATGGTCATTTGTCGCCAACCATTTTGCCGCCGGCATTTGTCGTCAACCGTGGCGAGTTTTGCCGAAATATCGCCAAATTTAGCGCCAAAAATTATTTCGCATTTCGCTAAAACTTTTAACTGTAGAATTTTGTAATTTTGGATTTAGAATTATTGTAACATCTAACAGTGCATCTCTTTTTTGATTGCAATCGACTGGGTAATTTATGTACAGGGTCAGCCAAATGACTTTAAATACATTAAGGTGTATAGATACATTAAATTCATTGAAAGTCTGTGATCAATTACTACTTTGGCTACAGCAAAAATCTTGCAAACTGTCTCAAGCTTGTTAGCTTTTGGTGAAATGTTGCCAAATTAACTGTCAGAAGGAAATCTTTCAAATTGAGCACAGCTTGGCGATATCGGAAATATTTGGCTAAAAATCACTAAAACTTTCTATTACTGCAGTATTTTATCTCTTTCAAACAAAATAAATTTAGATGAAGTGCGCCGAAAGCATTTTTCATTTAATAGACGTGCAAGGAAGTCGTGTTGTCTACAACATATTTTTTCAAATTGTATTTCCTTTCAGCAGTTTTACGTGCTATTCTAATAAAAATAATTAAACAATTTTCCCAAAATATTCAAAAAAAGAATGAAAAAACAATCGCATCTATTAAGTTTAATAACAACGTAATATCCTAAAAATATTTTATTAGCTATATTTTATTAGCCATTTTTAAGAGATGTGCAAACAAAATTTAAACAATTTTTTAAAATCTCAAAATCTCTTCAACCTGTTACTGAAATGTAGTGTTAACCAAAATTCCCACAAAAATAGTTAATTCCACTTTACTGCACCTTTTTTCACGTGGCACATCACAGAAGGACAGGCATACAGGGAAACAGAAAGACCGACAGACAAACCATGCAAACATTATTCATTAAAAAGTCGTTAAGTCTTCAATGTGATTTAAATGGATATAAATCACTTTTTTTAATTTCTAGTTGCGTACACAGCAAAGATTTATTCATTGTAATAGATGTACTATTAACTTTTTAGGTTCTTGTTAAAAACTATGAAAATAGAATTTTGCTGATAGAAACCGAAAATTAATATCAGAGTGTTTGAAAACCCTGCTTCAAATCGAGCTCAAAATTCACAAATACTTCCAGATTTAATTTGTTCAGTTCTTCCCAATAGAGAAGCTTACTACAATTAAGCATGTAATGGAGTGAATTTTCCCTTTGAACTTTGATATATGACGTAGGCAACGACTAGAAGAAATATTTTAACTACAGAGACCTGACATATGGTGTAGGAGAGCTAATTCTAAAGACGCATAATAGTGCGTAGTGCTGCGCTAATTGAGATGTAATTTTCACAGCGAAATTTATTTCTCTACGAATAGGAAAAATAATTTAGTAGCTTACCTTTTTTTAAATTACCACCAAAATTAAGTATATCTTAAATCACATTGATTTGTGCTCTCCACATAATAGAATAAATAGCTTGATTATATAATCTAAGTTTCTGAAGCCTTTATAAATTATAACAATCAAATTAAATATCTTATTAATTCCTTATTCTAAAATTTTAAAAAAATCGCACAGTTTGTTTAAAAGTATTGCATTATGGTAAATTTTAAAAAGGAGAAAAATTATATCAGTTTAACTCGGCTGGTTAATATCACGATTTTAATAAAAAGATTAAAGTCATTGGTACACTTAAAATAAAAGTATTCCGTTTTTTCCATTGGGCTTATACTAACTGCTTAACAACGGCTTCGTAATAGGATTTTTTTTAAATAAGAAATAACTCATTATTTCAAAAAATATAAACATAATATAATGCCATAAAGTTGTATTATGGCAACCAGAAAGTAATGTCGTATGATACACAAAACTTCACACATCTTATAAATAAAAATGAAATTCTGTTTGTTTGTTTGTTTGTTTGTGGATTTGAGTTGTACACAAATCCACAAAAATGGACCGATCAGCCTGAAATTTTGCACAGATATGTAAAATAATATAGAATAAATCATAGTCCACTTTAAAACTTTGAAAGTCCACCCGTTCCCGGAATTTAAGAGATATTTTATGTTCTCCACGCAAAAAGCTTTCCGTAATTGTAACCCCTGTAGTGAAAAAAGTGTGAAATAAGGATCGTGGTTGCCATGTGTGGCGATTTTGCCGAATAAGATGTTTTAAATTCTCAAAGTAAAAATAAAAGAATAATAATGATTTTTTTTGTTAGTTTATATTCGTAAGGTTATATTTTTTTTTAATTATAATATCGTGTGCATGGGAAATCGGAGCAGGAATGAAATGTTTTATACGCAAAACAATAAGAATTGAAGATTTCCGAGGCTAATATGTTAAAATTTTTTAGTTTCGCGAAAAAATAAAATGGCTCAAATGCCGAGAAAGTGAGTTCTAGCGGTTTGCACAGTTTCCGGCTTGGCGCAATTTACTGAGAGCTTAAGGAAACGGATTTTTGAAAACAAGTGCAAAGGTTTTATTAGAATACAGCGTTAAATTTTAATGATCCGTGCGAAAATAATGCAGTTATTAAGGGATTTCAAGCGATCTATCTTCAGCATTCTCGCGATTTTGAGGAGTTTTCTAACGCTTGGCGCTATTTATCGTAATTTAATAGTCTGCTATTTGGGTTATGAATACACCTGCGTATAAGTTTTTGAAATTTTCATTCAGTTGGAATTGTGAATTTTTCTGAGCAGCTTATCTGCATCTAATGTATTACATCCAGAAAAAAGGATGTTAGAAATATCAATTTTAATTTTGTTTAATCACATTCATGAATAATGATACACTTTCCAACTTAATGAAAGAAGGAACGAAAATAGGGAAGACCCACGGATTATAACTCTTTTTATATATAGCACTTTAGTGCGTATTTAAAAATCTGAAAGTGTGTCAGATTTTCTATGATTCTAGCGCTTGGCGCAATTTAATGAGAGGGTATTTTTAAAAACAAGCGTAGGTTATCTTATAAATAAAAATGAAATTCTGTTTGTCAATTTGTTGATTTGGGTAGTATACAATTCCACAAAAATGGACCTGTCAGCCTGAAATTTTACACAGATATGTAAAATAATATAGAATAAATGATAGTCCACTTTAAAACTTTGAAACTCCACTTAAAAACGTTTTCCTCCTGAATGGTTCTCTTAATTTCCGTTCCCGGAATTTAAGAGATTTTTTATGTTCTCCACGCAGAAAGCTTTACGTAATATTAACCCCTGTAGTGAAAAAAGTGTGTGAAAAAGGCGTCTTGGTAGCTATGTGTGGCGATTTTGCCGAATAAAATGTTTTAAATTCTTAAAGTGAAAATAAAAGAATAATAATGATTTTTTTAGTTTATATTTGTAAGGTTATTTTTTTAATTATAATATCGTGTGCGCATAAGAAATGAGAGCAGGAATGAAATGTTTTATACGCAAAACAATGAGGGTGGAAGATATCCGAGACTAATATGTAATTTTTTTTAGTTTGGCGAAAAAAAAAATCTCTGATAGGCCGATTTTTAGAGAGTGAGTTCTAGCGGTTTGCACAGTTTTAGGCTTTTTGGCGAAATTTACTGAGAGCTTAAGGGAATAGCATTTTTGAAAACAAGTGTATAGGTTTTCTTAGAATACAGCATTAAATTTTAACTATCCGTGCAGAAATAATGCAGTTATTAGGGCATTTCAAGCAATGTAGCTTCAGAATTCTCGCCAATTGAGTACATTGATTTAACTTGGGGGAAATCCGCCAAATTTCAGAAAATTGAAATCTTCGCATTTAGTACATCGAGGTAACGATGAATAAAACATGTTATAGTTGATAATTTAAAAAATGCGGCTGTATTAAGGGATTCCACTTTTCAAATAAATGCCTGGCGGTCGAACCATTTCCCATTTTGATTGCTGCTAAGTCAATGCTTCGAATGATTCCCTGAAAAAACTCTTGCAAAATGGCGTATGCTGGCACTTTGGCGAGGCTTAGATTTGAAACTGGATTTTACTTGAGACTGGTATATACGTATAATAAGACTGGTTATAGATAAAAATGAATGTTGGTATGTGTGTAGGAGGTTGAAAAACTCCAGCACCGTTTCACAGATCACCATGAAATTTGGTTCACCGAAGTCTTTTATCATGGGGAAGGTTTTTATGCTATCCGTTTTCCTCTAACTTTTCACTAGGTGGCGCAGCAGAACGTCGAATTCTATTCCGTTTAGCCGTTTGCTATGCGAATATCGTCCAACCAATTTCGATGAAATTTGGTACACGCGAATATTAGAACACGGAGAATATTTTTCACTATCCATTTGCTGTAACTTACCGCTAAATAGTGCTGCAACGCATCAACTTCTATACCGTTCGACTGATCGGCATAAAATTTTTTATCCTTACACATTTGAGAACGAAGAATATATTCTTACTGCGTTACTTTTGATGTTACTCACCACTAGATGGCACTGCAATGCATTATTATTTTAACTCGCCACTAGATGACGCTGCAGCAGGCCAAATGTTTGACCTTTCAAACGGTGGCTATGAAAATCAGTATACATAGCTATTTGAACAATGAGAATATTTTGGCGTTATCCATTTTGCTATAACTCGCCACATGACGGCGCTGTAGCAAATCATTACTTTAATTAACCACTAGATGGCCCTGCAGTGTATCACTTCTTGACTGTGCGAATGATCGCTATGAAAATAGGTATACATAGATATTTGAACACGGGGAAGAGTTTGGCACGATCCATTTTCCTATAACTTGACACTAGATGTCGCGTCAACACATGAACTTCAAGACTATTCAGCCGATCGTCATGAAAATTCGTATACATCGATATCTGAATGCGAAGAATATTTTCGCCGTATCCGTTTTGCTAAAACTCGCCACTAGATTGCGCTACGCCGCATGGCCTTCTGCACCGTACAAACGATTGCCTTGCAATTCGGTATGCATGATTATTGGACACAATATAACGCGATGTCCATGTTGCTATATCTGTTTATTAGAATGAATAGTAATCACCACAAATCGTAATATCAAGAAGTCCATTCATTCTGGTGCGAAGAACGGGTACTTCAGCTAGTATGTTATGCAATTAATTTTTCATCACAAAAAGCTTTGTCTAAACATAAGATTCATTTCTTACATTTTAAAGCAAGATTATTTTCCTTTCAAGAAAACTGGCCATATTCGGCCTTTTTTCACTTCTACTCTCTTTGGAGGACAATATTCCAAGTGTCCTGAAATTGATTTTGAGGTATATGTCGGTGTTGAAGTTATAGCAAAATTTTAGGAATATCTCTTTTTCTCTTAGAAATTGCACGGGATATATTAAAAGTACATTTTGGCCACATCCTCCCACCCTCAAATATGCAATGAATTTTGTAAACTGCTGGCTAATCTAGCTCCTCTGTTGAAAAAACTCACGTATATGAAAAATGATTTCGTATAATTAGTTCCAATAATTGTTTCCAGAAGGAGTACTGACATACGAAAAAAATGACATTACTTTTTGATTACCCTGAGTTAATTTTGATCTTTTTTCAAAATGGCATGTGATTAATTTAAAGACAAACTACATTTCAGATTAAAAGTAATCGTATAATACTATACCATTAGTGTTTACGATTTGTATTGGTTACGATGATCTGTAAAATAATATGTGAATTATTATTTCCTCATATGAAATTCTAAATTAGATAATTTTTAAAATGGAGCAAATGATGGATCTTTAGCTTGTAACAAATATTGTTTTAACAAAAATTAAAATATTTAAACTACTCGCAAGTATAAAAAAAAATTCCATTCATTTTGATTTTTAAAAAAATGTAATAGATGACAAATAAAAAACAGAACATTTAAAAATGCAGTTTAAATTACACAATTGTTGATAGCTTTTATCTAAGTATCCACTGTATACCAGATTTTGTATAAGTCCTTTGGAGTCTACTATTTGAAATAAAATTAAATGTTCTATCGTATTTATTTTGACAAAACCGAACTAGATACCTAATACAAATCCAATATCTTTTCTACTGTAACTTATTTTAAAGTTAATAAAGATTCGACAGAACACAATGACTATTCCATGCATCTAACCGAATCATTATAAGGTAGAGCTCCTATTTCGGAAACGAAACGAACTAAAATATCCCCGCAGATTAATTCCAGTCTCTCGACTCAAACAATAAACTGATTTGAACAATCCTATCCCGAAAGATTTTGTGATGTAAATTTAGGCCAATCATTTATACATTTCAATTGGTGTGATGCTACAAACACACTCCAGGCTGACACAAGAACGGATCAAATGGCACGAGAGTTTTCAAGCATGATGTCTGAATGCTTCGCGGAGCTTCATATTCAAATGCTTGAAGAGCTCTGTCCAGTGGAAAGTTTTGAGCAAGTTAACTGATAATGGTTCTTCGTCATCGAAAGCTGTCAGCGACAACTGTTGAAGTGCGCTTGATATGTAGATAAACGCGCGGGATGTTTCAGTGCGTTTTAACTGAATTTCAGTTGAACAATGCTGTAGTGAGTATTGGTTGCAAGGGTTTCCAGAATGTTGAAATTGCCAATGAGTGCAAATGTTAGTAAGTCAGGAAGAAATTCTGATAAACTTCTACCTGAATTTTAATCACGTGACTTCATTAATGGATTATTTATTTTAATCGAAAATTATATGAAACAGGATAAAATTTCTTTTGACATGATTTAAAGTTTTAATATTGTTTTTGTTGATTAGTTTTATAACCATTAACCTATACGCAACTAAATCCACAGGATATTTCAGAAAACTTTCTGGATCAATTTAAGTCAAACACTGTACTTGTTTCAAAAGTTTAGCAGGATGTTAAACTATCACTGAATGCAAAAACTAATGAACTAACTAGCAGGCAAATCTGACAAATATATTTATGTTTTAATCAAAAATTTATCTTTTTAGTTTAATGAAAAAATATGAGAAACGTGGTTGAAATTTACATTTTTGATGACCTTCAAATTTTCTGCATTACTTTATATACTGATATATTATGTCAATAAACTCACAGAACGTTAAGCGTCATAAAACTATTGGCACTTAAATTAAAAATAAGAATTATAGTAAGTTGCTTACTGTTTTGCTTATATAATGTATTATTGTTTCGTAATTTAGAATATTATATGTATGTATGTATGTATTAACTACTATCTGAATAGACCTCAGATTTCACAGTTTTTAAAGCTATGAAATCTGAATCTCGAAAAAGGTATTGCTAGGATTTTTTAAGGAGTGAAAATGCTCTTTGACTTATTTTGAAGGAGTTCATTTAATTTAAAAGGAGTAATTTTAGCAGTTTAAAGAATTAAAAGCAAAGGCAAGCATAAACGTGATCAGTGCGAAAAAAAATTTAAACGAAAGTTACTTGGTAAAAAATACATAGTTCAATGTTGTTTTTTAAATTTATTTAAAACACAACGTTCACTATTACACCTCATCGGAGACACGTAGTGCGATAATTTTTTTTAAATCTTAGTTAATAATGCAGAGCGTGAAAATACGTATAATTAATTTTTTAAGAATATTTTTTAATGCTTGAAACACGTTTGTAGAGACGTTAAAAAATCTCTGTTCCCGACTAGAGTATTTGAAATTCATATTTTAAAAGCTGCAAGGGCACTTGATATGTAATTTATGGTATCATAAATACATATGTGTATGTTTAGTAAATAATATGTAAAAAATAATTTATAAATATATTTAAATAAGTTTTTATTTATTTTGTAAAGTAGCATTTTTAAAAATGTTTAAGCAATTTGTCTTTTAAATATCATTCATCGCACGTTCCAACTGCTCAAGTAGCTGCAACCAGGAACTAAGAACAAAATCATTTCTCTGCTCATACTATTTTAAGGTGTATTCTTTGTGTAAGAAAATTGCTTGTTAGGAAACTACTACATTTTACCTGCTCGAGTACCACGAAACTAAGCTATTAACGTAACGGCTCGATAATTAGCAAAGGAGAGCAACCGAAGTTTTCTTCAAAAGGGGAATTGTGTAGAAAATTTTGCGAGTATAATTCTCAGAAGCTAATTTCAGTTTTTCTTGGGCTATTTTATTTCATTTTCTTGAACATTCATTAAAAGACACACACCAGCCGTAGAGTTTGAGAAAGCGAGTAGAGTTTCTACAAATTTTTCCTCAGCATTGAGAATAAAGCGTCATATATCTCAAAGATATGTCTCACAGCAATTATCTGGATATTTTTGTTTTTTAAATGCCATTAATATGCAATCATGTAACCAACAATTTATTCTATTTTTTTCATTATAGAATACAGGTTTCATGCATCTTTAGCCGAGATCTTTTGAAATGCTAGTCCAAAATTTCAGCTAGTATGGAATTTCTCAAGCTCTGTTTATGTTTTTATAAATGTGCAAAAGGCACATTTGCAAAGTTTTATTGATATTTATGGGGGAAAAAAAGATTTAGTTTTTTTTTTTTTAATCAAGAATTTTTATTCCTCATTAGAGTCTGGAATACCTTTTCAAGAAAATAATAAAACAAATGTAAAATAAAGCAAAAGAAAAGGTAAAAGAATTTGTTTAAAATTAAATAATACCTTCAAAGGGTGGCAGTTTTGTTAGCATTACGTAAATTTTGAATAAAATCATGCAAGCCGATTGCAGTCTTGCTTTTCCTAAAAACTAAACAATGTAAAACAATGAAATCAAATAAAAATGATTGGTAACGACTTTTTAAAATTACTTAAAGCTATCACAAAAATATAGGAATAAAAATTCAGAAAAAATATTCTTGTATATTCAAAATCATGAACTACTTTACTATGCATAAATAAGATAGAATTACTATTTAGATAACACTCATAAAGTTAGTTGTATCTTAACTAAATATATACAATTTTTACTGAAAATTAATGAATTCATAGGAGCAGTGGTGGAAAGACAATGCTTAAGCAGTATGAAAATGCAGAGTTGGAAGAATTTTATAAATAAAATTAAATATATTCCAAAAATATCATGGGTTGATATTTACTGTTCAGAGATACATGTTAATCTTTTTCTTGTATAAGGTTTAAGAAGTTTTTGCATTGAAATCATGTATGGGAGATATTTAAATGAAAAATAAGCAGCCAAAAGGCAAAACAAAGTTGAACAATGAAAAATTTTATCTTATGATTTATGAGACATTGCACTTTATTTTAAACATAAAATAAATATTATGTTACTGAAAAATGTAAGTCGATAAGAATAAAGCGTATTTTTGCAAAATTCTGTACCCGAAATTCAATATAATATGAACAAGTATTTTTATATAAGTGGAGTATTTGGAATTCAAAATTTCTTTAAGGGAGATAATTCTAAAAATAGCTGTAAAATAATACTTATATATTTTGTATTACCCACAAATGAGCAAAATATACTTATTTTGCTGAAACCGGAAAGTTTTAAATATTTTTTATGCTAAATAATTGATCAGGATGTTTGATTATATGTCAAAATTTAAATGTCACGTAAAGTACTAAACATTGACAATTTCTGTTACATAAATGCTTTCTTTTAATCTCTGCATAGGATTTGCTGCGAATGCGCATGATCAGCATAGTAAATAAAATTTTCTTTTTTTGTTTTCATTAGGTTTCCAATGATCAAAAATGGAAGCTTGTATATATCAGCTACATAATTTAATCAAATATAAACAAAATTTCTAAATTAATATCAGACGATTCTTATTTTACTGCAATCATAACTGATATTTCTTGTTCATTTTGCATTGTTTGATTTTTGTTCGTCTTCGAAATTAAGGTAATATGCTCAGGTCGGTGTACTTTCTAAAGATACCAAACGCTTAAATAATGTTAAAATAGAAAACCCATGAAAACTTAACAGAAGATGAATAAATATACTAGGCTTGTAATGCACGAAAACTGCAAAATATATTTAATCAGACGCAGTGCCACCTATTTTTTATGACTGCAGTTGGTCCAACAGGAATTTTTCCCACGAAAAGCTTTTTCTGTTATAAAGAACAGTACCAAAATGAAAATAATGATATTGGAAATCTAGGGGTTATCAAGAAAGAAAGAATCAACCGACTACAAAATTTAACGGCTTTAATTGTATTGAACCCAAAATTATAATTAACTAGCTGAAGTACCCGTTCTTCGCACGGGAATGAATGGACTTTTTGATATTACGATTTGTGGTGATTACTATCCATTGTAATAAACAGATATAGCAAAGTGGATATCGCGTTATATTGTGTCCAATAATCATGCATACCGAATTGCGAAATTGTGTCCAATAATCATGCAAACCGAATACCGAATTGGCGAAAATATTTTTCGCATTCAGATATCGATGTATACGAATTTTCATGACTATCGGCTGGACAGTCCTGAAGTTCATGTGTTGACGCGACATCTAGTGGCAAGTTATAGGAAAATGGATAGCGCCAAACTCTTCCCCGTGTTCAAATATCTATGTATACCTATTTTCATAGCGATTATTTGCACAGTCAAGAAGTGATACACTGCAGGGCCATCCAGTGGTTCAATAAAGTAATGATTTGCTACAGCGCCGTCAAGTGGCGAGTTATAGCAAAATGGATAACGCCAAAATATTCTCATTGTTCAAATAGCTATGTATACTGATTTTCATAGCGACCGTGTTCAACTATCTATGTATACCAATTTTCATAACGATCATTTGCACACTCAAGAAGTGATACACTGCAGGGCCATCTAGTAGTTAATTAATGATTTGCTACAGCGCCGTCAAGTGGCGAGTTATAGCAAAATGGATAACGCCAAAATATTCTCATTGTTCAAATAGCTATGTATACTGATTTTCATAGCGACCGTGTTCAACTATCTATGTATACCAATTTTCATAACGATCATTTGCACAGTCAAGAAGTGATACACTGCAGGGCCATCTAGTAGTTAATTAAAGTAATGATTTGCTACAGCGCCGTCAAGTGCCGAGCAAAATGGATAACGCCAAAATATTCTCATTGTTCAAATAGCTATGTATACTGATTTTCATAGCGACCGTTTGAATGGTCAAGAATTTGGCCTGCTGCAGCGTCATCTAGTGGCGAGTTAAAATAATAATGCATTGCAGTGTCATCTAGTGGTGAGTAACATCAAAAAGAACGCAGTTAGAATATATTCTTCGTGCTCAAATGTGTAAGTATAAAAAATTTTATGCCGATCGGTCGAACGGTATAGAAGTTGATGCTTTTCAGCGCCATTTAGCGGCAAGTTACAGCAAAATGGATAATGAAAAATATTCTCCGTGTTCTAATATTCGCGTGTACCAAATTTCATCGAAATCGGTTGGATGATATTCGCATAGCAAACGGCTAAACGGAATAGAATTCGCCGTTCTGTTGCGCCACCTGGTGACAAGTTAGAGGAAAACGGATAGCATAAAAATCTTCTCCATGATAAAAGACTTAGGTGAACCAAATTTCATGGTGCAACGGTGCTCAACGGTGCTGGAGTTTTTCAACCTCATACACTCATACCAACATTTATTTTTATCTATAACCAGTGTCATTATATATCCCAGTCTCAAATAAAATCCAGTTTCAAATCTAAGCCTCGCCAAAGTGCCAACATACGCCATTTTGCAAGCGTTTTTTCAGGAAATCATTCGAAGCATTGACTTAGCAGCAATAATATATGGGAAATGGTTCGACCGCGAAAAAGTAAAGCAAGCCTTTATTTGAAAAGTTGAATCCCTTAATACAGCCGAATTTTTTAAAATTATCAACTATAACGTGTTTTATTCATCATTACTCCGATGTACTAAATGAGAAGATTTTAATTTTCTGAAATTTGGCGGAATTCCCCCAACTTAAATCAATGTACTCATTTGGCGAGAATTCTGGAGATAGATCAATTGAAATCCCTTAATAACTGCATTATTTCTTCACGGATCATTAAAATTTAACGCTGTATTCTAATAAAACCTTTGCACTTGTTTTCAAAAATCTATTTCCTTAAGCTCTCAATAAATTGCGCCAATCCGAAATCTGTGCAAACCGCTAGAACTCACTTTCCCAAAATCGGCATTTCAGCCATTTTATTTTTTCGAGAAACTAAAATAATTTACCTATTAGCCTCGGAAATCTTCAATTCTTATTGTTTTGCGTGTAAAGCATTACATTCCTGCTCTGATTTCCCATGCACACGATATTATAATTTAAAAAAAAATAACCTTACGTATGTAAACTAACAAAAAAAAATCATTATTATTCTTTTATTTTTACTTTGAGAATTTAAAACATTTTATTCGGCAAAATCGCCACACATGGCAACCATGATCCTTATTTCACACTTTTTTCACTACAGGGGTTACAATTACGGAAAGATTTTTGCGTGAAGAGCATAAAAAATCTCTTAAATTCCGGGAACGGGTGGACTTTCAAAGTTTTAAAGTGGACTATGAGTTATTCTATATTATTTTACATATCTGTACTAAATTTCAGGCCGATAGGTCCATTTTTGTGGATTTGTATACGAATCAAATCCACAAACAAACAAACAAACAAACAAACAAACAGAATTTCATTTTTATTTATAAGATATGTTAATGTAATGGAAAAATGTTAAGTATGCAACATTTTCAACAACAACTAAACCGAAAACTACCACACCATTGGACTGATCGCAGTGCATCCGATGATTTGGTCCTACACAGCTACCTATTAAGTCAAGTGACTTAACACAATGCGGCCTCTTCCTTTGGGAATATGTCAGAAATCTTGTGTTCATAGCCTCTTTGCCCACAAGTTTTACAAAGATTAAACAACCCATTTATAATGCTTTATAAATGGTCAGTCGTAAAAATTATAAACCAATTTTTAAAGAAATGCCATTGCAATGATATTTTACATGTGACCAAAGGTTGCCACATCAAGCAGTAGTGATGAAAGAAATTAACATTTTCCTTTTACGATGCTATTTTAATTATAATTTCCTGTTTGCAATTATAGAAATCAATAATTCTTTTGTAAACTGATAAATACTTTTTTATGTATTTAGAAAACAACAAGAGGACTTTGGGAAATATATCCTTTACACATAAAAAAAATTAATATTATTTGAAAGAGGAACTACGGTATATAATAAATTTGTTCCCGGGCCATATTTCCTAGAATTATGTTATCATATCTGTTGGTGAAATCATTTTAGTCGCATATATTTGATCACATATTTATCTTTTGGTCATGTTTTTTAAATAAATAATAGTTGCTACTAAAGTGTTAATTTGATATTAATAAACTCATAAATAAAATGAATGTGATGGGAATTTTGAATACAGTATGTATTAAATAGATCACAATTTTATCCTAATTTATAATATAGTGATGAAGAGAAATTTATCCTACTGATATTTTCAATATTATTAGAATTTTGTTAAAAAATTACGGGGTCCTCCAGCTGCATTTATGATTAAATATGATAAATATTCAAGTCACAATGGCTTGTGTACACAAACAAAAATACTATATGGTCTCTAAAGTAGAATTTTTAAATTAAAATTTGGAATATATTATGTTACACTGCTAAAGTATTATAACTTGTTGCTTCAGAATTTCTTCGATATGTTTCGAGCATAGAGGGGTTGAAATTTCATCATTACAAAACAATATATGCCAATCATTAGAATGAAAGCATTTAAATTTGTTCGGAATCAAAACAATTTATTTCAATCAACCTTGTAATTTTAATTTAGACGCATAAAATGAAGTAATTTTAAAACCAAACATAACTTGTTTTATGTGTATAATTATTGTGCTAATTTCGGAATTTAGGTTGGACTTGAAAGTACAGTTTAAAAGTAAAAATACTTAAGCTGGAAATTTTTTATTCGAATTGATATACTTTATCACAGTTCTTGTATAACATTAATTTTAGATATTTATTACTTGTGCATTTTGTATTAAAGGAATAAAACAATCTAAATAATGCGTAATTATAATTTCCTTAAATTTGCTATTGGTAATATAATATTTTAACAAGTGCCATGTAAGGCTTATAAGAAAATGTTAAAAAGAAAGTTGCTTAGTATTAAAATAACTTAACAATAAATAACAATTTTTAAAAATAAATTCACGTAACAAGCGGAGGAAAATTATTTGAGGAATGGATTGCTTTAAATATATATATTCTATATTTCCCTATAAGAAGGCAATAAAATGCCACTATGTTAATTTTAAATTAGGATTTAATTATATGGAAGTTATAAAAATAAACTTCATGGATTACACTCATGCAATCGAATAATGACGTTTGACAAAATTTGAAATATTGATTTATTTCAGAGGTTTCCTAAAATTCTTAATTGTTAAAAACAAATAAAGCGCAATCTTCTCTTTGAAGGATGTTTGAGTAAATGTTGTCGAAATCCTTTCGAAAAGTAAATATTTTGAAAATCTGCAAGCCAAAGATATTTTCTCAATACTTAATATAAAGACTTAAGTAGGAATTATAGAGGATTGAAAACCTTCACACAGTTTCTATTAAAGCGAAGTACTTAAAGTTATTATTTACATTGTATTATGTACATGTGGATAGCTTATTCTCGTTAAAGAGTTACATTTTATCTTGTTTAGAACATATTAAACAGATTAGAACATATTAAACAGATTAAATCCATTTAACAGATATAAAAATGAGTATTTTATTTAGCTTTTAGCTTAGTTTTATTAGAGCTTTTCTGAAATTTTCTTAAAATTAAGGTTATTTGATGACCATAAATTTTAACATATAAAATATTGTAATAACAATATTTTAAACACAGGTAAAAGTATTGCACGATATGATTATCATAATAAAAGGAAAATCTTATTTCAAAATTAAAATCGAATAATTAGGTTTAATTTTAATGTTTAGTAAATTTAATGTTCTTTTTTATGAAAAGAGTGACTAAGGATTGAAACACTTCCAAGAAAGGTAACATCGGAAATTTTATGTAATAAAAAATACCAATTTAGTAACAAAAATTGAAAAATTGGTAAATCTCGTTTTGACATAATATCAAATACTTCCATAGTATATGTCATAGTATTATAATTTATAATAAAATAGTATCAAATTAATTCTATCCTCATTTTATAGAAATACTTAGATGCTGTAAATTATTTTAAATCAGCGAATATTAAAGTTCGGAGGGAGTCCGAAAAGCCAATATGGAAATACCGAAAAAAGTGATTAATGAAAGGATAGTTTTATTAAAAATTTCCAGTAATCTATCAAGGAAGTAATCTTAAAATAAAAGCTCATAATGTTCTTCGAAATATTATGTTATCATGGAATAAAACAATTGATCATCTGAAGTAGTAAGGTTTACGTATTATTATACATAAATTATATATACTGCATACATGTATACTATGCCAAAACCACTTAGCTAAATTTATTATTGGATTGGCTAATTTTTTAGCATCAACATTAATGTCTCCTGAATTATATTATCTAATTACATATAATGGCTATAATTTGTTTAATTGAACATTTTATACTTCACATCAATATTGAATTAGTGTTTCCAGTCAATGATTTTGACTAAATACTGCATTTAATATATTAACATTACGTCTTTTTTTAGTTAAAATCAATTTGTATATTGTGTAAACTATACTTTTATAATATTTAAATATCTTTAGTATAGACTGGGATATCCAATAATGTAGCTTGCATAAATTAGTTATAACACCTGAGAAAATAACGTTTCTGTAGCTCTTTTTCAATTGCTATAACTACTTAAATTATTTTTTTACTAAAAAAATGAATCATGATATTGAACTTCTACTTTAGTTTAATTAGCGATATTTTATTTAATCCTGTCATAGAATTCAATATTTCTAGTCTTAACACAAAGTACTTAAAATGCACATTTTTTTAACTTTAAAAATTGGTTTTGTCATCTATTATTCTGAACTTTCAATCTGAAACCTTTGAAATTTATCTTGATTTTCAAATCTCATATTTATTCCTAAACGAGAAAGGAGAAGTTCGCCCCTTCACTTAAAAACTATTATAACACTTAATTCATAATATGTCATTTATACAAAATCTGGCAAAAGTTCAAAAAAGTGTTTGGTGTCCTAAATAAACGTAGCTTGGGGAAATTAATTGACAGAGTTCGAAAAAATGAGTAGAGATATTTTTAAAAGCAATCCAAACTTTTATCTTGTTCCTCCGTGTTTGCAATCAATCATAATTCAAACAGACAAAAATTCGTTTTGCTCGAAGACAAATTTTTACCTTGGCGATATTTATTTCGATTTAAAATGAGAAAATGCCACGAAACTGACACTACAGAGTTGCCATGGCTGGCGAAGATTCCTCCCAAATTGGTTCCAATAGCTGTGGGATTAGCGACATAAATTAGAATGCTGGTAGTGATCAAAAAGTGTGGGAATGTTCCTTGTGTAATAATTGCTTAAAAACTTCTGAATAATTCATGTGTTATTTTATGTGTAAGCTATGTATCGATTTTAAGTTATTAATACACTTTTCACTCGCTTCAATCAAACAGAAGTGAAAAAATACCCGCAAGGCTACAGAGTTAATGATTTATTACTTAAATTGTTCAAAACATTTTAATTCAATAATTGTAAATTAATTGTTTCTAATAATGGTGTTCTTTGTTTTAATGAACTGAAAAGTATGTATATAATTTTGAAACATTTTAAAGCTTTTTTTTGTGGTTTGAGTAATTGAACATAATAAAAAAGTGTGCGAAGATGTCACTTTTATTTATAAATCAGCTGTTGTATAGAAAATTAATCGTTTAATATGATTTAAAGATACTTATCAAGGAACTAGTTTTGCAGTCATCATGCAAAGAGAAGTGTATGTGTATATAAACACATGAGCACGAAATTAAAAGGAAGAAATCCGGAACAAGCCAAGAATAATACAAGCAAGAGCAGAAGTACACAATATTTCAGTATTTTTAAATGATAAAAATTATTTTCAATAATTTTTTTGGAAAAGTGAAAGCGTGTGATTGGCATTGGAATTCCACTATTATAATTAGCCATGAAATTAAAACGGTAATTAATAATGCATTAAAATTAGGTCTTTCATTGATACATGTTTTATAGCAAATGCATGCATTCTTTTTTTTTTAATAAACACTCTTAAAATATAAGTCATCAGATATTTCTTATCGCATTTTTGATATATCAGCAAACAAAAATACACATGCACACGCATACAAAAGGTTTTATTATAAAACACCTTCAAGAATAAAAGCTCATCAAACTTTATCATCATTTAGAAGATTCTTACATAAATTAATAACTAAAAAATTAGTACGAAAATTTAATTAATAAAAATGTAAACAATATCATGGATATTTAAAGACTCAAATTTTGGTGCGTTCAAGATAAATAACACATTTTCAAGTAAATCAGTTTCATTTTACCTCATAATACATACTTCCCTACGTTTTTTTAAATTATCGGCGAAAATATGAAGAGTGATAAATAATAATGATAATAATAATAAAAGGAAAATAATACTTATATATTACATAAGTCACTTATTAATGTAAGTACATTCTTTATCCTTTTGCCGGAAAAGTGACAGTCTGACTGAACGAATGAAAATGACACGTAAAGGGCCAAGTACACGAGATATAATGTCCAACATTTAATCAAAATAGTTTAATAAAACTTTCCGCGCAATTTCGATGGAATTTTGAATAATAAAAATTTTAATTATTCTTTTTAGCATATTTTACTTTTATGTTATTTTCCGATTCACCAGAAATATTTTAAATATAAAGTTATTCCAGTTTTGCTGGTAAACTCTGTTACTTATTACTATCTGCTGCTCACTAAGAATTCAACTTATTGGTTGACATTTAAAAGAAACATTATCTAAGTAATTTTAAAAGATAAAACAAAATTTACAATCTACAGAAAATCACAAGAAATTGATTATCTATTTCAAAAAAAATACATTATATATTTCTATTTGCTGACTAGAGACGAGGTACATGCTAGGCAGAAAATTAATTTGAAGGATATACGAAACCATATTTCTCACTAAGAGTTTGATTATTTCTTTTTTTGTTACAAACGACCGAATCTTAGAGAGGACGCAGACCCCCTTCTGCCGTTATGCCTATGAAAGGCTAGAATCAAAGATGATTTTAATAAGGAATAAATAATGAAAAATAATTCATTTCAATATATGTCTGCGAACTTTCGTAAAACAAAATAAATATACTTATTTTGCACAGTTATTATTTTTATTTTGCACATTTAAAATACTAGTAAATTGTGAGAAAATATTATTTACTATTCAGGAAAAGAGTAAAAGTTATGAGAAGTGGATCAGCAATAAAACAAGAAAGTTAAAAACAGAAAGTTTTACTAAACAAATATATTATAAACATAAAAATATGATTCAATATTCATGATTTTTTCTTAATATGCGTACCAATTCCAGTCAAGCATCAAGACAAACAAAGTAAATAAAATAATTGGCAATGGTTCTGACAGAACTTGGCGAAATAATCCCATGGAAAAAATGAGCAACCCTGTGACAAGATGAAGTTCCAGTTTTAACAAATGAAACTCGGATGAAATTTTTATTCGCTTAAGGGTACGAATTGTGCGATGGTGGGGTTTTAGATTCAACGGATATTTGTTTATTTAATAGTTTTTCGTTCTTTATTTTCCCAAAAGAACTAAATTGTCACTATTTTACTCACTTTGTGTGATTTAAAGATGATTTAAGAGACAAAATAATCATTTGTCAAAAGGCAGTCTTAATTTCATTAATTTTTTAGAAGTTCTACCTTTTTCACAGAATGCTTTTGTATTGAGATTGATTTTAAAAGATAAATTCGTGAGAGGCTATTTTTTAACATTCCCCTAAAGCAAGGAGTTTAAACACAACTTTTTCTACACATTAAGATCGATGAGAAAACATAGTATGTATAGTTTCAATATATACTAGTTTCAGTTATAGTATATCAGAAACAAATGAAAGATCCGCGATTACGTAATACCTATCGCTTTAATAATAAATTAAAGTTATTGGTGCTAATGTTCTATTCATTCATTTAACATTATATGAAGTTTAAATTGCGAATTAACATTCAAAAACACATAAACGACGATGGTGTAAGTGAGGCAATTAATTTTAAACTGGTATGTAAAAAGTAGTTCATAGAAGGGAGAGCGACAGCGTGTGCGCTCCACTTTTTCTTTTCTTTTCCTTTTTTATTAATCTTTAAAGAGCAAAATTTGGCCAGATTATTAAATTACTTTACTTCCATTTTTCCATTACTGCTAATAATTGTCTACAGTTTCATTAGAATCGGCTGGCCAAACTTTGTAGACCGTTAGTGCGTGTGTTATATTAAAATGTTCTTTTATCTTCAAAGACAAAAATTAAAATAAATAAATAAATAAATAAATAAAACAAAATAAAATAAACTGCATTTTTCTGTTTTTCATTCCTATTTGCTTATAATTCTCTGGTTTCATTATAATAGAAAATAGAATGTTTAAGACAAAAGCATTAAAATACAAGAATTTGTACGTTTAATAAAACTGATCAAAGTTTGAGTAAGATATTTGCAAAAGGCTTTCTTTTGAATGTAAAGTAAATGTTTATTGTGTTTCGAAATTAAAACAATAGCTATATTTATTTTACATAGCTAATATGTTCTATTGTAAGTGTTTTTTTCTGACAGAATCTATCTTTAAACAGATATTTAGGTTTAATTTTTAATTGTATTTAAGTTTTTAAACTAAAAATGTAATCGTTTGTGATTATACCTTATATGATATTTTTCTCCATGAGTGCGAAACACACATAGTTCAACATAACTATTTAATCATTTAGATTATATTTATTTAAATATTTGTTTCAAATTTTTAAAACTTATTTAAACATCCATAAATAGGGAATTAGATAAAAAAAACTTATAAGTAATTTATTGTGGTAAAGACTGTTGTAAGGTAATTACAGTTTCGGTTAAAAATACATTTTTTAGGTACACAATAATTAAGCTATACTAATCATTTCATTCATTTTACATTTAAAATTAACAGTAAGTAACATCAAAGCATTACTGAGGTTTTTTCAATTGTAAAAAAAGATGATAGAGCGCATTTGATCGTCAATAAAAATTTATCTTCTTCCGATATTTCTAACTTAATAAGAAGTACACAGGAATGGATTTTCTTTCGAAAACTTCTTCCTTGTATTATAGCTATGTAATTTATCAAATTTTTCGGAAATTTCAAAAACACTCAACTAATTCAATGAAAGGTTGCAATAATAGCTTCTTGTAATTCAGAAACGTAGCTAATTTTCTCTGAACAACATCTTTTATTCATCTCCATTCAAGCTTATTTTTTCATTGAACCAGATAATGTTTGGTAATTTAAATTTCGCCATAAAAAATTTTTCTTTTGCGATTAATGGAAAACTTACGTGTTCCGAAACGTCCTTTTTGTTGAATACTAATTAATATTTGCTTCCAAGATCTGCAAGACTGATATAGGATTTTTTATGGCTTGGTACATTACTTTTTATAACATATCCTCAATGCATCTTTAAAAATATATTTTATCTGACACTTAATTGGTCCTTTGATGATGTTAGAACACGTATTTTATGTATGAAAATAAATTAATTGATTCATAAAATAATTAATACTAATAAATGTCTTTGAGGCCCTAATATTGAAAATTAGTGTTATTCAGCGTTACATTAAAATCAAAACAGCATTACGTATAATTACTTTTATTTTCAAAAAATCATTATTGGTTTTCACAATTATTAGAAAAATAATCATCATAGTTTTGCCCTTTTTTTGCTTAAAATTTAATCAAAGTAATTTAATTAGCATTTTTAAAGTTTCAGTATTGAAAAATTTTTTGTTCGTAAATTTTGCATTATAGCTGGCTAAATGTAAAGGAAAATAAATTTATTTATTTGAATAAATATGAATTTTAGTTTTAATTTTTAACGCACGAAGACTCTTTACCTAACAACAAAAAACAAAATTCGAGCTATAAATCAAATTTCTACTTCTGTAGATATCTCTTTTTTTGTTCAGAAACCTCATATATGAGTGTAGAATATTCCTGTCGTTTTATTTAAAAACGTTAAAATTTCAACAAACGTCAAAATTACAATTTCAGCCTATCTTAAAATGTATTACCTTTAAACACAGTAATACTAATAACAATATAAAAGATTTATTTATAAAATGTTATGTGCGCATGTGAATGAAAGTGCAAATTCATACGAAAGTGCATACAAAGTACAATCTCTTTAAAAAAAAAATGTATATGCCGAATTTACTGCTGTCAATCATCTTTTTGGGTAAGATTGACAGCAGCCCACGCAGCACACTAGGTCCAAATCAGGTCTAATAGATATCCAAACTGATCTATAACATCCTGGATATTTAAAGGATATTCATATGCGGAGAAAAACATATATATATGGGACATCTAAATCGCTACTTCTATAAGATATTCTTAGAGGGCTTATATATATCTAATTGTCATCCGAAATAAGATATCTATTGGAAATGTATGTACGACATCCATAAGAAATCCATCAGTAGACATCTTATGTAGCTAATGAAATAGATGTCCCATAGATATTTAATTGCCATCCAAAGTTATAAATCTATTGGATGTGCGTGTATAATATCCATAAAAGATGCATTTGTAGACATGTTATTTAGATAGAAGATGGGATGGCTATTGAAAGAAAAATTTACACAGTTTGAAGAAATTTTCTGAAAAATCGCAAAATCTAGTAAGAATTCTTTTAAATTCGATGCCTATAGCTAGAGTTGAGTGATCATCTATCATGTCACCAAATTTCATTTAGACGTTATTACGTGATGCGCGAAAAAAAAAATTGCTCAGTTTGAAAGAATTTTCAGAAAATCTCAAAATCTAATGAATTTTTTAAAAATTCGAAGCCTATAGTTTAAGTTGAGTGACCATCTATCATGTCACCAAATTTTATTTATTCGCTTCAGTCAGTTTTACGTGATGTGCAGACAAACTTTTTTTACGGTTGTACTGGGGGTCTAAATGCTTAAAACCGATAGAAATTGCAAAATTTTGTGATACCAAGTAGTGTACGGCAAATTCTAATTTTATTTATTTAGATATATAAAAGTGTTTTCATTGAAGCAACAATTACTTCAAACTTCAGTCTTCTCATCAGAGTCGAATCTGTCTAATGGTTAGAATGCTCGCCTTTCACGCCTTGTAACCCTGGTTCGATCCCAGCCGAAGAAAACAGTTTTCAGTTTAAAAGTAACTTGAAGTTCTTATGTATGATAATAGACAATAGATGGCAGCACCAAATAACACAGAACGGAGGAAGAATACTCAGTGGGTATAAAAAGTCGTAGTTATGACATCGCAATTCACCCCCCCCCCCCGAGAAATCTTGCAAATTTTGGACGTCTAATTAATATCAATGCTACTTGGACATAGATCTCTAACAGACATCCTGGATATTATAGATGTTGCCTAGTTTTTAGAGAGATCACACCGCAAATCTCTTATAGAGGTCCATTTCTCTTATAGAGGTCCCATGGAGCATCTTGGATTTCTAATAGATATCCCCATTATCCAATTCTGATTCCTTAAAGATAACCAATGGATATCTTTGATGTGGGAGTACTTCGCTGCTGTCAAGTATTGCTGTCGATCAAGTTCTAATCAGCGGTCAAACTGCTGTCAATCTTACTCAAAAAGAAGATTGACAGCAGTAAATTTGGCATATACATTATTATTTTTTTTAAGAGATTGTACTTCGTATGGATTTTCACTTTCCACGCGTCAATTTTGAGTACACTAAAAGTTGTGATATAGCAAGTTTCGATACCTCTAATAAATAATCAAGGGAGCTTTGTCTTATTAGTATAGAAACATTTCTTAGTAAAACTACAACTTTGTTACACCACCCTGCAAAAGCTATGGACAGGATGTCGTTTTCCAGGCTCCAGTGGGTAGATGTTTTGATAATGGGAAAGTATACGTTTGTTATATGGTTTGTTCATGAAGCTGATAACATGATGCACATCCGACTGCAATCGGTAAGTTTGGTATTATAGTTTAGAACACATGGACATCGACAGCATAGAACAAAAGGGTGCACTTTCCCCACCTCCTGGATTTTCGTATGACTTTTTTCTCGTGCTTTGTTGTTTTCAACCAGCATGGTAACCATATGTTGGAGTAATCTTTGGAATTTCCTAGAAAATTTGCCGACACTCATGGCTTTGAGGAAATTCGCATATTTTGCGGTTTCTACATCGTTAAGATTGCTTTTGTAATGAGAAAGATTACTAAAATCTTACCTCATAAGTATCTCCTACTTTCTTGTCGATCTTTTTTGCAGTTGTAATGTTCCCGGAGGACGGTTCCATCGAAAAATAGGCATGGTCACGCACGTCCAAAAGGTTGTACATGATGGACTTCCGACCAGGATCGTACGCCCTTATAGTGGTTACGTGCACTCCGGCAGGCGCACTTGCATAGACTCGGGGTCATGCAAGGGCTCACGGAATGAGAGTTTTGCTGGAAGAAAAATTAGGAATTGTTACAAAATAATATTATCATCAATCCATATAAGTAAAATGAATTTATGTGTGTAGTGTAACTTTGGTCTTAAAGGACCAGACGTATCGGTTTGAAATTTTGTACAGATTTGTAGGAAAAAATAGAAAAAAAATCATAGACTACATTAGCGTGGATCGATCCAGCAATTTTTTCCAGGGTCCCATTTTTGTCAAAACTGCTTTTTTGTGAATTTCAAAACTGAATTTTGTGAATTTCAATACTGAATTTTGTGAATTTCAACACTTATTTTTTAGAATTTTCATAGAAATTTTTAATAAAAGCCACTTTTTTTTGTTAAAATAATTCATAAAACAGATTGAAATGTCTGGTAAAATGATAATAAAGGGCCGTTTTAATCGTATATATATTTGTGAAGGGGCTGTTTCAATCGATTGTAATTTTGCGAAGCAGACGTTTTAATCGTAATGAATTACGATTCCACGATTTACCCGTTATCCACGCAGAAATGTATAAATATTTAAAGCTGTGTGCCACACATATCGAGTAGACAAAATGCAAAATAGTAAAAATAATTTGTTTTAATTTACCATTTAGTTAATTTTCTATTTGTTAGCATTAAAGTGCTTTCAGATTTTTTTTTTCCGCGTCTATGTGAGTTATGGACGCTGAGTTACGTTTGAAACTGAATTTATAAGTATGGAGTATTGTTAGAGCAGGCCTGTTGAAGATTATAAAGCATTTTTAGTATATACATTTCGATTTCAAAGAAGTTTTTTGTGGAAAAAGAGACACAAATACTGCAAACGCATGGTTTATGATTCACTTTCCAACATCATTCCTAATAGCACAGATAGTCACAAAAGTGTAGTGGTGACGTCACAGAAAGGCACCAGGGTCATAGTCGTCACAGAACTGTCACAAACTAGTCACACTGTGACTTGTGAGTGATGTGAGTCCACTGTGTGGTCGCTGTGTAGTTTTATTTGTGACCAATCACTAGATGACGTCTCTGTGAAGTTACCTTGTGACTATTATGCAATCGGTCGCTTAGTGACTTGTAACTTCAGTTGAAAATGGAATATATATATAATATATCAGGACCCGCAAATATGTCACAATTTATTTCTTAAGAGTGAAAAAAAAATTCAATAAATCAGTAGCGTTTCCCAATGAATAAGTAAATAAAAATTTCTCTCCTAAAAAATAATTTATACGGAAAGAAAACATTTTCCAAGATTTTTAATTTATATTTGTTAATTATAGTATTTTTCAACAGACGATAAGATTATTGTGATGTTAAAAATAGAATACGGACTTCAATATTTATTTTAAGTAGATAAAAATGAAATGTATTAAGTGTCGATTTTGTTCATGCAAATATGAATTATTTTATTATCAGAAGATTACTTTTTACATGCACAAATCCTAAAATCCCCCAAACAGAGAAAGCGCTCTCTGATGTTGGATTATTTGAAAAAAAGTTGTTAAACTGCAGTATGCATACCTATCACTGAATTCTAATCCTTGTGTGAAGCTCTCAGTTATCTACACACTGCCTCAGCTAGTCTAAGAAGAAAACTACTAGAAAGTTCTATAAAGCAAAGCGAATTTTATTTATTTATTTAATTATTTTAGTTTCAGTTAACTTCGGGATGTAAATTTTATTGTTAGGTGAGAAACAGTTTGGCTTCTCCGATCTAATAAATTGCTTTCAAATACGAGTTTTGGAAACACACTTGCTTCTTCCTGTGCAAAGAACGGGTACAGAAGCTACTAAGTTTATGTATACAAAGCCCACAAATTTTACAAAAATCCAAATATCAACAAAGTTTCTGCTTTTTCTATACTTTGGTAGTGTCCTAGAACTATTATAGGATGGGTCCTGCACGGTTGCCTCTCAAATGGGATCATAAGTATCAGGGTGCAGAAAAGAAAACGCAGCTTTGCGACGATTTAAGTGAACAGGTAGGTATTGTATAAAGTTTTGTAAAAAGTTGTTCCATAAATCCATGCTTCCGGAACGATTCACTTTTCGTATTAATACTTTCCAACAAAGTTGAAAAGTTTCTATGATTTCGGTTTCTTGTCTGTTCGTCTGTCTGTCTGACCGCACTTTAACTGCATCGATTCTTACAAAATCTATTTATGTTATTCCTATGTACTGTATTATGTGCCCTATTCTCAACGTCTATTAATAGAATCTTTATTGACAGAGCCGTGTATATTAATACAATGCATGTACAGCCTAATCCCGCTTTAGCAAAGTCCGTTACAGCGAAAATCTCGCTTTAACCTTTGGTAATCCCCAAATCAAATTGGCGACACAATATTGTTATAGTGAAATTTTGTTAGAGCTAAATGATTTCTCCGGACCGTTTAAACTGGATTCGACTGTATTTAGGGGGAAAAATTGTATAATCTGCTTATGGTTACAGTAAATGATTAACACGTGATCAAATGATAAACACGTGATAAAAAAAAACTGTTAGCCAAAAAACTCCATCAAGCCAATTTGTCTTATTCCAAACAGAAGAAAGAAAGAAGTTTATTAATCTCAACTGGATCCATTTTATGAATGTTTTTATTCTCAAGTGAACTTTTGTCTGAGTTGCTCTTTAGTGGTGCAGAAACAATTAGTCCAGTAAACGCCTGGTTTGTTTTTGGGATTACTGCCGATTAGCTATGTTTGAGCTCTAGGCCGAAGGGTGGGTTGCGCTCCGAGGTGGTTTTTCTAACAGTACATGCCTGAAAATACCTTGCAATGTTACATTAAAAGAATTAAATACGCAAGATTAGTTCATGTTTGGTTTATGTAAATATAATGAATGGGGTAGAATTGAAGTTATACCCTAATGTTTGTTTGAAATCACGGCTATAACATGCAATGCATTCTAAATTTAAAAGAAAAATGTAAATAATATTTCAGACAAAAGCTGTTCTGTCGAGTTTTTTTTTAAATATTAAGTATCCTAATCGGTGTTAACTATTATGCTAGATCGCGCATCTGAAATGAAAAGTTCTATGTCTTTTAATTGTAAATTATGGTTAGTATACTTTTTCTTTCTTCACTTTACTATATTATAAATGTAGATAACACGATACGACGTTAGTTCTTATATATACTGATGATAAGGTTCTCCTGATCTTACTCCAATATTACATAAATATATTTATTAATAGATCTTTCTCAGCAGACGCGAGTAAAAAAATAAATTTCAAAACTAAGTTTCAGTTTACAATTCGAAATATTTATATCTAAGGCAGTTTTTGTGCTTATCGTTATTATTTACTACATCATGATAAGTAATGAAATGCAGAGCAGTCATTTCAGAATTTATATGCTAAGTTTCCAGCACGTGCAGATAAGATTCTAAATAACCCTCTGTCATAAAGCTGAATATTGGAAGCAGGTCTTCCCTGAAACATGATTTTACGATTATTTTAGGGCTTGATTCGTTCTAAATTAAGAACCCCTTCGTGACATAAGCATTTAATGGCTTTTAAAATGAAATGATGAAGAACCCGAAAAGCAGCCCTTGGCGTTTTTATCGATTAGCTAATGTACTTTACATGACTTTGCATTTTACGTAGTATTCTTTACTACCAAAAAGACTAAAGTGTTTTTTGAAGAGCAGTATTTATAAATAATTTATCAGTAAAATAAGAGTAAAGAAAGAAAAATTATAAGCACATATTAAAAGTTTTTCTTTAAATATGCGCTTATTTAACTTAAAAAGAAGTACAATTAAAGAGAAAAAATGTTAATGTTTCTATTTATTAAAAAAACAATACTTAATTTCGATAAAAAAGTTTTAATGGATACGTCTTAAGCAGAATCTTGTGATGAAACACTTTGTTATTACGAAACATTTTACAAATAAGAAGTAATAATTTGGGCATGATTTTATTCATAACAGAAGGAAATAGTGCCAAATTGACAATTCATTTTTAAGAAAATTTAAAATACGATTTGTTACAAAATTTATTACAATAAAATTTAGTTGAATGAATTTGCTCTTTAAGAAATGTGTTTATATTTAATGATCTTACTATTTAATTATTTGTTTTTTGTTATTATTATTAAGAGGGAAATGGACGTCAAAAACAGTTAAAATCAACTAAAAAGCCAATTTAAAAATGTCTTCTAGGTATGTTTGTCCTCAAGATACTGTTCGAAAACTTTAGCGAAAAAAAATATTTTACATGATTTTAAGACTGCAAAACGCCCTCAAACTACTTTAAATATTTGAAGTGAGTGTGTATGTTCCTCTAAACACTCAAAAATACAAAAAAGTCCATGTTTAGATATGTGTTTTATATCTAATCCCTTGTTCTTCTGAGAAGTACTTAACCAATCACTGATCTTCAATTTACAATCGAATTTCATGCAATCTGAAATTTAAAAAAAGAAAAAAAAACACGCTTTAAAAAATATATGCACTGTAATTTATGATAATTTGATAACTTTCATAATTTTATTACTTTTAATCGTTAATGCAACATTTTCTATAGAACAGTGTTGAAATTTAGAGAAACACAATTTCAAATATATGTTTTTTTTTTCATTATCAGTAACATTATGTCATTGTAATATAAAGTCATCATTGTTTTTGTTTAAGTAAGAGAAGAATCTTCAAATTTATGCACTTGTATTAAAATGCATTCTTTTAAAAGGCACACGCTAACAGATTACGTTGAATAAAACTGCTTGTTGAAGTGAAATAACATTTTATGTCTTAAAAAGATCTTCACAGGCCACTGCGATTATCTCTTTTTGTACCTTTTGAGGGGTGTTTAATTTTTTTATTGTATTTGTTATCAGTCGGTAAAAGTGTTAAATTACTTATTATAGAAGCATAATAAAATGAATAGGTAGAAGAAAGGTTCAAATTAATTTCTTTTCTTTGTAGTGAGCCTGTATCCGGTTCCTCTCTATTGTCGACTATTTTTGAGATCAGAGTTTATTATTAATTTTTTTTCAGAATTTCTTGTATTCTGTTTTAAGTTATTTATTAAGAGGCTATCTCTTAAAACATGTCTTTTATAAAAATACCTTTAGCAATTAGATATTATGTAAATTATACGGTTATATAATTTTTTTAGCTGAAAGGATAGATTTAAGAAAAAAAAGGTTATTGTTCTTAAAAAGCTACATTTTTGAGATTGTATGAGTATGACATTTTGTCACAATAACTAAAATATAATTGTACATTTTATGTTCAGAATCTTAGTAACTGAAAACTTTTATATAGCCAATTATTTCGCGATAATTTTACGGTTGTTAAGTACTGTAAGCATGAGAGTGCTTTCAGGCTTCCGAGGGAATCCAGTCTCTCTGCCTTCGCTTTGTTTCTCGTTGAATCTTTTTTTCATCGTGAGATTATTTCTGAAATAAATAAACAAAATTTCTTTGATTTGCGATTAATTTACGAACTACAAATAATTTGTTTAATTAAAAAAAAGATAATGAAATAAACTGCTGAAAGGATTAGCCAACAGGGAAACAGTTTGAAAAGAGAATAAGAACAACATTTAAAGAAGTCATTGGCTCTCTTGTCATAATATTTAATATTATAAAATAATCATTGGCTCAGTTCATTTAAATTTTCAAAGAAAATCTCAAAAAAAGGTGATTTTATTATTCATATTATTAAACTCGCTATCAATTACGCATGAACAATCATGTAAACAGGCCTCTGCTCATGAGAAAAATTACATATAAATAGCGGTTGTTTATTTGAAACTTTTAGCATCATATAATCATATGCTGAGTAAAGTTTTGTAGTTTTTCAGTTTAAAAAATTTGGTAACATAATTTAATGTTAATTTTTGCAGATTACACAGAGTGTGTCCCATAAAAAGCAGAATTCATAAAAAGAAAAGAGGGAAAAAAAGAAAGAAAGAAAGAAAAGAAAACGCTTTATGTATAATTCTATATTATCCATGTTTCTAATTATAATGACATCTATAATATTTCATAGTGTGATTCGAAAGAATGAACCAGAAAGCCTGCAACACTAGAACAAAAGTTTGTTAATGCTATTTTAAATATTTTGTTGCAACTAAAACACAATTTTTTTTAAGATTTGTAGTTTTTGTTGAATCAATAAACTGTTATTCACGTTCACAAAACAAGTCACCTAAGAAAAAAGGTTTTTTTTTACCCCTACAAAAAATAAATTTGGAATCTTTTGATCTTTAGATTAATTAAGTAAACATTCCATTGACGGCAACGGATAATTACATTGATGAGTAGTATTTCATATCACATAGTCACTTCAGCTACAAAAAATATTTTCTGTTTTTTTTTTCCTACTGTATTAATAAGAGCATCAAATATAATAGTGCCAGGTTGTAAGATATTACAAAAACGGCTAGTAACAATAAAATATATGCGATGATAAAAATTTTAAAAATTACTTTTAAAAAGTATATTGTGCAGCCCTTAAATTAATATTTTCTGATGACTTTTGCCATCAAAGAAAGAAAAGGTTTGAACTATAAAAAATTGACAAAATATTTCAGTTTCAAACTGTTTTTCAAAACGTTAATTTTTAGACCGTTAGAAATTATTATTTTACGCTAATAAAAAAATTATTGAAAGCTTGGAATAATTATTTTCAAATTTAATATATATATATAATTTTTTTTCACGTATCCATGTAATATACATATTACAGTGATAAGTTAAAAAAATTCTCAAAATTCGCAAATTATTTCACAACTTCTGCTTTTTAAGAGCGGAAAAAATATGCAGTTCTAATTAAAATAAAGCTACAGTTTTTTCTTTCATTTTTTTTCTCTTTTTTGTATTTAAGAATAAAAGTTGTTGAGTAAAATCCTTCTTCAATAACAAGCTTCATAGAATACGGTTTGTTACAGATGATGAATTATACATTAAGTGAAACTCAAAAAGAGAAGGTTCGAATATCTAATTTGAATTTGTTTCTACTTTCTCATTAAAATGATTTTGCTTCGAGGAAATGCAATTATTTTTGCTTCTAGCAAATATTTTTAAATAATTGCTTACAGCATGAAAGCTCAAAAATCCAAAACAAAACTAAATCGTACAGTATCAACTGCAAAGATAGACTTATGAAATTTAAAATTAAAAGTAGTTTCATAATAAAATCAAAGCATTAATATTAAAATTTGCATACTGTGCGATTAAATAATATACAAAAAACAACAAAGGCCTTTTATTTACATCCACAAACTTAAAAAAATTCCAAACAAATGAATTTCACTGTCTATTTTGCTAATGCATAACTTTAATTCTATATTCAAAAAGAGTCTCTAAGAAAATTTCTCTTTTATATAAAAATATTGTATAAAAAATAGCTATAATTTCTAAATATTCTTTCAAAGCTGCAATGAAACATAGTTCTTGAAATCTTTTATGTTTTGTATATTTTAATTAAAAGCTTTATTTTTTATTTTACTTATTTATTCATTTTTTTTTGCAAATTTGTGTGGCGTGTAAGCGAGTGGAAAGTCCACAAAGCATTCTTGAAATAAATACAAATGCATAATGCATAAATGCATAAACATCAAAGGCTTAGGACGGTCTATCACACATCTGCCGGTAAAGCTTTCTGCAAGAGTTATTCTCTCGCAAAGTATGCCATCTAGCGGTCAATTTCTGAAGCACAGCTGTCGTCTAGCATATAAATGAGCCTCTTCCACGACATAAATAATTACTTAAGAACGAAATATTGGATGAATAAAGAAATAAAACTTTCATATATCAACATAATTTTGCTAGTTTATCCAAAACTTTACTACCTGAAGTTACTTATTTGTAGAAAAAAAAAGGGAAGCCTGGAATAATTTAATGCCGTTTTATTTCGATGGAAAAAAATATTTTTAAAGCTGTTTTTATTGAAGAGGGAATAAGATTTTTTTATTCAATGAACTTTTTTCATTGTGTAAAGAGTGATGCATAAATTAACTAACTGATTGTAACAGAATCAGTAATTAAGTTTTTTCATGTATCTTAGAAAACTTCAGATACCTTTTTTATGACATGAAGAACTAGAGTTAAACATTTACCTCGACTTTTTATAAAGTTAATTTCCTTAAGATATGTATAACGTATTCTTTTATGAGATTTCACATCAGATTTAGATTACATATTGTAAAAAAAACCTCGGTAAATTATTCTGTATTCCATAGTAGCAATAACTTTTCAAAAAACTACTTCATAGCTTTATCCAAATGAGTTAGAATAAAAATGCTGAATATCTTTGTAGAACTAGTTATTAATGTAAGTTATAAGTAAGTAAAATACATTATCTACGATAAAACTTAAGAGTGCAATACTAGAAACACTTTAATTCATGAATTATTTATTTCGTCACTATAGTTTCAATTTTCAATTTTTTTTTCAATTTCCGAACAAATATTAGCATAACTCTTGTGCATAATAACAAGCATAACTCTTGTGAAATGTTCACTAAAATTGAACCCTAGTTCAGATAAACAAGAGCGATAAAGATTTAATAATATTCGTATTATAAATGTATGTATTTCACTATATATAGGACACATTCATTTGTACAAAATAACCGCTTATTTATAAAATGTCAGGAGTATTGGCAACATCGAATAAAAAATTTATTCAAAACTGAAATTTTATCAATATGGACTTGAAAACATTAGCACATATAGTTAAAAGATGACTTCATTTTATAAATAGAAGTTTCACTTCTATCATTAGTGGGAAGCTGGACAAAAATTCTTGAAAATAGTCATTTTCGTCAATTGTTCTAGAATTATCTTGATATACCACCACCCCTTTCAAACCTAATTCATAGCTTAACTCAAATTAAAAAATAAACATTTTATTAATTCTTAGTTTCACTTATTATTTAAACGACCCATCAGTATATTCCGTTTTTGAAACCAATATAAAATTTATATACAATACTTTTATCCTTCATTTAAATTACTAATATCATTTCACTAAAGTATTAGAAGACAAAATATGAAAAAATAAATAAATAAAATAAAATATGCCTGGATCTCAATTCGGCTTGTAAAATGTTAAAATCCATAAAAATTGGCAAATATGATACTTTTCACTCATTAATTGTGGAAGGAATGTGGATGGCAGTAATAATAGCTATTCTGACACAATACGGTGAACTTTGTAGATGCAACTGCGAAGTGTTTTATGAAAAGCTACTCTTCGCCTGACACAATTTAAAAATGACGAATTAGGGCTAGATCTTGGATACCTTGCAGTTATCGTCATTCTTTGCATTTAATTTTATTCATAGTAAAGTTACTAGCCAACAAATAATGATAATACTGATCATGCGAATAAAGTTCGAACCTAGTGAACCAAAGGACCGGTTTGGTACTATTCGGCGCGGCCGATTCGGCTCCGGTGGTTTCGGAGTTGGCCAGTTCGGCGCAGACCGATTCGGTGTCACATAATTGCATTCTGAACTTTTTAAGAGTAAGAGATATTGCGTTAAAAAAGTAGAGGGATATAATTACGAAGATTTTGCGTCTATGTGGAAGCGTGTTAAAACATCTTTATATCGGTTTTAAAAAGAAATTAACCAGGAGGAATAATAAGATAGTGCTTTTCCCCAAAATCAAATCTAAAAAATTTTTATTTTAAATAATGTACAAAAATAAAGATTATCTTTATTATAAAGTTTAAAAAAAACTATTTTAATTCCGTATAATACAATATAATCAGTGCTGGCCCCTTTGCGAGACCAAAAAACAAACAAACATCAGTGGGTCCGGCCTTCGCTTCAGGGGGCCCCCTCGAAAATATGCTAACGATGGCCCCTTTGAGAGACAAAAAAAAAAAAAAAAAAGAAAAAAAAAAAAAAAAAAAAAAACATCAGTTGTCCGTCCATCGCTTCAGGGGGAGGGGGCTCGAAAATATGCTAACGCTGGCCCCTTTGCGAGAGAAGTTGAAGCACTTTAAATTATACAAATTTCTATTCATCACAATTTTTTTGTTCATGCAGGAGAAACATAGATTTTCACCGAGAAGGCCGCGTGAAAATGAGTTTCGCGACAAAACGGCCGCGCCGAATAGTCCCACCCCGTCGAACGACAAAGGAAAAACTTAGGACTTAAAACAAGGAAGATATCATATAAATGGTATAAACCTGCGTAGTAATTCCGATACCAAACGGTCGTTGAAATACAGAACCATAAACTAGTCGATTCCCGCTCTACGGCACGCTGAGAAAGCGATTGAGAATTTCTAAGCTCACACAGCAAACCAGCACGTAAAAACGACCATGGATATCAGGAACTTCATTTCTAAATTGTTGGCCAATTACAGCGTCGATGAGGGGAGAAAAAAAATCATGCAAATACCTTCTTTCTAACCATAGCGTTCTCTCTAGAAAGATCATAAAGTCCGTTGTTTGGAAAACTGAATAACGTTAGCACTATAACCGTAAATGTATCTGGACTTTTCCAGCAAGTTATATTGTGTATCTTCTTCTCTCTAAATCACAATCCTTCATTCAAAATATCGTTCCAAAAATCTATTATTTATGTGAATGCAAACCAAATATGGACTCATAAATTGAGCATTTTTCTACTCAACATGGTTTGAATGATGGGCTTCCTACATCAACACTAAGTGAGATCGGTGTCCCTCCAGTTGCAAAAGAAATAGATCTTTTCACAGCTGATACAAGGATCTTAGATAAAACAAGTATATTTTACTGTTGTTGTGTCTCAACTCAGATTCTGTGAGAAGGTATAGAAGCTGTTATAGAACGATGTCTTTGGTTCTCTTACTGCGCCACAGCTGTGAAACTGCTTCTACAACAGTAGAATCACAGACTAATCTACTCTACAATATATTCTTAGTTTAGTATATGATTGAATTATCCTTGTTAGATGTTTACTATCGGTAAAACCGTCGTTCACTTAAGAAACAAAATGTAACTTTACAGTTTAATTCTTCATTTGAAGTATAGATCCATATATGCCCCAGTTTTGACTTCCGCGCTAAATTATATCATGGGCATGTACTTACATTGCCTCTACGCACATGCTGCGATTTTGCAACACTGCACTTAAAGAACACAGCGAAGATCGCCCCGTAAAATAGCAAAGCACTGTAATATGCAAATTTGCAATCACGTTTATTTTTGGAAGAATGAGTAATACAGCTGTTCTGAAAATAGTTTAAATAGATAGATAGAAGATACTTTCAAACACAAAAAAATAACAGTAAAATAATCGTTATTAAAATTTGCTAAACACATTTTCCCTATTAAATTTACAGGCATCTAAAATTGTTTAAAACTAAGTAAATATTATAAATCATAAAGAACAGTAATTGCGAAAAGTACATAAGAATGATATTTTATACGAAAGGAAATAAACCAGACGTCATACTGCCACGTCAAAACTAATTTGTGTTCTAAAATGTCTTCATAATGGTATAGCGACTATCAGTTGGTGAAATTCCCTAAATGAAAATTTTAAGTTATATTACATGCATTTACGAAATGTACAAAACTAAACAAAAGTTATGAAAGAAAATAAAATCTCAAAGTTAAGAATCTGGTACTTAAAAGTTTTACTGAAAGTGACAAATACGTTTCTTGCGAAAAAGAATCCAGAAAAGTTGTAAAATTTTACTGCACTTGCACTGAAGAACAAATGCATTTTAACTTTGGATATATATATGTCATTTGTTCTGCATTGATTTTCTTATTAAACATTTGGAGTTGCAAATGAGGAAATTTCCACTAAAATTTATATAAAACAGAAGGTTTAAATAACTGAAGTCATGACGAAAAAGTTTAGTACAAGCTTTTGCACTAACAGAGAATGAAATAATTTTTTCGTTATCTTAAGCATTGCTTCAAGAATAAAACCAAATACACAGGTTTAATATTAATGTAGTTACAAATTATTATGCAAATTAAACAATAATGTTAAAAGAACTTTTTATACAAACATATTGAATGCATATTTTAAAACTAATAAAAAAATTAATAATCAATCAAATGGTTTTAACCCATTACACCTAGCGTTCTAATTTTAGACGACCGCAAAAAATGTCAGTCGCAAAAATTTTTAAGCACCTATTTTCATTTCTCGAATAAAAAATCTGATTTATTACAAAAATTCAGCGATAACAA
This sequence comes from Cheiracanthium punctorium, assembly GCA_038373885.1. Lineage (NCBI taxonomy): Eukaryota > Metazoa > Arthropoda > Arachnida > Araneae > Cheiracanthiidae > Cheiracanthium > Cheiracanthium punctorium. The sequence continues at coordinate 348,295 of JAWZYV010015281.1, forward strand.
AGTAAAATGTTAATCTTTCACTGTTTTATTTATATTTTTAGAAAAGGAAAAGCATTTTCATACCCTACAAATGTCGGAAATTTAGTTATCACTTTTGGCATCAATACGAATTGGAGAGTATCCTGAAAATTGTCGGGCGCTAATGGGTTAAATTTTTTGTCAGTGCTCTTATCTATTGAAAATGATGCATCAGCATATTAAGAAGATCTTAAAGCCGATTTTTTTTCTTATTTTTAAACATAAAAAATTCAATAGTTTTAGAAATAAATAATTTACCTCAGGTACTAGAAATCTTCAACGGTTGTATATTTTCCCGTTTAAAATTGAACAAACGATCTCAAAAACTAAATTAGCATGTTTTAAAACTTAATAAAATATACATACCTCAAATTGGAATAAAGCCCCTACAAACAAGATAGTTTTTAATTACATTAAGTTTGTATTACATTTTAAAGCCATGATTGCATTAAAATATTTTTATTTGACATATGAATGCTCTGACTGAAAGACTAACAACTGAAAGACTAAATCATATTTTTATATTTCATATTAAAATTTCTAAGCTATTTAAGTAATTCAGTTTTAATACTGTATAAAAAAGTGAAATTCTGTTGATACTTAAGCACCATCGAACAATAATCATTAGAACATTTCTTTTCTACTCACGATACACAACCAACGTATTTCATTTTTCTGTAACTTCCTCGCCTTTTTCAGCGAAATTCCATCAATGAACGATGAAAATATGTAAATAAAACTATTAACATAAAATTTTATCTTCATACTACGGCTTTGGAGAAAGGTAACAAGGGAGAGGGCAGATATTCCGTTCATAATGTGTCGGTATTTGTCATCTTGAAGGCGAATTTTAATTAGCGGGCGCAAAGTTTGAAAATATAATACCTTTATGATCAAGTATAATGATCTAAAAAGCAACTAATTTTGGTAGGTATGTGGGACCATTAAAATTCCCTCTCTTTTATAACCTGCCATTGACCACAGCTAACGATTTTGCTGGTTCCTTTAAAATGCTGCGATGTGAGTTGTTAGCGGCGGTGAGAAGAATTTGAGAAATTTGTAAGACCAAACGGGAATAATAAATTATGCTTTATAGTTTCATCAATTATTTTAGTTCGATGAAGGATAAGAGTTGACGATTTTGACGGTATTAGTTGTTGCGTAAACTGCTTTTATAGTGAAGCCGATAAACAGAAGTACAGTTTAATTTCTTAACGATATCGTACTCGTCAGAAAAATGCATACAGAAATATTTTTTTTTTCCTTTTGAAAGTCCTTCTTTCTAAGCATTTGTTTTATAATAGACAAGTGAATTTAATTATATTTTTAGTAAAAAAAAACCTTTCTCGTTTAAGAACTTTAATATTCATAAATTACGTAAGTTCGACTTCCCGAAACTGAGTTCTTGCAACATCGTTAAAGGCAAATATCCTTTTAAAATATTTACTTTATCATTAAATAGTAAAGCTCCATTGGATGTTAGGTAGTTAGTAATTTTACAGCATGAATAAATGATGGGTAAGATACTTTTTTTTTATTCTTAAAAAATGAATATTAACAAAAAATTTACATTTAAATTACAAATAGGAATAACAGTAAATGTTAGTACTTGTGATCTTTAAATTTGTTAACCCTCCGTTTATCTCGTGGATTACAATCGTAGATCAGGTATACCAACACAAAAAGTATTCGAGTAGCAGTAACACTTCCTATTTTGTTTTGTATATAACAAATTAGTTTTTGGAAAAAACACAAAGTTGGGAAGAAATGTGAGAAGTTATATAATTTGTACTTTTAAGGAGAATACTATTTTAAATACGTTGTGGACATAGAAAATTTCTACTGGAATATTTTTTGAGAGCCTGTACCTGTTCAACGTTCCTAGTCCACGCGCCTAACGCCACGCTGTAGGTTAACTTAAGATTAACAGACAATATTTACATTAATAAAAGTAAAATGTCCCTTAAAAAATTACCAAATTCTGCAGTAAGGGTCAAAATGCAGTTTCACGGAGGAAAAGCTAGTGTTCAATACAAAATCTCGAACGGAATATTACGTAAAACGTTTCTCTGTGGATTTACATACAGGGTGCCTCAAAATTATAACGACAAACTTTTAAGCATGGTAAGAATCATAAACAGGATTCAGAATCACAAAGCAATGTGGGGTCGAAAACTTTGTTTTATTAAGCCAATTAATAATGATTTCACAAAAGTTGTTGAAGATTTAGCGAAATTTCCTATCTTGCTTTGTCAAAATTGATTTTTTTTTCTCTAAAACTACTAAAATGAAATTAATCCCTGGAAATAGTACTTCATTCTGTTTGCTGTAATTGTCAGAGACTAAATCATTTGTTATATTACTTGACACGGAAGTTGAGTGATTATTAACTAGTGCATAAAATCAGCGGTTTTGACTTCTCATTGCTATGTAATTATAAATCCATATTATATATCAACATACCCATCTGTCTATCCCCTAAAAGTTTACTACTATCTTTTTTGGGATATCCTGCATACGATGTTAGAGTTTTGTAATAAATATAATATTCGCGACCGAGTAAAAGCAATAGAAAATTTCAATTGAATTTTTCAGCATCACGAAAAAGTAGATTGCATTGATCTAAAGCAATAGCAATATATGTGACAAAAAATTAGCACAATGCTTCCAATGTAAGTAAAATAAAATATTTCATTTCTAATGGAATGGAGGTTTCGAAAAAATATTTTAAAACCATTATCGTTAAGCAAATGATTATTTTTTTTTCAAAATTCACAATTTTAATAAAATATACGTCAGTCCCAAAGCTATTTTACAATAAATATCGCGTGAATTTTACTTTAGTCGCTGAATTAGTAAGAAAAATTTATGCAGGAGAAAGAAATAGTAACAAATAAAACTGAATGATGCATGTTGACATACAACTAAGTTGTTTCCGAAAAGTTAATTAAATTATTCAGTTAAGTCTAAAAGTTTAATTTTTGCATTTACAATTATAACTCAAGGAAATGTGAAATTTCCTTGAAAGGAGTCAGTAATCCAAAAGTCGTAAAAATTAATTTATTATTTCGACAAATTATTCTATTATAAAAAAGAGGATTGTAGATATTTTTACTTTTCCGTGCAGGGAGAAATATTAAAACAATGGTCTATCTAAAGGCTTTCTAAGTAAAGAAAATTATTTACTTAGAAAAATTGAATTTTACTAAAATGTGGGAAATTAATATGCATTGTTAATATGTAATCAAATTTGAAGTAAACGGGAATCGAAAAATGTGCATAAAAGATCTGGAATTCACGGTGCAACCGTTTCTGAACATAAATAACATAAAAATGTAATTTTATATTTTTCCCCCACATATGCTGATATTAAAAGGAAAAAAGCAATTAAGACATCTTTCACTGCTTATAATTACTTTACTTATTCTTGAAAAAAATTCCATTTATTTACTTTTAATTTTAATAAATCTACATTTCATTAGCAGTATTCATATTTCTACACTCGTTCTTTCCCCACAAATAATCTAGCCCGTTAAAGTACAAATGTCAATAGAAAGAGCAACGAAAACATTGAAGTAAAGTATCGAGTTTTCTTTTTCAAAAGTACCTCGTTAATTGAAATATGTGAGGCGAAAAAGCAATTAAACATGCTTATTATTATTTCTTCTCTTTTTTCATCAAGAACAATTACTATTCCATTTGTTTTTTACACTCCATGTGATATGAAAAAATACTTATAAAAATTTCAAGGGTGTGAATAAAAGGGAAAGAAAATATCGCTTTATGTTAACAACTCGAAAGAGCAATTCCAGATTTTTCTTCCCCTACAGGAAGCATTGCATTTAATTAGTTTTTTCAGAAAAAAAATCCCGAGTATTTTATTTAAATATTTTCTTCATATTTTATTTGTAGTTAATGAGAAAAAATATGATCGAATTGTTCAAGAAATCTAAATTGGGTCTCTTATGTTTTAGTACGACGCAATTCTGTTTTGAAGCATGCATTTACTAGTAACTTTAAATCATTTCAATTGCTCTTTCTTTGTTTACTACAGTAAGTAAATGAAGTACAGAAACTGCAAATTGCAATTTACATTTCTTATCAGTAACTATTTTATATGTTTACAATGGCAATAAAGTATACTGTCAAGAATAAATTTAGAAAATTTACTTCGACTCCACAATATAAAAAAATCTGGAGTGACTCCACTCGACTTTCCGAACACTTACGATTAAGATCATTACCAAGCATTTAAATAAATTTTAATCGATGAATCATTCAAACATGTATACCAAATGGAAGCTCGATCGAATGTACCGTTTAAACGCTAGCGCACTTTCAAGAATTTCTCCCCATAGGCCATAATGTAAAAGAAAACTTTGTCGTAGCCCTGTAGAAGAACTGTAAATCCTATACACATCAAAATCAATACCGGTCTTGCGAAGGTGGTTTATAACATGTATACCCAATTTGAGCTCAATCGAATGTACCGTTTAAACGCTAGCGCACTTTCAAGAATTTCTCCCCATAGGCCATAATGTAAAAGAAATCTTTATTTTATCCCTGTAGAAAAACTTTAAGTCCTATACACATCAAAATAAATACAGGTCTTGAGACGGTGGTTTATAACATGTATACCCAATTTGAGCTCAATCGAATGTACCGTTTAAACGCTAGCGCACTTTCCAGAATTTTCCTCCATAGGCCATAATGTAAAAGAAATTGTCGTAGCCCTGTAGAAAAACTGTAAGTTCTATACGCACCAAAATCAATACCGGTCTTGCGACGGTGGTTTATAACATATATACCCAATTTGAGCTCAATCGCATGCCCTGTTCAGGAGCTATCGTGTTCACTCACATACACACAAACACACATACACACACACACACGCACACACATACACACATACATACATACATCTCGTAAAAATAGCATAAATGAATTCAGAAGACCTCAAAACGTGTAAATACACCAAAATCTCGAATTCGAATTTTTTCATGATTACAATACTTTCCTTACATGGTACATGTTCGGAAAGTAAAAATTCCTCATAGCGCTGTGCCAATGCATACTCTCTTGAGATCGCACAAGATGTTTCACGTTACGTGTTCACGTTATCGCTTTAATAGCGTCTCCAACACAACCTGCTTATTTAGTTTTGTATTCAGCGGCAGTGAGGTCTTCCATGACCACGCTCCTTAAAAAAAGTACATTGCGTTAAGGAAGGCAAGCAAATTTTTCCCACATTGTAAAAACTACTTCAAATAAGATTTTGTATTAAAAAAACACAAATCTCGCTCCATCGAAAAAAATTCGTATCCGCCATTGACTATTTCAAGCACAATTAGCATTCTGCTTTCTTTAAAATTACTAAACTGCCTAAAGCATATGATAAAATGCAGTATAGGTGCAAAGGTGTTGCAAGCATAATAATACACAGGCTGTTTAAAAGATAGTATAAAAAATCAAATTTAGGGTTTAACAAAACGTCGCACAGTAATATGGATCTTTAAGTGAGATCTTCATGGAATTAGCATACGTCTAATCACTTTTCAAAAAGTATTCATAGAGAAAGTTTAAACTACATTTAAACAAAGTATAGTTAATGGCTTGTAAAAAACAGTCAAGTAAAAGTAATATCTTAGAAATCGTATTTCATTTCAAAAAATACAGTTTTCTGATAAAAATAAATCTTGAAGAATACCACAACAGATTCTTAAAGTAATTTTTAAAAACCGTATGAAAGCGGCGTTTGTGTTCTCAAATTAACCAGAGTTGTCATGGCACAATCTACATTTTCCAGTGATTTAGAAACGAGCTTTTACAGACATAATACAGTTCGCATTTCCAACAAAGCTTAGAAGTGCTTATAATCGAGGAAATACACAATCAGTTCCGATGTAATGTGTGGTCTAGAGCCAGCGAAAGTGTTATGTGATTTTTAGAAAGTTAAGCTGTTTTAATGTAATGAGACTGATAATTAATTCTTAGTGTTTATCATACTCTACTGAAACGTGAATTAATCTACTAAACGTAGACTCTGTAACTCATAAGAAGAGTTTTCCCCGCGAACGAATATTTGCGGTCTGTTCTCTTCATTTCACCAATGCACCGCAATGCTAAGAATTATGCAGAGTGTGAATATACTACATTTATGATTTCTTATCATGAATGATCTTCCATTGAAAATTATATACAGGTAAAAAACACAGTCTATGGAAATTCAAACTCTTTCAAACTTCTCAAAAATCGTGGGAGCTTTGGGATTTTAAGCCAAGATCTTTTAGAAAGTGAGAGATAAGAAAAACATACTTATCATTGAAAATATAGATAGTTTACTTCATAGACTGATTGCATTATGTGTTTATACTAAAATATGTTATATGTTTGGAATTAGTGATACTTCTTGATAAGAGTATTTTAATAATGCAACAAATAAAAAATCGGACAGATTTCCGGAAACAATGAAAAGCGTACGCTTAAAAAAAGAAGACGATGAAATCTACAGAATAAGCTACAGAGAAAATAATAGTGAATAATGAAAATATGAAATACTTTGTCAAAATCCTTCTTACATTAACCACAGGGCAACAAGACTTCAATGAAGAATTTAAAAAGTGAGGTATTTTATAAGTTTTCTGAGACTACTATAGAACAACATCATTTCAATACCATTAACCTACTCATATTTTCTAATTATTTTTACTGGGTAACAGTTAATTTTTACTGTACACACCTGATTAGGGACACAATTTCAAGCCGAAAGAATTTCGAGAAAGAGAATAATAATAATATATTTAATCATTAAACTAGTTTACTTTATCAAATGTAAAGTTTTTTTATAAACGGTTTGTTGAAAAAACATGAAATGAAAATAAAAATTATTCAGATCAATTGAATTGTCTCTAGCTGGGCTCCCAGTACTGTTTTCCTCCTACTATGATTTGAAAAAAAAAAGCTTGGTGAATCTTCATTTACAACGGACAAATTATTAACATAAGTTATACAGTAATTTTCTTAAAATATGTAATTTTACAATTTATTTAAATTTATTTATATTTGAAATAATTTCGTATTGTTAAAAATATACTTCTATTTTTTGTCGTTCTGTCTTAAAAAATATACTTTTACAAATTATTTAAAATTATTTATATTTGACTTACTTTTATACTGATGAAAATGCATTTATTGAAACTGGAAAATCTAGAATCATACAATAAAATTTTTAACTATAACTAATATATTTTTGTTCAAGAAAGACCTTATAAGATTTCCTTTAACTTTATATCTGAAAATACCTGTACATAACAAAGGACTATCTTTTATGTACTTAAAAGAACAAGTAAATATGCTTTAATGTACTTCTTACTTTTCTATTTTTATATACTTTACAGAGAACAGAAAAAAAACCAATTTCAGTGGATATATATTTATCTAGGTTTAAAGGATAGATGTACAAAGGATAGAAATTTTTAAATATTTGGATTTATTTTATTGGAGTAGGAATTACAAATATGTAATGTAAAAATGTTCTACAAATATGTTATGTAAAAATATTTCACATTCCTTTGTAAGGAATGTGAAAGATTTTTACATTACATATTTGTAGAATACAGTTTTGTATCTCAAAAATGTGGAGTGGACTGTAGAAAACGGCTATCAAAATAGAAATATTTATAGGTTTATGCACAATGTGTTTAATCACAGTTTGGTGCATGCGCGAACGAATAGTCTAAAGAAATAAATCATTGTTACTACTGCTACATTAAGTGGATTCGTAGGTATAATTTATAAAAAAAATCCGAAGTTTTTTTTTTAATTTTTCAGAGGCATATGAACGGTTTATGTGACACATAAGTACTCCATTTAAACTAATCTAAAATTCTGCTTTAATTTACTGTTGTTCTGAAAAGGAGCAATGATTTGAAGAATGAGGAAAGCGATATAAATCTACGATTTGTTCTGCTGAGAAAATGAAGGAATTTATAATAACGAAATTTCACCAATACTTTTAGTTTCAAATTTCACCAATAAAGATCTCTTTACTAAAGAAAGGAAGAAAACTACTAAATGCGCACCTAGATTATTCACCATTTGCAGAAAAGACAAGCATTGATTGAACAATCAAAACCATTATTTTGTAACTTCCCAGACAGGATAGCCATCTTTTGTCACTAATTTTAAAAGTTGGTGAGAAAAATGGACTCGTTTCCGTAATAGAATGTTGGAAACCTTAAATTGATTTCTTAAACCGTCGCTTATTTTCGGAAAAAATTGTGCCAGTATGTTTATAAAACTGTAATAGGAAGTCTACGATTAATAAATGTTTTAAATACTACTATTAGTTTTCAGAATATAAGAAATAAAATAAAAGTTAAACACAAAGGTATGCTCACGTCTTATAAAAGAATGTTTGTTTTTACAGTACCCAATTAACTTAAAACAGTGCCTCGATTCAGTAGTTTGTTTTGTTAGACCCACCATACTGGGGAAAGTTATGGGATTGTACTATATTTCCAAACTTTTCCAGTTTTAAATTCTGTATAAACTGATTAGGTAATTAAGATACAGCTAACTACTATAATGTATATCACCTTTGAGATAATGTTTTTTAATGTTACTTTAACTACAGGGGTTATACAAATTAGTTATAAAATAAAACTTCCTTTAAATATATAGAATATTGATAGAAAGATTAAAAATATTCCTTGTTTTTTGCAAGTACTGGTATCTATATATTGTATAAGTGGTAACTGTATATTGCATTATTGCTTGACGTAAATCCTGAAAAAAATATCCCTTTCACGTAGCAGACATATTGTCATGTGCAGGAAAGGAATCAATTACTTGCGTGAATATCCTTCTTCCAATACTAATTTTGAGCAACGTCAAGTTAAGTTTTCTACAACAAACTTTCATTGATGCGGCTCAGAAAATATATTAAATAACAATAAAAAAAATGCCGAGTTTCGACATTTTATTTTCAGAAACTACTTTTGTGAATTTCTTAAAATCGCAACTGCAACATTAGATCCATTGTCCTTTCATATTAAATTTAACTGCAGCGGCATAAAACTAAAAACATTTTGTCTAAAAGAAATTGAATTAAGAAACATGTTTATGTCAGCAAGAAGTGTTTTTCACCGACATATGTCATTCATTTATGTTTTTGTTGAACTGCCATCACTAATAAACATCAAAGTTTATCGCATTCAGAATGATGCAATGTCAGGAGTAATAGTAGAAAACTTAAATTTCTGAGTGGAACATGATTAAAATCGGCGACCTGAAATGTTTTGACAGCAGCATAGATGTGGTGAATATCCTGTTCTAACTTAGCTTAGACTTTGACAAAATATTTGCAATAGATCTGAGAATATATTGTGTATACTGAAAATAAACTGAGTTGACAAGCCCATGATTAACATTTAAATACAGTGGAAGTGATTTTGAAATATTCTAGTGTTAGGGGAAATAAATCTTTTAAGCAGTCTGTGTGGGCTATACAGTACATTTTTATTTCTTACCAATTCTATTTTCTTCGTTTTATTAGTATGCCTCTCATTTTCTTAATTTTGAGATTCAACGTATATTGTGTGTGAGTGTGGTTGCAGGCATGTCCGCATAATCTACTGTATAAAGCACAGCCACTTACCAGAATAAGTTTTAATTATTACTAGCAATTCCCCAGTATCTGTGTTATTTATTTTTTTCTGTATGAAAATGAAAAATTATGCTGGCTTCTTTTCAGGTATATTGAAACGGGTGTAATCCATATGGAATTAATTCACAGTACAACTGCAAAAGAGCAGTAAACGAAGCCTTTGCTCCTTCCCAAGTAAACAAAGTTCCTGTCATTCCAAAATTTCTCCAAAAAATTCAAACCATACAATCGAAAAGTAACTTAGTAAATAAACTACGATAAATAATTTTTTAGTTGTTTCAAAGACAGGATCGTGGAGCTCAGCATTTCTCTACAGCTTTATTTTCTTTGTGTAAAAGGTACTACAACTTATTTCTTTGTAGAAGGCATACTTATAATTTAAACTAACCATTCAGTTATAAAACGATTGTAAAATATATCTATATATTTTTTCTCTGTATGAAATGTCTCCTATTAGGGTAAATATGGAAGAGTCGACGCATCCGGGACAGATGACGCACTCCTTCTATTTTTTCACTGTTAAAAAATGTAGTTCAACGTTTCACCAAATTTTGGTGCCGATTTATCTGCAACTGGTACTTTGAAAAATGTGGTGCTAATATTCACCATTTTATTGGTGCTTCCTCATGCACCATTCTGCAGGGGAACCGTCGAACCAGGATCTACGTTTTTTATGTAACCTATTGTATGGTTATAGTTTGAACCGATAGCAAGGCTTTTTGTAGAAAAACATACGATTTATAAGTTGAACGATGATCGAGATTTTTTCTCTAGCAAAATGTATGGTGAAAGAGAAAACCAAGATATAGGTTCAAGTGAATTATTCCTGATTTTATTTTTTTTTAATCTAAAACATTAAAAAAAATTTTTCTCTGAAACTTTTGCTAAACAGAAGTGATTATTTTTTACATGCAGTTGTGTACTTCAAGCCTAAGTTAATTTCAATAATACATTCAGTGGCATGAATTGTTAAAATTTATCTATTTATTTTCAAAGGCAAATAACTATAAAATGAATTACAAATATGTGGTACAGAAATCTTACAAAAAATCAAACATTTATCACTTATTCACGCCTTGTTAAATGCATGTAATCAAGTATTTTACCCACATCACATGTAAATAATAATCACTTTACCCAGACCCAGCTTCAGAAAAATCAGATATAATTCACTCACCTGGGTTTTAATGTGCATGCATTTAATAACAAGCTATCATCTATAGAAATTCGTCAGACGATTCTGTAAACAATCAAAAATTGAAACAACAATCCCACCAAAGAACACCCAACGTCTTTCTAAAATTTAAATCCATCAAATGGATGCTACGCTAAGCTCAAAAGAGAGGAATGACGGGCAGCATGTGCAACTCTCTGCATGTTCAGGGCAGCTCTCTGCATGTGCAAGGAGTAAATTTGTAGAAAAGCCTGGATATTTTTTGAAGTCTTTATAATAATGTAAAACGCTACCGATAAATTTAAATCGATTTAGCGTAATGCATTGGAGTTCAAATTGTGTTATTTTTTTTATTTATTTATTATTTGTTTTTTATCGGTTTTTGTCTATTATGAATATACTTAAAAGATTAAAATTTATAATTATATCAAATGCGCTGAAATGTTATCAAATTTTGTTGCACTGCGGAAACCTTTTTAATTTTTTTAGAAAAATGTGATTCAAGCTCAGATTTTGAGTAGAAACTTGTTTTTATAACAAGATTTTTTTTTCTCTTTTTTTTTAAATCGCGTCGTTAAAGGTCGTTGAATCGCGAGTAGACTGTATTTTAGTATGTTGCAAATTTCGGTCGCAAAGAGGCCCGTATGCCGTAGGTTGCACATTTTGGCCGCGAAGCGCCTTCGACGGCCAAGACTGGTCGTCAAAGGCGGCTAGTGTTCTATATTCCACAATAAATAGCACAGCATGATTTATTTTACTGCATGTGCAGCCTGGGATTTTTTACACAAATTAAAAAAAATTGTCTACCAATAATCTTTGAAAGATGTCTTCGCTCACTATAAGAAATTAATATTTTATTTATTGTTTTCATTCTTAATAGTGTACAGTAAAATATCTAACATCAGACGTGTGTAACATTTCCAAAGAAATTAGAAACTCTTGAATTTAAGCTGGCTAATTAGGCATTTGCTCACATATTTCTCTGACCCGATACGACTGATCATAATACATGCAGTTTTGTTATGCGTTATAGAATGATCCTCACAAGCCTCACAACTCTTCTCATAAGTGTAACAGGTGTGCAGACCATTGCGGAGAAAAATTTACACGTTAATGCTTAAATTGCTAACGCCAAACAAACTGAGGAAATATTAATCGATAAGATAGGTGAACTGCGAAAAAATTTGCCGCCAGAGTGATTTTTACGATGAGTCTCGAAAAGCTCCTTTAGTAGCCATAAACAACTTTTACTGTGAGAAGGACATCTTTTATTAGCCTGTTAAAAGGTGTCAAGTATATAAGACTAAATCACATTCCATGGGCTTTTTTTATTTTTCTCTGTAGTATACTAGGTTTAAGCGGTGTAAAAAATAAACTGTTGAAAGTAAAGAAACTCGAAATGAAATATTTTGTAGTTTTAGTTTTTCTTCAGGTATTCTCAGCCTGGAGTATGTCATGCGACACAGTAAGTATTGGTAGTGAGTTTTATGCTTGACAAATATACTTTATCATGTCGAAAAATAGTATTTGGTATTAAGATTTTTCGTACGTGGTTTTCAAATTTTGTGTACATTTAGATCTACAGAACATAAAACTTTTAGAAAATGTTTATAACCTTGGTAGATTAAGTAAAATGTTTAAAATAGAATTTTACGATTAAAGATAAATTTCGGAAGAATAGTTCAAGGTCTCAGTGATTCGCTATGTATAACGAAGAATTACACAAAGAATTTTCTCACACCATTTCTTGTCCTTAAAAAAGAATTAAAAATTCATTTATTTCATTTTATACAGAAAAATAAGCAGAAACATGCAGAAATATTCTATATGTAGAGGCCTTTTAATTCAGTAATTGATTATAGTATTTAGTTCGTTTTAAAGTAAGTTATACTTGTTCCAACACAGGCAGATTTACGGCGGGCACCCCATTTAGCAATGTCGGCAATGACTTAAAATGTCTGCTATGGATTACGTGCAATGTCACATACAAGCACTGTGCAGTTATGTCAGCAGTTCAATGATGGTTACCCAGATTTATTCAAAATTGAATAGGCAAGTAAAACTGACATTGGTGAGTGCACCAAACGAAGCGTAGCGGGTGAAAGCAACGCCTCTTAGTTACGAAAGTCCGAGAACAGAAACTTTTACGTCATCATTAGTAACACTAGAATGACGTAATCATGGTTTTGTTTTGACATAGTAAAGTTATTTAAAATTCCTGGTGAATACTACAAATATTATAGAATATCTTAAGATAAACATCGAAATACCTTTCTGATACAAAATAATTCACAATGAACTATTTATGAGTCATATTAAATAGTTGGTGATGGTTAAAAGTTGTCATTTGTCGTAAAATTAAATTTTCTATCGTAAATCATTAAAATGATTTATGCCTGAGTAAATTCACCAGAAATTTTAAAAAGTTTTACTTTGTGAAAATAAAACTGTGATGACGTCATTTGGGAAGCGTCTGTTCTCGGGCTTTGTGTATCTAGGAGATGTTGGTGAAAGTCATCCTCACTCATTAATCGCACAGTGAATGTCGTACACAGTGTGTGTCGAAGGATCACGTACATCCCACAGGAAGGTGATGATTCGTTGGCTCTGGTCGTCAGCTACTAACTACAATATCACAAAATCTGTTCACAATAAGCTCCTCATTCCGTTAAGTTTCGAACGTAAAGGAGCACAGTTTGCGACTTACCCGAATTACTTCAGTATTATTATGCGAAAGGCAATTATTTCATAAACCGCATCATAACGAATCGTATACATCGAGTTCATGCGAGAACGAAGCCATTAATTTTGAGTTGCAATGTGAAATCCTTTTGAATGTGTTCACCAAACATCACCAAACTTATCACAGCTAGTTACTTCAAAGGTTACCAGTTAAAATCGTATTCACCAAGTTAAATTCAAGAGTTACCATGGCATCTGACCAATAAAATTTCCGCCACGCCTTCTAAGGTCAGATTGGTTATTCAGATTACATAATTCGAGGAATCAAACCATTAAGAGGTTTTGCGCTAACCTTTGCAAACCAAAAGGTGTGCAAAATTAATCAAAGGCATTATTCTCTTGCCCGAAAACGCAAGTCCTCATAAGGTACGAACAACATAAGTTTTATCCGCAGTTTTGGAAGCAGATTCCTGAATTCTGTCACAATACAAGGTCAATTCCCGATCAAGTATTCTGCTACTTTCCTTTGTTGACAAGCTCTTAGAACATTTGTGTGAAAGACAATTTACCAATGATGACTAGGTTCAAACAGCTGTTTAAGGTGGCTCCAGAAACAAAGAACGATTTTCTACCTTCAAGGCATCGAATGACAGTCGTTTCGACAAATGTTTGAAAAAATTGGAAAATTGCCTTAACAAATAGTGTGTTGTGCATGTTTCATGTTCTATTGTAGCGCACTTGTCAATGAGATTTCGAGCGACCAACATTGTTTGAATCCAACTTACTTTTTGAACATCTGGTAATGTCTTACACTGTGATACCTCACAGTTAAAAGAAGTTCTATTCAAAATATTCAAACAGTTGATATCTTGTGTGTGGTTTCAGTACTATGAGTATTTAATGAAACATGATTCCTGCTTGGTATTAGTACTGCGCTACGTTATAGCGGGTACATTTTACTGTCTGTAATAGCAATCTTATTTATCAAAAGATTACAATATCATGTTTTTAAAATGGTCTAATCTTTTTCATTCATAACTTCCAGGGACCACTGAAAAAGATTCAGATATAAGCCAATGCCATAAAGTATTAAAAATGAAAATCACATGTAAATGAAACTGTGGAGTTTTAATAAAATTTGAAAAGTGTTTGGGCATATATATGATGCACAAATCATCTGTGGGATTTTTACTTTAAACCAATCATCATTTTCAAATGATTTCAATTCCTGTAACTTCCAATGCCATATATTCCTAACAGTCAACTATCTATATTATGCATCGATTTCTCGTATAGAATATTGAATTTTTGGAATGATATAATAATCAAGAAATAAAGGTAGGCGAACTATGTATTTTTTTCACACTGTAAAATAGTTATTGTTGTTGCTTATGCCCTGTGGAAGCCGCCTGCAGGGCCTCACCATGGCACAGTGGTTATGTCACTGGAAATGGAAAACGGGCGAAGTGTGAAGGTCCCCGGTTCGGGTCCCATCGCCCGTCCGTCGACCTAACCGTTCGGAGATTTCAGTGGTTTTCTCCGAAACTTAGCGTAAATACGGCTTAGCACCCCTTAAAAAGACCACCACGGAGGGCACCCCACCTATAGGAGTATATCTCACGTGCAGATAATTGGCCTTAATCCCACAACACAACCGCATGCAGTGTCAGATCCCCCCAGATAGAGAGGCGATGGGCAAAAGAGAGCGCCTTCCATTTTTATTGGGCCTCAGTAGGAGGAAGTCCGACTTTATCCCGAGGTACCCTAATTTTGAAACAATTCCAGAGGAGACCAACCCCTGAAATCGGCACTTCCAGAGATAGCGTTAAACCTGGAGGACATTGGAGCAACGACGGATTTTACGTGCACCAGGTCCCATCAGCGTACACGGTCCCACAAATGTCAAGCCGAGAGGAAGCTGACTCTCCCAAGCACTGGCCAAGCCGGATGCTGCTTCACTTGAGGTGTTCTTATGGAAACGGTGTTTAGTGCCTAGACAACTGCGGGACACACTGTAAGATAGGGCATAGTTTTTTTTTATGTTAACATTAATATAAGGAAAGATAATGGCATTCTGTTTATATTGCTTACCTAACTGTCTTGTTATATTGACAAAAACATCTTTCACCTGAAATTATGCACATAATGTATGCATATAAAGGACAACATATTTTCAATCATAGACAAACTCATTTACATATAGTCACACTCATGAATCTATCTACAAATCCTGCTAAAATAAGAGTTATTTAATGCTAAAATTAAATTTATCAATTGTAACTTGCATTTATATTATAAATATTAAAACAAAATTTTCGGAATGGACGAAAGTCATTTATTTAAATCCCTTATATTACTATTCAGAAAATTATCAATTTTATATGCGTGCAAGTAAGCATTTCTTCATAAATTAAACACATTTATTATTAGAGTTAATTCAGTTTGATGCATTTCATTTCTAAGACTCTGATTTTTGCAAAAACTATCAAGGAAAACATTACCAATTTCAATCATTTAATTAATTGTAGAGTAGACTGTGTGCATAAAGACATTAAAATGCTTCACTAGAAAAAACATGTCTTCACGCCATTCATAAGAGAAATTTAAAAATACATCACGTGTGCACGAATACAATAGCGTGTTCTCAAAAATAAATTCATTTTTTAGTGAATTCAAAATAATCTTCTTTTTTATATAAAAACTAGATGCTTCGCTTTCAAAAGAAATACTCAGTGAACGTACATAATGATGAAATTTCATCTTGGGTTATAAATAAAAAAGAGCTTTTTATTTTTAAAATAATTTCCTCTTAATTAAAAGGCGAACGGAAAGTATTTTACTCGCAGCCCAACGAACAATTAGTAATTCAAATATTTATGTGCTGCTGCATCAGGTTGAGACAAATTAATTTTTTGAAAAGAATAAAAAATAAGAAACATCATGGTGAGTTAATTAACATCAGGAGTTCGGCAAGTACACAAACGGAAATTCACAATGAAGTTTCGGTATAGATCGGATGATAATTATTTGAGTTAAGACAAGGAGAATTAGTATTATTATTTTATTGATAGAATATGTCTACTTACATGCCCCTGATCATGAAATATAACACTGAATGGTAAATACATCTTAATTAATTGCTTTTCTAATGATACACTGCGCTATAAACAGGATGGGGCAAAAAAATGATACACATAATAGAAGAACAGAAATAGCAATTTTTCTGCGAAGCTGTAAGCACTTTTAAAATTAATACATAATGTTTGCTGTTCTAATTTGTTTTTTTCGTACTAATTACTTTATGTTATTCAGTGAATAACATCCGTATAAAGCCCATAATCTCACATTCTCTACAGAGCATTTTATACAAGACTGATATTGCATGTTTTATGAGTAATCATGAAAAGGTGGAATGAACAGGTCATAGGATTGGGATTTATTTGCAAATATACCACTATAGGATGAGCTAAAGCCCCGCCAATTCTACTGCCTTTGAAAATATGCCAACGTACGCTATAGCATGCCTAGCGTCTTTTAAAAATCGCTTTAAAAAAGCTTTTTTAGAACATTCTTATAAAAAAGGGCATACTTAATTTATTTACTGCAATTTTTTTCAAGTGTCGCGGTTGGAAAAAAAAAAAATGCGCGATTCATGCGAAAATTATATTTCACTTATGATTCATTTACATGATTAATGTATGCAAAAAAATTAGATTAGAGAATTTTTTTCTTTGTTTTTAACTAGTGTCACAACTTCAGTGCATTGAAATTCATAAAATGTGAATGAACCTTGATTAGCGTGCTTTAAATAATGCTATTTTTGTTAATGCACACCAAATTTTTGAAAGCAGCTTTTAAATTATGCGATTTAAATTTTGATTTTTTTCTAACATTTTATAGCATCGCATACAGTGCGCAAATTTTATCAACGGGGTGTAATTCAAGTAAATATTTACACACGAATCAAATGAAACGTACAAACATAAATTTTCGAGTACGAAAAATTTAATTGATACAACAAATTGAATCGAGTCAGATTTTAGTGTGTTTAAATAAAAACGATACGGTATATTATTTTCTTTTTATTTAACTACTTTTTTCGATACATTTAAAAATCAATCTTATACTAATTATACTAAAATGCCTGTATATTGTTAATAGACAGCAAACAATCCTAGGTATAATAACACACTTCTGAAACAATTTTAGTAGATCTATAAAACTGCAGTTCAATAACTTTTAAAATAATTTTAAATTTTTATATTATAGGTTCTTAAGAAGAGAAATAATTGATAATTGGAGATGAAATTGATAATTGGAGATGTTTGAAACTTAAAAGTATCTATTAATTGTTTCCGAAAAAATAATTAATGCCTAACTATCAAAACACCAGTGAAACATAAATAGGGGAAGGTGTACCAAAATGATACTAGCCGGCAAACCGATCCACATATGCTTTCTTTAATACAGGTAGCGCTATCTACTGGGTAATACATAAACTAGTTGTGCCAAGCCAAGAAGTAGTAATGGCCATGTTTAAACAATCGGTCTATTACGTGTCTGAGTAGTATTCTTTAAAAAAAAAATGGGTTTTATCTTATCTCTTATAAGGTAAGCACTGACGTTCCTATTAATTTAGAAATACAGTCATTAATGTACAGAAATATGACTTGATTTACCGAATAGAGTATGTTTTTAGATGTGAATTACACTTGTTTCGTTTGTTATGCTTCTAGGCGTGTTCCAGTAATATGACCTAACGTGGGCATCTAACTGCCGGGTAAAATGATCCAACGACTGAAGAATTCCAGTACCGGATTCTAGTCAGCATGACAGCAGTCCTTCAGACTTTGTCAAAATGTGTAACTCACCATTACATTATTAAATTTATTTTTGCGTTCATTGTAGGCAATAATTTCTGTATTACAAATTTCAAATATTCCATAAATTCTGCATACTGTATGATTGTAAAACTTTTTTTTCATTGTGTATAATCGTAACTACTTTTACATCTTTTTTTCTGTCGATAAAAAACAATTTACAGTTATTTTCAAATGGAAGATCATTTTGCCCTTGGGTGAGGGTAAAATGATTCTTTTGAAGTATTTTTAAAATTCTATTTTTTTTTAACTTAGGAGTTAAAAATATTATTCAAATATTTTTTCATGTATATTATAGAGTAAAATATTGTGGGTTTATTTACCATTTATAATATTTTATGCAAGCTTTCCTCTTAAGGGGACCATTTTGGGCCGCCTTCCCTTACCACTTATCTCTAAAGTTTTTAAAATCCACTAACCTAAAGACTGAATGTTAGCTCTATTTAACGTGTTTTCTGGATTTTAGAAAACTAGTTGTCTGCCAATGGTCGTAATTCGGCCATAAAGAATTAAATTGTTTTATTTGAGCTTGAATAAAGTTCTTCTGTCAAAGACTATGTTTCAAGATTCCATATACAGTGGAAGCTACTGATGTGACCACCTTGGCTAAGAGACCATCTGTCTATAGAGACAATTTTTGAATAATTTCAATTTACAACCACCGCACTTTTCTGTGAAGACTGTGTTTTTGTAAGGATTCTATCTATTTTTCTAAATGCAAAGGCAGCCCCAGCGAGTGGGTCACATGGGTCATCTCCATCTACCGACCTTGGATTTCACACGTTCCCGTACGATTTCACACATTCAGTTTGCGTTTTGAACAATTTAAGCTAATCTAAAAAGAC
This sequence comes from Cheiracanthium punctorium, assembly GCA_038373885.1. Classification (NCBI taxonomy): domain Eukaryota; kingdom Metazoa; phylum Arthropoda; class Arachnida; order Araneae; family Cheiracanthiidae; genus Cheiracanthium; species Cheiracanthium punctorium. Next base: position 367,561 of record JAWZYV010015281.1, read on the forward strand.
TAGTCGCCCACTCCGAAAATTCAGCATAGGCCCTAATTAAGTCGTCCTCGGATAAAGGCCCATTATGTTCGGAGTTATATAATTTTAAACCGTCGAATGATTGAACTCTACTTGCTGAGGCGCACCACTTACCATGTGCAAAAACTTGCCGCCTCAATAAATTTGCTCTTTTATCGAATGATTGTCCTTGAGATTTATTTACTGTCATCGCAAAAGCAGGTATATTTGGAAATTTAGTTATTTGAAAGGATATGGCAAAATTGTTACAGAATATTTTATACGTGGAATGGAATTAAAATTCTTTTATTGCCTGCGGTTCCAGTTCAAGATTCGCAATCAATAGCATTACGATATATAAACATGATGCGCATTCTTGTTCCATTAACTAATACTTCCTTTGTATTTAAGTTTCTGGTTAGTATAACGATGAAACTAACATTCAATACTAACTTATGTGGTGGTGGCAAACTATGGTATTTTTCGGTCAGCCAGGCGCAAATCCCGCCAACTAATTTTTCTGGGAAACGTTTAAAGACTACTTTTGAAACACTGTCGTTCCCCAAAGCAAAGAGGGGAATTTTAGTCCGCATCCGAAATAGTATTTATGTATAGAATTCAATCTATACAAAAATATCAATATATTTAAAAGAAATTTATGCTTATTGGTTACATAATATGGAATTGGTAAAAAGGTGTGGAATTAAAATACGAAATTTAATTAAACTTCCAAAATATGGAAAGGGACAAACAACTATGTACTGGAAATCGCTTTAAGTTTGTAAGCATTTGGCGCAGATCACAATTATTTGGAAATTTTTCACTTGTTCCAGGCTAACCGAAAAAAAACCCAAACCACTCATAGTCAAAGAATTCAAAAACTCTACTGGATAATTAAAAATAGAAAGACGGGCTTACATTAAAACATTAAAAGGTTAAAATACACACTAAAATCCGACGGTAACAGCTTTCGGTGGCGGCCACCACCTAACACATGCGCAAATCCATCCGGGATGGAGCGAAGCTTTGAGGAAGAAATCAGAGTAGACTGAAGACAGCAGAGGCTGAAGCAGGTGGTGGCCGCCACCGAAAGCTGCTAGCGTCGGATTTTAGTGTGTATTTTAACCTGTTAATGCTCTACTGGATAGTTATAGATTTCATTGTCATAATAGCATATTATTTTACCGTAGCTATGATGATATGTTCTCTATTCATCAGATATTCGATTAAGTCAGCATTAACAAAAGTTCAATCATCATTTTTAGGTTCTATTATAATTGACTTCAATATGTTACCCCAGAGTACGTTTCCGGAAATATTTCCATACACTTAGTTCCCAATATTATTTTCATACCCTACTAATTGCAGAGGTATTTTTTCAATAATATTTTCGGAGAAAATTTGCTTTAACAACTGCGGGGCGGGAGATTGTTAAGAAACTGAGGATTGGCGGGTTTCTGTGGAGCATCTCTTGGATTGCAACCTGCACTGTTCGGTTCATTTTTCCACAGTTTTAAAACATGGAATTTACAACACTACGCGCACTTATCGACCAGCTAAAAAAAGTTGCCAAGCACAGGGCTAAAGCACATTTTAGCCATTGGCATTTCACCAAACTGTTGAATAATTTCACTTTTTGCAAAATTTTGTTGTAATACTATAACCCTATAGTTATGCTGAAACTTAGTATTGTTATTTTAAAACTGATACAACAATGGAAACATCGCCCGACTTGGCACGAAATACTGCGTGCCAAATTACATCTCTAATCTACATAAAAATTTTAACATGCGCACAACCACCTCCATAGGAACTTTAACTGTGCCGAATTTCGCGCTCATCTGTTCGCGCAATGTGCTGCAAAAGGGACTCAAAGGTTTTCCTTAGCGTATTTATAAATACATAGATAGATATCAATAGAATTTATCGTTATCATAGAATAAAAATCTGGAGTGACTCTACTCGACTTTCCGAACACTTACGATTAAGATCATTACCAAGCATTTAAATAAATTTTAATCGATGAATAATTCAAACATATATACGAAATTGATGCTCAATCGAATAAACCATTTAAACGCTAGCGCACGTTCAAGAATTCCTCCCATAGGCCATAATGTAAAAGAAATATTTGTCGTAGCCCTGTAGAAAAACAACAAATCCTATACACATCAAAATCAATACCGGTCTTACAATCGTGGTTTATAAGATATATACCCAATTTGAGCTCAATCGAATGTACCGTTTGAAGTCTAGCGCACTTTCAAGAATTTCCTCCCATAGGCCATAATGCAAAAGAAATCTTTAAGAATGTAAAAGAAAACTATATGTCCTATACAATCGTGGTTTATAAGATATATACCCAATTTGAGCTCAATCGAATGCCCCGTTTAGGAGCTATCGTGTTCACTCGCATACGCACGCACACACACACACACACACACACACACATGCATACATCTCGTAAAAATAGCATAAAAAATTCAGAAGACCTCAAAACGTGTAAAGAAAACGGTTCGGGTATTACACCCGAATAAATCGCCCGAACCGTAAATACATCTCGAAGTCTAATTTTACAATACTTTCCTGACATGGTACATTTTCGGAAAGTAAAATTAGAGGTTTAATTTTTCTTTAAATAAATGTATTTTTATAATGGTTCCTAGGAAAATAAATGATTCTGGTACAAAATGATGTCATTGCATTTCACTTACTCAAAACATCATAGAAAAGTCTGTCTTTTTTTCACATACGAAATGAAATTTTCGATTAAACACTCAAACCCGAGGAGTTTTATTCAGATTATTGCAACTAATGATTCTGTCTGGAAGTGAATTGGATTAACTGCAGGATTATTTTATTTAAAAAAATACTTTTTCTATAAATAAATGCGAGTTGCAAGTAATTATGAATGACTATCAGTTTCTGAATAGTAATTAGCTATAATAATAAATTTTAATACTCTTATGCAGAGCACAACGCAAATTAAACCTTATTTTAATTTAATCATTACATTCATTTTTCTACATCGTTAGGTAACATTTAATGAACAGTGAAAATAAGAGGTAATTTTTATATAGAAAGAGCGTCATTTTCTCGACTAGATAATTAACAAATAATAAAACTTTCTTGCACTAATGAAGTAACCACATACCTTTTGTGATTGTTTCTGATTACAAGATTCAAATAAATATCCAGTCAAAATAATTATCTATGATAGTACGCAATTCACAATGATTTTCACATAACCAATAGGGATAATGATGGTTTTTCTGTGTAGTACTAGAGACAATAAACGTCAGTTGTAGTCGATATGTACATATGTGTGTGTGTTTACGTATTATTTACGTAATACGTAATACGTATATACGCAAATTTTTAGATTTCTGAAATTTTATAATACATTTCATGAGATTATGATTGAACAAAGTGGTTAATATAAGTTGTCTGATAATGACTGATTGGTTTATTACATTAATTTAACAGCTTGTAAAACACGCTGTATTATGAATATATTTTAGTTATACTGGGTGACAAATATTTTGCTATATAGGGAAATATAAAGTTGATTTAACCATTAGTTAAATGCAATTAAAATTTGGCAGTGGAATACAGGGCCTATTGAGATTTATTTTAGCTTGCGGACTACTTGTTGTTCTTAATTTTCAAGTTAAAAACAGCATTCGAGCAATGATTGCGATTCCAGCTTAAGGGAAATTTGCGACCGAGTGCGAGTTGAAAAAAACTGGTTCAAGTGTTGCAACTATTAGAAATCTACTTCAGAAATTCGTGAGAATTCGTAGAAAGAAATATCAACACTTCAACCAGTTACAGAGAGTTTTGCAGTTCGTCTGCGTCACATCACAGTCACTGAAGGCCAGACTGTCTAACATGTGATAAATTAAATACGAATGACTGTACTAGTAGTTTTAAAAATTTGTATAGCATTTTTGTACTCCAGATTTTATGAAAAAAATATGTTTTTTTTATTTCATATAGCTCAATACCCTATTATAACTATAGGGTGACTATTATAACTTAGGGTACTTTCAAGTAAATATTTGAGAAAGTATTTTTTATGTGTGTTAACGTCTTGGTTTGTTTTCTGAAATTAGATCATTAGCTTTGTTTATAACAGTAATTATTGATTTTTTATAGAGTAAAATGCATTTAGACCCTGTATTCTCTCCTTAAATGCAAATTTAAAAAAATCCTTTTTTTAAAAGCTTATAACCAAAACTAGTACTTTAAATTCTTAATTTTATTTTTTTCAGCTAAAACTGTTTTGTCTAAAGATATAATAAAAATGCACAAATAATATATATATATATATATATATATATATATATATATATATATATATATATATATATATACATATATATATAAATATTGGAATAACCAAATATATAATATAGTGGGTTGATATAATCAAAATGAAAAGTTTTGAAAGATATCTCTATAGTTTTAACCTACAGTATTCGTGTTCAGAAAAAAAAAATTAGTATTGAAAGAACTGCTTAAAATACTCTTTGAGAGTGTGCATGATTTGTTAAAATAAATGCGTAAGATACGTACGAGTGAACAGTGATTACTGAAATATGTCTTGGGTAATTTATAAAGCGTAAATGCGGAACGTCCGCATGATTTCTATTTACGTAAAAAAAAAAGGAGAAAAATATAAAAAGCAAGTATGATGAAAAGTTCATGAAATTTTCACTAACAGTTCGATGACTTCCGAAATACCTCATTCGAGCCCCGCATAAATGAGCTATCCATACCAGAGCAGTTCGTCATTTAATGTACTTTTCCGTCATTGAAAAGGGTGATTACGGAACATATCGGTATCCCAAGTCAAACGGATTCCAAATGCTTCTTCGAAAGAGCATCGCGGGTTTATTTATAGACTGCGGAACAAGATATTGACATGCAAGAAGCTAGTTCTGTATCAGGTAAGTTGGATGGAATCATCTTATGCATTCTTTCTTTTTATGGATGTACCGATCAGAATGTTCCCCTACCAGCGGAGTCATTTCTTAATGGCATAAGAGATAGCATGTATGATATCCCACATCAGTACATGTTGGAAAGAATTTTGGTTTTTTCTTTGCCACGCGATGCTTAGAAGTTTAAAAAAAAAGACAGTTCGGTAAATGGAATAATGTGGTGGCACATGAAATAGCATCGTTAAGCTGTAATAAGCAAGTGTGTATTTATATGTTACTATGCCTTTGCTGCCTTATGCAATTTTCTATTTCAGGAAATCAAAAATACGATAATTGTTACGAACTGCAAGAAACTTATCTGATCAGAGAATGTATTACATAGTTTGTTTTAATCATAATTATTACGTATTAATTTAACTTCAAAACTGTGCATATACAGCATGCCTTTAATTAAAAGATCCCGTACACAATTGTCCACACTCAATGTCAAAATCAATCGTCAGAAAATTATGAAAGTTTGAGAATCACTTCATAAAAACAAGTAATTATTATTTTTTTTGGTTTTAGGGAAAATTCGTTTAACCCATTTATGCCTAGCGTCCGTTTTTTGGGACGGCGTTTTCGGTATTAGTCGAAAACGTTATTTATTTTTCTTAGCCTTTATTCATGAGTATTGAGCCTCAACTCTACAAAATATTTTAACATAACCAAGTAGGATGTTGATATTTCGATTTTTATGCTTAATGATTTTAAAAGAAATCATCCCTTGTTCAAGAAGTTGACGTCAGAAATTTATCTATTATTTCTGATATCAGTAAAAATCGAAGAAAGTCACAAAAATATCCAGGCACAAATGGGTTAAAGAAAAATACAAATTTTACCACTACAGATTGTATCATCAAAAAATTGCACATTGCGCTAAGCTACAGAATCAAGCACAATATAAATTCCAAGTTTTTATAACAATTTCTAGGTAATATAAGAACATTTTGTATTTTTATTATATATTTTCAAATCAGTACGCTATTTGATATTTGCGATTCAATTTAAATTATAAAACTGTAATAAAAAGTGGTATTAAATATCTCACAATTTTCTGATATCTGGGTTAGGGTGAAGACCGCTTTGAATTAGTGTATTTTAATGACAGACACCGTGTAGATTAAACATGTAAAGAGGATTTTAGAAAAGTATGTCCTAATGACACATGACAAGTAGTAAATAAAGGAGAGCAAATAACCGTCTTGTAATTATCACTATCTGACATGGGAATTATTTAAAACTCAAAAATTATAATGAATACTTTAAAACAACTCGAAAAACTGCATAACTAATTTTACATGTTAAGTCATAAATATCGGTACAAATCGTGAAAGCTATGGCAAATGTTCATTTCATTCATAAGAGGTAGTGAAGAACTAAAATGTGATTGCTACAATTATAATTTCTAATATTATCTAAAAACAAGTACCTAGAAGCCTCAATATTCCGTCTGTACGAAAAGGGTCGAATAGATGCATACGGAAAAAAACGTAATATATTTTAAAGAAGGTAGAAAAAAATTAATAATTTCCGCAAAATATGGAAGAAGTGAAAATGAAGCTACGAAACTGTTACATCTTCTATGCATACTTCTAAAAAATATCTTTCTAAATCTAAACTATTCTCAAATTTAATGTCGGAATTTTATTAATCCCCACAGATATGCAAAAGATGGAGAATGTGGTAGAATGGTTGAATAAAAAACAATAAATTATTTATTGGATAATTTAATGGCTTACTAATAAAATCCATGCATAAAACATAAGTTTCTGGTATTTAAAAGTGCGGAACACACAATATTCACTTCTTTAATCGTTTCACTGTTTATTTTCCCACAATCCTACAGAAGCCGTACAATAGCGTCCCTAAATATTTAGTTGAAAAAAAAACTGTAGCTAAATAACATTTGCCAAATTGACCGTCCTAAAATTCGGCTTAAAAAAACCCACATAATCGCGATTTTATTAATGTTTACACATTTCAAAAACACTTTCCTTAAATCATCTATTTGTGAGGCTGTTATAACTATGAAAACGAAAAATATATCACTTGGCAAACTTACATAAATGTAAGGGTTATTTTTTCCATCGTTTACGGGTTTCGTAAGTAATGTGCAAAAATGTAGAAGGCCATTATCTAAATGTTCCACGTCTTTTATGCTGGCTTTGGTGAGCGAAAGACTGAGGAGGGGAGGCACATTAAAAAGATTAACTGTTGACACTCACACACTTACAGAATATAAGACACAATTTAAATAATGACATGGTTTTCTGCTTGCAGTTTTACACTTTTATAGCTTAAAACGCTATAGGATTTTTTTATCGCTTTTTTTAAGAATAATAAGGTGAAGAGGGTAATTTTATTTCTCCTTTCATAAGAAATGCTCTTAACAGTACAATGAGCCGCGAATATGGTAAACGTAACAAACTTTATATGGGATGTAAAAAATATAATTATGTTTAAATCTGAACGAGGTGTGTAGGACGTTTGGAATTTCGGGACTTTATTGCGTTATTCAATTTTTCATGACTTATCACTTCTGCATGTGTTTGAAAAGAAGTAGTCGTGGTAAGTTTATTTAACATTGCACTCGTGTAACGTTGTTGGAGATACTGTTTAAACAAAGGCACGTTTGCTTTGTTTTGCATGATGTATCATTAAAATGTTTCAATTATATCTTAGTGTTACAAAAAAAGGTCCATAAATATTATTTTTATCATTTTATGTAGATTTGACAGTTCTGAAGATTTGAATAAATAAATATATAATATTTGAATAAGGGACTTGGCAGATTAAACATACAAATTTTTACTTTTAGGAAACTCAAAGATACTATACCAGAACTGTGGTTAATTATAATTGATAGTTATCCGGTGTTTAGTTCAATTAATTTGATCATCTGCAGAAATCAATGTGAGCCACCAAGCGTGATCAGAAAGAGGCTAGACAAGGTAGAGAAATGAGTTATTGTGGTTTTGGTAAGTGCTTACATGAATTTAGAATCATGTTGACTAGAGTTCTGTTACCAACTGTCGATGATTGTCAGATTGAAGATTCATCGACAGAACAACCTGATTCAGTCAGTCTTAAGGATTATAAACTTGGTGTAAGCCTGGGGAATCCGAGGGCCATGGGAGCTGAGCAAAATCAACCTCATGCTTTGAAAACAACTCACGTACACTAAGGGATGTATGAAATGACGCATTCTCTTATAGCAAGAGGACCTCCAGCTCAGAACAAAAACAGCCTGTGTATAAATGAACATGGTACGCGAGGATATCTATATTCTTACTGAGATGTATAATGCTATGCACAAAAATGAGTGCAGACAGACATTGGTGTGAAAACATCGGCGAGGATCTTTTAGCTTGTACACGTCCAGAAAATGATTTTATAATGTTTAATGCAACGACCATTCTTCCGATAGATGAAAAATAATAATTTATCAAAAATAGGATTGATTAGATGGTATCTTTACTGAGGCCATGTGCTCCGAATACAGTTAACAGAGCTTTTCTATAAACTGTATTCTCTACACAATGTCCTCTTTCTTTTACAAACAAATCTGACAGTGAACCTCAAGATATTTGAAGTTGCCTGAACAGTGGGCAATTTACTTCAAAGCGACTAAAACAATGAATGCTTCTAGGAACCATTTGAAATCTGCGAGTTTTACTTTTGTATAAGCACACATGATACAAATTCCCTCATAGTTTTCTCTATTATTAATGTGCCGTGGAGCAAAGAAAGGATCACTTAGTGTAGAGTCAGTCAAGTCGTTGATTCTTACACATAATAATTTTGAAAGTATGGCATGTGAAGATTTTCATAATTATTTGTGTTTGGCAAAATTCGGTAATTCAGCCAAATTCGACTTAGGTAAAACAAGACAGAGAAAGCCATCTGTCGCCACTCACTTGGTATCTAGCTGTTGCGCTGAGGTGCAAATTCCAGTTTCTTTCTTCCATGTCAGAAACGGAATTTTGCTAACTATCTCTATCCGTAGAAACGTTCACTGAACTGGGTCTGGAAGTTTCAGACGTAGTTGGTTGTATTTTTGTATCAAAACTACATTTTTTACCGGACAACGGTCTTAAAAAGATACAGAATGTGCTAAAAGTTCCCCTACTAATGGCATATGGATATCATTTAGGTATTTATTTGGTTAAATGCCAGTATCTTTCAAATGATCCACGTTCAAAATATATTACATGAAGAGCAACTCTCTGATTGCGTGATAAATTCAATCACAGCGAAGAACGAAATAACACAGAACATTCTCGAGCATTTTGAGTAAGAAAAGAACCAATCAATAAAAAGTAAGGAATTGATCTAATGATATTAGCTCAAGAAAATTAAATACAAAAATTCCCTTTAACATAAAAAAAATAAGATTTAACTAATAGAATATTTTTTTTTTAATCCATGCATTACACAGTATTCGAAATTCATCACAGGGACAGAATAATTCAAATATTGGGAATAAAATTATTGCTTGCAAATAATGAGTTTTTCAAAATAATTTCCAAACTAAAAAATTGTATCCGCGGATATGAGAAACAAATAATCTGTTTTATATCCATATCCATATATATCAAATATTCTCTTTCATATCCGCATATCTGTGAGCTTTTTAAATACTCGGCAACCCCCAATAATCGTTGGGAAAAAAGAAGTATTTTATAAATTAATCAACGAAAAGCGCACCTCATGCAAATTTTAGTGCATGTATATTGTGGAGTTATAGGAGCCTTATCGAAAACGAAAACATACCTGGTAATTTTTTCAAGCGCAATATGACAATAGATTATTCAACAAATAAAATTTTTTTCGTTTCAAATATTACATCTGAATGAATATATTCAGCTGACGTTTAATTTCACCTAGCGTGAGATTATGAAGAAAAAATAAGCAAACGTTATCAGACCATTTGCAAAGTCTTCCTTTTAGCCGTTAAAAAGCACTGGAAAGTAGGACAAGAATCATTAGCCTTGTATCTTTTGCACAAATAAGGGGGGAATAATAATTTAGCGAGGGCAGTATTAAGTTTTCTCTCATATAATTTGATATTGATTTCTTAGTTTTATTTTCTAGCAATTTTTTATTTCCTGTTATAATTTTTAGAAGATGATGGCTTTCAAAAGAATACAATATATCGTTTTTTTATTTCTTTGCAAAACAAATTCGTGTTTATAATTTCCTCCAAGTAATGAGAGGCTGCATTTAAATTAACATTTTAACTCTGTTGCTGTATATAGGTTTATATTTAAATATGAAAGTGATTTGATAATAATCAAAAATAAAACTGCAAATAGCATTTTTTTGCACATATTTTAGGTAAGTTGATGTATTTGCCGACAGTAAAACTTTCAATACAGTATGAAAGAATTGAAGGAACCTTCATCCTATAAAGATTAGTAACGTTTATCGTTTTCTCTCTCTGATAAAATGAAAATTTTAATTAAACTGCGGGGACCACAGAAAATACGATGAACATAAATATCACCTTTAATGTTCATGATTATTATATCACAAGACTTGGGTTGAAATGAATTATTGCTTCTTAAAGTGAGAAAGATAAAATTGCACACTTATTAAATTCTATACTTTAATTTTACTCATATTACGTTATTAGAATGTATCTTCTAGTGTGATTTCTTACTACTTATTTCAAAATAGAAATGACATATGTACAGAAAGATGATTTATATATAACTTTTTTTAACGTATTTAACTCTAAATTATTTTTTATTACTTTTTCATAAGAAAATACTTCTGATGCAGAATTTTTCTGGCACAAAACACCTTTTGGGAAGTCATAATGATACTTCAATAAGTAGTTACATATAGCTGTGAAAGCCAACCAAAAATAATAGAATGCGCATGCAATTTGAATTTTTTACGCTATTAGCAGACACTAGGGAAAAACTCATTTTCATTCACTATTAATAAAATATTTTAATCTAATTATGCGTGTTGTTATGAATTTTCGAATAATTATAATAGCTGTTATATATCATTAGACTGCTGAACGAAAAACAGCAATAAAAGTATTTATTCATATTTATCATTTATCTTCAGTAAAAATCCCATTTTATCTTTAAAAAAATGAAGCCATTTGCAAAATATTATTTTTCACCGTTTAAGTGCATCTAGTCAATAGGCCATGAATCATAAGTGCATTTGTCCTACATATAAAAAAATGCAGAGGTAGAAAAATTAGGGAACACAGAAATGGGAGTTTTATTATTCGATACTTGAGTATTGATTTACTAAACTGTTCTCTTCGATTTTTCCATTGTTCGTTTTTTAAAATTCAAAAGCACTGAATGTAAAACTAAAAATAAACTATTCTGAGTTAATCCTTTCAAAATCCTGGAAATGGGCAAATACTGCAAAATTGTTTTCAAGGTAAAATTTTCATGCAACTTTAAAATTATTAAAACAAAGATTTCTGTGGGAAGATTGAAGATTTGTAGTTTAAAAAAAAAAAACGAACTCCTAAATTACAAGTTTTAATATCACAAAATAGTTTATAATATCTAAGTATTATAAATGATTTAAATTATAGATATATTCTAGTGAAAACTGAAATGAAGTGGACAAGATTTTACGTTAAAACCGCTTGGAGGGTTTTAAGTTTTCTGTAGCTCAAAAACATTAAAAAAAGAAGTTCAACTATAAAAAATCTATAGAAATAAATTTATTTGTTTGAAATTCATATTCCAAAATTCACTTCTTAATTCCGGAATACATAAAGAACACGCTTTAAGAATGTTTGTAAATAAACAAAGAAAAAAAAAAGATTAAGCGAAATATTTGTATTGCATATAAAAAAAGCTTTCTGTCTTTGAAAATGCAGTTACAAATTTTGCATCTCTTACCAAATTTTAAATAAGTAATGAGAAAAAAATACCCGTTTGCAACCCAATAACAAAATTTCAAGTAATTTAATTTTACGCATGGCAGTAAAACTTTCCATTAATAACAAATAAACAGCGTTTATTTACATCTCATGTTGCACTATAATTATTTACAGGTCTTTTTAATATATACTCTTAACCGTAAATATCAATGTTTTTGTATTATGATGATGTAGATTACATCCGATACTTAAGAAAAATATTTTTATACAACTATTTTTAATGGGAATTTTTGTGAAAGTTCAGAGGATACATTAGGAAATTTATAAACGATGAAGCTATGCACATTTTAAGGTTGGCTAAATTTTACTGGCATTGTTTTAATAGTTTACGTTCTTGTCATAAGAGGACAAAGACTACTGAATACCGGAAATTTATAAACTCAAATCATGATCTCTAACAGAGTATACAAATCATCACGTGGGCAAATAATGCATGTACACAGCTGTTCTGGATCAGCTTGGAAACGTATACTGATCATTACTTCCATACTCTAACAATTTACAAATCTAAACAAATACAATATACAATAAATTATATTAGTTCCACTGAATAGAATTTTTGAAAGTAACGAACCACTCGTTTCCTGCATTCAAATAACAACTCGCAAAACATGTTTATTATGAACACACTTTTGTACTCAACTGCCCATTGAACAAGCTCATGTCATCGTTTAGACTTTTTGAAGTCTACTTACTGACTGCATTACTTACGAAAAAGATAGTTTTGAATTTTTCTGGGTAATATTCTTCTTCTTTTTCTCTTTCAATGGTGCTTTTTTTGAGGAAAATAAAAACAACATTCACGTTAAGAAATGACTCCCAATTCTTTAGTCTTTTTTTCAAATGGGAGATTTAATGATTATGTGCTGCATAACACGAAACAGGAGTTCCTTTTTAAGAAAACATTACTTGCTACAATATGATGTGTATTAAAGTTGTATTTTTTTCGTGTTTAAGATCATGGTAGATTCTGGAAAGAAAACGCATTTTGCAAACTTTGGTGTGAAAAAACTGTTTTTGAAAGCGTAGATGTTACCAGAGCACGTCGTGGCTATCTCATTAATTTAAATACACTTCATAAACACGGTCTGAAACTTTAATAAATGCTAAGAATTACGAAGAAAAATCAGAAGAGAAAATTAAAAATACCTGGCCTTATTTTTTTTCATTTGTTATGAACTCAAAAAAAAAACTGAAAATATGTTTAAACGTGCATTACTAAATAAAACAAGAAGAATTTGCCGAAAAGTTATCTATATTTAGTTCTTTCTTATTTAAAATGCTTTCTTATTTCTGGCTTATAACTCCAAAAAAGGTGAAAAACCATAATACGTTTATCATTTGTTGTTAAATGAAAACTTTAGTTGCAATATTTTACAAAAATTAATGTTTTTTCCCTATAAACTTAAATAAGGAAATTTGTTTAAGTTGGTTCATTTTGTGAGACATGCCTAGTGATTATTTTTGATTAAATCATGCATTAAATCAAATTATAAAATATCTATTTGATGTTTTCTTTTATACGAAAACATATAGCAGATTAAAAAATGATGATTTTAAAGATATCTACAAAAATTACTATTTCTTAAAATTTTTAGCAATCATTGGAGTAAATGGCAATATTTTCATTTTCATAACATTCACGGCCGATGAGCTGATCGATGATAAATTTGCTCTCAATTTCAAACTGATCTAAGAAATATTTACTGCCTACGACTGAAAACTTATTAAATACGATTACAGCCAAGTGATTGGTCAATTTAATTGGTTTGGATGCATTTCGGCCTCGGGAGAATTTTAAGGAGTAGAACTGGCTTTTCTCTAGATTTCAAAACATCACGATGCTATTTGATTATCGTATCTACACAGAAAGTGTTGAATCCAACAGTATAATATACCGCTTACATATTTAAAGTGGATTAATCTTTCGATATATACGTCGGCTTTTGATCATGGTGGTTTCATGCTGTTCATTCGATTGCAGTTCTACTTCTTGAAAAATAACTGCTATGTTGGTAGTTTATTTTACTTTTTATTCCTGGGCAGCTTATAAGACAACTATTTTGTTGAGACGTACATGTGCCCTTCTAGGAGGTTTGATGCAAAACTGAAATCCTCATTTGAGGACAGCTGAATACTAACACCCCTCAAAAACTCTCACAACTGTTTGGCGTTAACATATAAAATTATAATTGCTGAACCGTAAAAACCCATGCTTTTAAAAAGTTAGAACTCGCCTATAAAATTAAAATAAAGTAATGAATAAAAAACTTTTTTTTAATATTTTAAATACATCCCTGGACTACAAGTTCGACAAGAATATTTCAAATTTTCAATAACACACATATATTTTTTAGATTAAAAATTTTTCTGTAATGTTTTTTTTGCAGACACTACTTTCCTTTCAGTTCAATAATCCTCACTAATCAAGGAGGCACGGATTTAAAAACTTCCGAGAAAACTTTCGAAGGCGCAAATTTACTTAATTCATAGCGCTTGTGCACGATGGTTTTCAAAAGTAACACAGAACTTGATAACTTACTCACCCCTGGAGATTATTTTTATGCATTTTCTATAACCTTCAAATGAGCAGGGTGATATCACTTCTTACGTAGAGGAATTTCAGTACGTGAGTGAATTCTCACCACAGTTTAAATATTCTGGATGAGTGAAATTTTATTCTTTTTTTAAAATTTAAATATAAAGAATACAATGATCATGTTCTTTGTTTAACACCTAAGGATAATTTAGGCCAATTATTTTATTTATTAGAAGTATCACTTGACTGTAATTCTCAATCTCTTAAACACGTTAAAATATGGTGTATATGGCTGACTAATATTTATTTTTTTTTACTTGTATTCCTACAACGCAGGAATATATCAAGAATAAAATATAATCGTAGATGGCTGTACTTGAACAAAACTTATGATCTGCAGGTCGAGAATGAATTGTTTAGAATTTCCTCAGCTTAATTTAGCATTTTAAGTATTTCATGTCTTTATTTTAACGAAATATATATATTTACCACTCAGCCCAACAGTCCTTTGATTGGGAATTATGCTGCAGAATACAGCTTTCGGTCGTAGCTTTTATTGATGTATACTGATGCTCCTCCAAGTTTTAAGCGGAGGATAAATATTGTGTAAACTTTTAAGGTTTCATTCCATGAATGAAAGCAGAAGTCAGAATTCTCTAAAAAATTTCATTAAGATGTACCCGTGAGCTTTCCTAGCATTTTATATAAACACTAGTGATAAAACACATGAAGAATTTTTTTACATTATTGCTTAACTCAGCTTTATCTTCCTAAAATTCTTACAAACACTATTTCAAAATAGTTTTTCTAAACATAAAAAGTCCCTGTTCATATTTTTTTTGCTAAAATTAAAACACAATATAATTTTCAAGGTACTATTTTAAATTCTATAGATATCAAAGAAGGAAAATCTTGTTTATTTTCCCTAGTGATATATGAACATAATATTTTCTAACATATAGAACACACAAAATGTTCGATTATACAGCAAATTTAAATCTCAACCATGCAAACATTACATATGCCATTTTTTCCCTTTTAGTTCATACCATACGTCCATCTGATATTCAAAGTACTGTTATGAAAATCTTCATTAACATCAAAAAATAACAGCCATAACAATTTCCGCAGTAGAAATATCAAGAAGAATATGTTTTAAGACAAGCAAAATATGATTATGTATTTTTCCTCTTTTTTTATTATTATATTTTGTTTTACGCTACAAAAGAAGGAAAGACATTTAGAAACGCTACTATCTTCTGTAATGTGAAAACGCTGTCAGTAAATAGACCGCGAAGGGGGATTAGCACACGGCAAGACAAACTTCAAGAACTCTTTCAAGGAACTATTTTGTTTTTATGTGTGTTATGAAGATGTTCTATGATTTCGCTCTCCGGAAGATTGTAGAGTGTGTGCTGATAAAATATTTGCTAGGGCTCTGCTTTTAACTGCATTGTCTTGAAAAGAATGGTGATGGGGCAGAACATTTTTGTTCTTAATATTTGAAATGCAAACTTGGAATTATTTTTTAAAGCAAACTAAAAAATAAAGCATATGGGCAGCTCAGATAAATACTGTTATTAAAATGTTCAGAAGCATACATTGTTAAATATTCATTTATTGCATTTGATTAAAACATTCAATTTAGTATAACGTTCTACAAGGCAATTTCATTAAATTACATGCTGTAAAATTTGATATGCATGAAATAGCGAGGGACAGAAGCGTTAGCGTTAAAACTTGTCGCATAAGGCTGGTTTCTCTAAAATATTTAAAAGATAAATATGTAATTTATGATGTATTTTTATTTAAATAATACAGCTGTTACAGATATAAAATATGACGTATTCTTACAATTAAATTCTTACACCGCTGAAAAGCTGCGCTCATTTAAACTAATGAAGATAGCATAACTGAACGAGAGTATAACACGATGGTTTAAAAGTGTTATTTGTGTTATAATGTTTTTATAAAATTGACTATTATTTATAAAAACACAAAAATGTACTTTTATATAATCTTGCATATAGAAATCCGATAAAATCGTAACAATCTATAGTTAATAAAAAGCGATGCATCCATGGTTTTCTTGTGTTTCTTACTGTTAAAAAAGCAATACAGTTGTATAACAGAGTGCAAATGTTACAGTCGTTTTGTGCATTTTTCTTCACATATACAGATGGTTTGAGGTAAGATGAACAAAATGGGAAGACTAACACACCTAAGATACTGTTTTATTCACGAGGTTTCTCAACAGTGGTCTCAGAAGAGGTAAAAATCTATTACACTCAGAAAAAAGACAATGAGTCACTCGATGCAGCAATAAATTGCGTAATAGAGGTAAGTTCGAATAATTTCATGAAATTGTAACGAAACTTGTATAGATGACATCATATTTGAGTGTGTTTAGTAGTTCATGGTGACTAAGTCACCCGTTAATCAAAAATCGGATTTCACATGACTTTTGGTAACTACGTGTTTATAGATTGTGTATGACGCAAAAGTACCGTTTAAGTCAGTGGTTCTCAACTGGTGGTTCACGAACAAGTTTCAAGTGGTCCATGAAGCAAATGAGTGTTTCAAAAATAATTATGTTTTCACTATTTCACGATGGAATAAGGCAGAAAGCATAATTGTTTACGGTCTTTTCTACGGAATTAAAAAAGTTGTTTCATAATCCTTTAAAAATAGGGAATAGACACAATATTAAATACTGGCCGATAAAATATTGTAGCATCTCAGACACGCTTTTGCCTACCGGTATAAGTGAATAGAGTCTCTCCATTTCGAAAATCCGTCTATTCCGTACAGAGTTCAGCATAACTACCGATATTTTTAACTTACAAAGAGAATAGATTAAAAAGACTCGTAAAAAACGTACATTTATTTATGTCTGAATGTAAATTGAAATAAAAGAGGGTTCCCAGCAAACACAGCCGTATCGGGTTAGGGATGGGCCGTCATCGGCAGTACCGTTTCGATGTCGGCATTGGCATAATGGTAATTGGGACGGTGTCGGTTCTGTGCTGGCAAAACGATTTGGCGTAGGCAAATAAAAGTTGATTTCGGGCATGCAACGGTCCGATAGCGGCTAGCCTTTTAGGGTTAACATGTGATTTTGGCGATGTACTGCACCAAACGTCAAAACCGATATCGGTCCAGAAGTGTAATTTCTAAACTGAACGGTATAAAGCCAGCACAAGCAGCACATATATATTGTTATAATAATTCTTTTTAATTTATGATTTCAATACTTACTACTTACAATGTTTTGAGCCCGTAGGATTCAAGTGCCTCCTTCAAATGCGAAAAAGGAGGGGAGGGGGGGGAATCATTCTATCTGGTTAATTTACCTGAGGTCCTGTCCAGGGTTCTGGTCTACCGCGCATCTGTCAATCTACAGTTTAGATGTTGGTGATTTTCTCCAGGTGTATTGTGAATATGCGTTAGACAAGTTAACCAGTTTTTTATGACTTAGTACTGAAGGGGTTTCTAAGCGCCCACCCCCACCCCTCAATTGGGGCAGTTTCTGTCTAGTTATTCACAACTTTGAAATAGTTATATGACTATAAATTTCATTTTATATAAAGTGATAGTTGTTAAGTACTTCCAATTAAAAAATAATAATAAAATTAATTAATTAATTAATTAAAAATAAAATATATACAATGCAGAACATTAAACGCTGCATTTTGAAAGTTCACAAAAGGAGCCCACCATGGCCGAGTGGATAAGACACCGAATCCCAGGTAGCACACACAGGTTGTCAGAACGTGATCACCACGTCTTACACTGTGCAAAACGCGTTCTGGTTCAAAATGTGTGCTTCGGCTAATTCAGCTTCACGTTTTACTCTAGTACTCTGAAGTATATACTATGAAAGAATTTTCTTATTGGGACTGCTTAACGTACAAACAACAGACTCTATAATCCGTTCTATAATCCACGTACGCCACCACATACTACAGACGTTCAATGTAGTACGACTCACAGTGACGACAAATACGCCCCGCTAGAGGGCCAAAAGAAGTCCCAGCAACACCTCATCTCAACCAAAGTGTTTTGTTTTGCCGCCATTAACGACCGAAGACTGTTGTGGTTGGAAAAGGCCTTTTTGGACGTTCCTTAAAAAAGTAAGTATTCTGTTTATTTGAAATTATGTACAGTGAACGTGATTAAATATTTTTTATGCATTATCAGATCCCTACGCTATTTTGTTTTTGTAGGTGGGGTAGAACTTAATTAAAGTATTTACCTTACCTATTAAATATCCCATGTGCAAGGACGCCGGCAGGAATTTTAGGTGCACACACGCAGAGTGTTATCAGATGGTGAATCCAATGTTTTTACTGTCCTTGTCCTTATTATTTTACAAATATTAATATTATTTTCATGTTAATTATATTTTTTCGAACTTCTGGAGGGTGCAAGTGCACCCCAATCCCGGCGCTCTTGCCCATGTTGTGTTTTTATTTTCCTGTATACTGATACAATTTGTGTTTATTGATTTTTAATAAATAAGTATTGTGAACCCGATTATACAAGTTCCTTTCTCCGCAAAATTTTTCAAAATTATATTTCTAATTGTGTAGCTTAGGGATGCAA
Source organism: Cheiracanthium punctorium (assembly GCA_038373885.1). Lineage (NCBI taxonomy): Eukaryota > Metazoa > Arthropoda > Arachnida > Araneae > Cheiracanthiidae > Cheiracanthium > Cheiracanthium punctorium. The sequence goes on from JAWZYV010015281.1 coordinate 386,615, forward strand.
CGGATATACGACAAACATACAGCATCCGGCCTACGTGCCGGATGATTGGCAGTAGCTAGATATTACAAATATCCGGCTTAAAATTATATACCGGGAAATAACATTAATAATAAACATAAACATAATAATAAATAAATTGTAAAGACTGCAATAATAAAAAAATGAGAAAAAAAAATTTGTGAAAAAATTTTGTTTTTAATAGTTTTTAGAATGCATTTTTATCTTTTATGGAAAATGAGGAGGAAGGAATTAAGTAATCTTTTTTTAAGATTGGAATAAATTATTACGATTTTGTCACCAACGCAAAAAAAAAAAGCGAAAAGAACCAATGCTGTTCTAGGAAGTGAAGCTTAATGTTTGAAAGCATTTTAATTTTAATCTAAATCTCTTCCTTTTTTTCCCATTATTTTGTTTAATACTCCAATGTCTTAAGAGCAAAAATTGATCGCTGTTGTAAGTTTTCTAAATATTTTTCTTATTACCAAATTTTTTTATAAGTTACTGACAGAACACATGACATACACTTATTTGCCCCCAAAATATCTTTCTGACATGCATGAATGGCATTAAAACATCCTTTTGTTTCTCTCCAAAATGTAGTTTCACTTCGCCTGTCACATCTCGATATTTTATTTATTCATTTATTGTCAGGGGAAAACAAGTCTCCCGATTTTAAAAATCATATCTCCTTATTTTTGCCTTTGCCAGGTTGGCAACTCTGATAGTGTCAGGGGCGGAAAAATCTCCAGAAATTCATGTAACTTAAAATAATACATGCCGAAAAACATTGCTGCATTTTATTACTCTGTATTATTTACATTATTCAGACTGTTTGCATTCAAAAGAGATGTTGCAGCCACAAACCGAATCAGTACAGACACTTAAAACATATCAAGAACATAGCCATTAATATCTCTTGAAACTTTTCTTGAATTTTGCTAATGATCAATCGCTAATTTTGTATATTCCCAATCGTGCATATGGCAAGAAAAATTACATGCCCCGAGCATGTCGGGCAATAGATTTTTCCGTCCCTGGTTGGTGTATTTTGCACAAAGATGTATGCTAAATATGGATGGTGGGTGATAAGCTATTCCTGTGTTTTTATTATCATGTTCATTTGTCTATATACATACCAAGGGCGGCTCCAGTGAGGGGGCCATGGCCCCCTCCGAAATTTTGTTTTACAACTTTAGATTCGCATATTTTATGAATTCACACATTCAATTTGCATTTTGAACAATTTATAGACCTAAGTAAAAAGTTCGATGGCCCCCTCCTAGAATTCAGTCTGGAGCCGCCCTTGATACATACATCATTAAATTATGTTGTATTGCACCACCTCAATTACAATGTTTTAATGTTTCAAAGTACATAAATGTGTGTTTCATAAATTTTGCTCCCCTCACCCCCCCCTTTTTTTAAGCAAATGTAAAAGTAAATAACTGTAAAATACTAAATGCAGTTACTGGGTTAAATAAATGGGACTAAATGTAGAAGTCGGTGTTGTTTGCATTTTGATGTTTTGTTTACATTTGTGTTTTGGTATGATTCTGGCACAATCCTGGGGGATTCGTCTGTTATTCTAATCATGCTGACTTTAGATAGGTGTATAGCTAGGTTGCTTCATCCACCATAGTGGTTTTTTTTTTTTTTTTTTTTAGTTAGTTTACCCCTAAACTAAAATCCTGTGTAAGCGACTGGTTGCAATTTTACCAAAACAGCTGAATACCAAATGAATAGTGACCGATAGAGATGAAATGGGCTCAGCCCAGGCCCGGACAGGGCTCGGGCTGATAAAAATTTCTCCTTTATTTAGAGATGTACAGAGTATTCGGTTGGTATTCGGTATACTGCTATTCGGCAGACAAACCGAATATTCCATTTGACCGAATACTTAAATATTCTGCAGCTGAATACTTAAATATTCGGCAGCCGAATAGTAAGCAAATTTAAGTATTCCCCAATCGGTAAACACATGCACATTTTTTATATCATGAATGAAAGATATAGTATAGTACCATAGTACTAAATTGATTCAAGTTGAAATATTACATGTGAATAAGTGTTTGAAACCCTTATAAAGTCCTCCTACCAAGGCACCCCCATCCTTCGCAGATAGTCCTAACGTAGCGTTCCACAATCACACAAATAACCAATATCCCAATGAAATTACTTTTAATGTAAGAGAAAACACTCAGATGTTAAATTTGAATTTCAAGGTTTTTCTTAAATCTTATGACACATTACATTAACCTGTGCTATTACTAACTGATTTAAATTTGAAACAGTAACCAGGAAAAAAAACTCATAACATCAAGTGTTCGTAAATATGTGAAGTTAATTAACTGCTAAATTTTTAAATAAAATATGTAGGTAAAAAAATTACCAGCATTTCACTAATATTTAAAAAAGTTATCAATAATATATAAAGGAAACACACTTGGATGTTAAATTTTGCAGCATTTTAATTTTTGAAGTTTTACACCATGTGAAATATTGTTTAAGAAAAAACTAATTAAATTAATCATTGCAATCAAAGTTTAATAGCGGTTTAATAAATTTTAACCAAGTATCCGGTTAGAATTTTAAACGAATATTCGTTCTTCGGCAAAATATGGTATTAGGTGCATCCCTACCTTTATTGATCATTGAAACAGATTTTAAAGTGATTTATGGGAAAAAATAAACATATTTAAAAAAAATAATTGTATTCTATCAATGAAGTAATTAAATTTTATTAATCTCTTAAGGTTGATTTTTTTTTTTTTTTTTACATGCCCAATCAGGTATGTGGCTAAAACAAATACATGTCTCTGGCATGTCGGGCAATAGACTTTTCCTAAAAATTCTGCTTTTTTCCAAAGAAATCTAGACTTTAAAAAAAAATTTAGATTTTACGTAAAATTTGCTCATGAACATCTGGTCAGAGTGCCACTTTAGCAGAACCTGCTCTGACGTAATACTGCTCAAATATCATTTGCGCACTTTCCTTGACTTTTATTGCTTGAGTATTGTTTGCACATTTTTTCGTACTCTTTGCTTTTTTGTCTAACTCATCCCTGTGCTTAAGACCACTTCATCACTTTTATAGATGCACGGTAGACCTACAAGTTCTCGTCATGAAAGACGTAAATGTACTGCTTCCATTAAAAGGTTCCATTTAATGTTTTTGCAGATTTTTGGCTGTGGAAGCCATTTAGCCAAAAAGAACAACATCTTGTACCTAGGGCCATGGCCCTAGGTACAAATATTATTGTTTGTGCTGTTAACTTTTTAAAAAATGGGGATGGGGAAGATAAATAAGATTTTATAGCACAAATCTAATATTTAAAATTTGTTCCATTTTTTTCAACCATGCCATCAACTTAGCAAAAGAAAATAGCATGGTATTACTGACAATACCGCCTCATACTAGTCATAAATTACAGCCATTAGACAGAGGTGTATACAGAGACGGCCCGAAGGGCGTGCGGGGCCCTAGGCGAAGCGCAAGAGCAGGGCCTCTTCTCTATCATGTCTTATGAGATAGCAATAAAATGGCCCAAGAGCGGGGCCCACAATAACTGCAGATGAATCAACTTCCGAGAGTGGCTGTGAGCAGACCTATTGATAATGCAACGGTTACAGAAAAAAATGGACGCATTTGTTAATTGTCAGCCTTCCACATCAAACTGTGAATCAACCCAATGTGTAACACCTGAACAAGTGCGTCCGTTTCTTAAGGCTAAACCTCGTACTGCCAGAAGAGGTGGATAAAAACCTGGCAAGTGTAGAATTCTCACTGATACACCTGAGGAATCACTTGAAATGGACTCTTCAGATTCTGCAAGCAGCACAGATTCTCCAATAGCTGATGAAAGGCCTGGTGATGAACTTGAAAAGGGAGATTTCTGTTTGACAAATCAGATGGGAAAAAACTAAAGCATTTTTACATAGCAGAAGTAGTTGACGTTACAGATGATCAGTATACTGTTAAATACAGGGATGTTAATTCTGCGCCAAAACACAAATTTTTGCGCCGAACTGTGCTTTTAGCCGATTTTTGCACCGGTCTGCGCCGAATACGTCATTTTGACTCTTTCAGGGTGCGCCGAAACAGAAATATTGTGCCGAACTGCGCTTGTAGCTGATTTTTGCGCCGGTCTGTGCCGAATACGTCATTTTGACTTTTTTAAATTTTTGCCACGCTCATTTATCTTTTAAAGCATGTATGGAAAGCTAGTTAGCAGTAAAGCAAGATTCAAACTGAGTACGAAAGCTGCATTCCGAAGCCATTCTACCCGTCCCGGATTGGACCAGTCGGGCTTTGTTAGTCACCTCAATCAAGGCCGGCCAGATAGGCAAACAAGTAATCATCGCAACGGGCACCGTTTTTTGTTTATGAAGGGGCACGATTTCCAACTTAAAATCATAAAAGCAATTTTGAAAAAAGTAAAAGAGACGTCTTTTTCTACGTTTGCAGGGTGGAGTGGGTGTCATGTACCGCAGGGCCGCCCCTGTTCTAAACCAGACCGGTCCGTAAAGAAAACAGTATATTATGGTGACGTCCCAGCCCCTAAAAAATCCCGGTTTATGACCCGGCCCGTAGCAAGAATGAAAATTGGAAGCATGACCGGTTTAGAAATCAGAATCTAGGCTGTCTGAATTAATAGAATATTTCATTTCAAAATAATCCGGAAATCCGCTGCCAGTGGTGTAGTCGCGGGGGGTAGAGATCTGTGCGGCTCCAGGCTTTTGCAGCACGATTCATTCAAGGCACGGGCTGACCTCAGCATTTTCTAGAATGGACCGGAACAAGCGTATACTCTTAAAGACGGTCCTCTGCGCTTGCAAAATCGAGCCTTTCCGGAAATTTTTGCTCTCCTAAAATTTGGATAAGACCAAACGGTTGGCTTGTGATCCCCCCCCCCCTTCCTTAAATCATGATTAATATATGAGCTGGACCGGGTCTGCATTTTTTATTTTGATTAAATGCCGGTCCGGGCTAGACGTTTTCGGCCCATGAAGATCATGAGCGGGGAGATGCCGCCTCACTACTTTTTCATTCGAACTTATGTCAGCAAAAGTAAGCGTTCTTCACTTTTCATCATGGACGCATGATTTTTGAGTCTTCCGTTGCGAGTGTTCCTAAACCTTTTTTCTTAAAACTACACCACTGTTTTTCTTTTTGTGTGTGTGCAGGCTCTACGAGAGGGGGCAGACGCGGGTGGGGGGGCAGACAGGGCGACGCCCCTGGTCCCGTGTTCAGCCAAAGTGCGTCTGCAAATTTTTGAGAATGTGTTACGAATTTCATTTATAGATCCGTAATTAAAATCTTTATTTTAAAATAGACTAAATTTTGAATACATAATTCTAGAATGATATAAACGGCAGAAATGTTAATTCTACCATTTAAATATTAGTATTTTTACAACCTTCGAACATGCATTAAAAGTACCATTGCATATAAGAAATACTTCTCTCCCACTCTCTTTCCATTTAGCATTTATATGAAAACCATTAAAAAGAGCAGTTTCACACACACACAAAAAAAAATTCCTTCCGTCCATGTAAATAGATGTATTGTTTTTACCAAGTTGCTGATAGCATAGCCTGTATACAGGGTGTATACCCAACAAGGGTGTATCCCCTTAAAAAAAGGGTGTATACCCAACTAGCACACATACGTTGGGTTATTATAATAACCCAATGTATGTGTGCTAGTTGGGTATACACCCTTTTTTTCCAGAGCTTTCCTAAAGTGCTTTCAAATAGTGTTTTGCTTTCAGCAAATGGTGTTTGCTTGCAAACTTTGCTTTTCTTGTATGCATTTATTGTGTTCCTAAATCTTCAATTCTATGCTCCAAAATCATGTTAATTCTGATCTCGAATCTTAGTTTTCTTCTCAGAAACTATTTTTTTCTGCTCCCGAGGTGCTCCCAAATGGAATTTTTCTGCTCCCGAGGTGCTCCCAAATCGAGTGTTGGAGTTAACATCCCTGTAAATACCTGAAACGACTTTAAGGATTCGAATAAATTTTTGTATCACAGTGATACAACTTAAGTTATCAACAGAGATGATGTTATATTTAAATTGCCGTAACCAAAAATTGTTGGAGGCTCAGAACGCCAATGCTTTTTACCTACTGTTGGTGTCAGTTTTGCAAATCAAGCGTGGAATAATAAACATTTCTTCCTTACAAAGATTTTAGAAACTGTGTACAAAAGAAATAATGAATACAAATTGTTTTTTTATATTGTAAACAACAATTTTGGTTTTTGAAAATAACTGACCCTAGGTACAATAGTATTATTGTACCTAGGGCCGTTTGTAATTTTTAAAAAATTTTCAGTACCATTTCCAATTTTTTTGCTTCGATACTTGAAGTGATTTTTATTATTGTAAGTTAATTATAAGTAAAGATATTGCCATTTGAAAATAGCTGGCCCTATGTACAAGAGTTTCCCCTACTGAATGCACAACATCGCTTGCAGTGCCTTTCCTGAGCTCATGAACATATCTGTTGCCAGGGGCAAATCCAGAAATTACTCAAGGAGGGGGTGATTTTGCACCTGAAACAGGTGAGGGGTAGAATGCGCAAAATCATTTTATAATTAATATAATCGATTAGACCAATTATTGTAATTATTTTATTGTTAAATCTAATTATATAATTTTTAAGGGCTTTAGTGTTTGTCGATTATGTTGACCCCACATAAATAATTAAGCTAATTTATGCTTACAACAATAAGTAATTAGCAGGGTATAAAGCATTACACTAATTAATCAGATTTATTATTAATACAGTAACTTTTCTGTGCTGTATTTTCTGTTTTTGGTTAGTCTATCCATGCCGCATCGAGTTGCTGCCCTCCGCTGGGCAAAACAAGGTCAGGCGCGTTATTATAAAAGCAGTAGAGTAGCCAGAAAAAAGTTTTAGGGGGGTTTAGGAACTGATGTAACGGATAATCTACATTATGGATCAGGGTTGGCTTTTTACCGGTAAAAACTGGTTTTTAGCAGGGCATGGTAAAAACTAGGTTTTTACAGGTAAAAACCTGGGAAAAAGGGGTAAAAACCTAACGATACAATAAACTCCCCGAGTCATAAACTGTATATTAATGCTATTTTTAAAACTGTATTCTCATGTAATTGATGTGGATATATCATCATCAGGACATCATGATGATGCAAACTACATTATGTGATTGTGCAAACTACATTATGTAACAAATAATATTTGTAAGCATTTAGTTTTCATTAAAATGATTAAGATAAGTTAAGTGTAGTAAAAGTATATTTACAATTTTCCTTTAAGTAAAAATTATTAAACTAGACTGCATTACATAATTGTAATAAATATTGTAATGTGCCTTCTCATAATAATAGTTTTAATAAGTTTAATAATGATAAATGTACATTATCTATAAATTTGAATTTCTTGTAAGATGAAAACATGGATCAAAGTTTTCTGTGTTTATTATATTCCTTAAAATGAACTATTTTCGCATAGCTTTCTTTTACTTACCAAATCAGACACTGAATTAGGTGAATATTGTTATTTAGAAATGGAAATAGTGATATTAAATGTCCTGAACTTTGTTTCCCTGAGAAAATGAAAAAATAGCAGATAAATCTTCATTAGTTGCTTGTGGATTATGGCCGACTGACTGCACTAGGATCCTAATCCTATTGGGGAATACCTTCCTATTCCTAAGGGATCCTAGCCAGTATTTATGTGCAATTTCTGGGAAAAAAAATCCACGGAAAACTCCGAACAGCTAGATCAACAGGCACGACCAGGGTATGAGCCTGGCACCTCCCACCATCCAGTTTCGATAGCAGAACCTCTCAGCCATTGATGGAGAGATAAATCTTCAAAAAGTGACAAAAAATAGTCAAATTATTAAGTTTTTCTCAAAGGTTGTAAAAACCCTGGTAAAAACATGTTTTTCCAAAGACGGTAAAAACCGGTAAATACCGTCCAACCCTGTTATGGATAGCATACTTCATGTCAATAATAGAACTCAGCTACATTTTAGGGGGGGTTCTGACACCCCCCCCTCACTACGCCACTGTATAAAGGGTATCCCATGACTTTTGTCACCTCAGTGTATTTCTTTCGGCAAATTGATTTACTTTGGAATTCAATAAATGTCACTAGAGTTGTATAATGTAATTTAAATAAAGATAATGATTTAGGAAGTGCTTTTAATTTGAGTATTTTTATAGAATTGTAAAGTGTTTTGAATGATTTATTATAAGAAAGTAATTTCTGTTGAGTGGCTTTAAAAGTCAAGGTGTTTGACTGCAAGTGGTAAATACCTTTTTATACCCATATTATTGATCTTACCTGATTTATTCTTTGTACTGGTGATCTATGCCATTATTTATAAAAGTTTATTCACTTAAGCTGTATTTGTTTATTCTCAGGTGAAGTACTTCGGATGCCATGCTAGCCATGACGTGCCATTTAAATCACAATGTTGTCAAAGTTAACCGAAAAAAAGGAAAAGAAATCAAGTAGTATGCCCTGAAGCTTTCAAAATGTATGGGAGGTGTAGACTTGGCTGACCAAAGAAGAAAGTACTACAGTGTAGCCAGAAAATCGTTGAAATGCTGGTACTACCTTTTTTGGTTTTTGCTGGATACAGCAATTGTTAATTCCTTTATAATCATGATGGTGACGAACTTTCCAGAGGAACGAAAACCACCTACTTTGCGTGATTTTCAAATGAAATTGATTGAACAATAAGTGAGAAACTTTTCTTCTAGAAAAAGAGATATTTCAGTAACTGAAGGATTTTATGAACATGAGCATAAAGAATAAAAATTAATGGGAGTAAAAAAACTTGCCCCAAATGCCGTAAAAGTAATGTAAAAACAAAAATGGGACATTTTGTTCAAAGCTCATGGGAGTGTGATATTTGCAAAATATGCTTATGGAAAACATGCTTTTAGATAAAGTATACTAATCACAGTGTATAAACTATTTTGCATTGATATTTGGCAATGAAGATAAACATTTCATAATTAAAAAATTGTGAAATAGAATCAGCCCTTTTAAAACAAAAACAAAAAATTTTTAAATAAGAAAATGTACGCAATTACTGATCAAATCTTGAAAAATCAATATAAGAATAAAAATTGATTGATAACTTAAAGTAAATAAATAAATGTCAACTAATTGACGAGAAAAATTAAGTATAATAAACTAACAGCATAACCTAACGATTTAACATAAATGTTCGATATTTAATTTTACGTAATTATTCATAGTTACTTAAAATTATAATTATTCACAGTACATTCACAAAAACTTATAACTACTTGACAGGCATTTGTAAAATTAGTGCTTTTTTGATTAGTTTGAGTAGTTGATTTTTGAAATAAATGGAAAACTGCACCATTGCCTATTATCATTGAAGGGGGGGGGGTTGTTTCTGTGATTGCTGAAACGAGAGGGAGAAAGAAAGGAAAACTCTAATCTAAAACATTATTTAAATTATGGCATTAAACAATTCTATGCTTCAAGACCACTCTAATATAAGTGCTTCCTTTACATACACACACACATACATATATATATATATATATATATATATAAAATTTTAGCATTTCAAGACAGATTGCATTTATTTATTTTCTTGAACGTTCATACTTAGAAAGTGAGCTGCAAGTATAGTTTGGCTGCCTTAACTTGGCAGTCGACCTTAGGTGATTTCATTCCTAGAGAGGGGTCGCTCATTGAAAAGTTACTATGTGCTACTGCATAATTGGTTGTAGCTTCTTTCGCCAAGTGGGGAGAATTTCTGGTGATCATCTGGTCTCCCACTCCCCAGAGTGAAAGCGAATAAAAGGGCACACCTGCCCCGCATGCTCATTCTTCATTGTGCTAGAAATTTCCTGTATCCGCAATAAGGTGCCAAATACGGCTACCTGATTTTATCCCGAAGGAAAACCTGTTGCCTAATTTCCCCAGTGGACTCACCAAATTCACGTGACCGACTGTCAAGTTAATGTAGCAGGACTACACACTACAAGTTACATTCCAATGTCAATCTGTTGTTATAAGCAGTTACATTAGACCTTCTTCGGAATATCACCCCTTCAAAAAGGGAAGTTCCCGATTGTCAAAAACTAGTGATGAATGTGCTCGCTTTCATTAGATGGGGGGGGGGAGGCATTTTCCGGCTATTTCTGTCTGAACCAATGGATGTGAAGTTTCCTTGGGCCTGGGAGCCAAAGAGTTAAAGCATCCTTTACCTTTGAAAGTGTCTTGTTAGTCTTCATTTATGGATCATAACAGTATTTTACTACTGAGATTGTGATTCGGAATGAAGATTTTATTCGAAAAATTATTTCAAAATGCACTTTTTACTAGTCATTTTTAAATGTTAATGGTTTTTTTTTTTTTAATTAAGAGATTGCTCTTAAATTTGACATGCAAGATTTTTGTTGGGTCTGAAGAGGATATGTAAGTTTCATTTTTTAAATTTGGTTGTGGGAGCAATGTGGTTGTCATTCCATGAATGTTCATTGAATACTTATATCATCTGGCTAATCACAGATGAATTCAATTTCTTTTGTATTTGCTTGAGTATTTAAAATGGCTGTCAGTTGAAGGACTTAAATACGGTTTTTCATTTCCAGAGTTCCAGATTTCCCTTTACATATAAACAAACTTTACTTTATTGTATTGGTATCGATTGTACAATTTTGTCATAAAAATATAATGCAATTTGTTTTTTCTTTTAGTTGCTGTAAGGGAACATCCACTAATAAAGGAAGTAGTGTCGAAAATCGTAGAAGATATAATAAAACTGGCTCAAACATGCTACATTCAGACAGAATTATAAGAAGAAAAAGCTCCTTGAAAATTCAATTTGCTTGTGTATAATATTTTAAATATTTTAAAAATTGACGAATAAATATTTAAAAAATTGACAATCTTATTTCTTTTGTTTAAGATACCTTAACTCCATTTTCAGAAAACATTCTTTTTTTCTTCTTTCGGCTTTATTGACATTGATTTATATCATCTAGATTAGGGGAATAAATTAAGGTAAAGTACCAAGAAGGTTTTTTTTTTTTTTCAAATGTTTGTGTGTGCTAAATTAGGTATACGTGACATAATTGCCATCTGCAGTCTAGATTTGATGTAGTATGAAAAGAATAAATAAATAAGTCGTCAAGCCTGTGAGTATTAAAACTTTTAGCAAAGCTGATACGTTAATAGTATGTTAAAAAAAAAAGTATTTACTCTGCAATGCAGTAAATTGATTTATGAGACATAAATCAATTGATTAATGTAAACTTTGTTTAAAGTTTGCCATTAACTAAAAAGTTCGTAAGTTCCTGAATTTTTAAGAAAATCCTCGCACATTCATCTTAATATCAATCTTACAACTGAATACTTTTCTTTTAACATTCCTTTGTTGAAATCTCCTGTGTCTTAAGAGTAAAAATTGATCCATTGGTTGGTAATATTTTAAATTTTTAATGTAGTTAAATAATATTATTTTCCAATTTAAAATAGGTATTTTGTATAACAGTGTATAAAATAACTATTTTTTTTACCTATAAAAGCAGTGGGGAAAATTGAAAAAAAGACTGGGAATTTCATTTCATTAAATGTGTAAAAACCTTGCAATTAGTAGTATAGTGGCAATATACATGCATGCCAAAAGTTTCGGCTTTGTCATTTTAATTGGAGGAGTGCATTTTATGAACATTATTTTATATGCATACAATAAAAAAAAATTAAGTACAAAACTTAAAATCTGCATGTGCCTTATTTGTAACTACAATTGAAAATAATTTTTTTTATGTCAGTGTGAAAGTACATTCTAATAATACACCAACAAAAAGGGCACATTGTATAACAACCAATTCTACTGGTTTTTCAGGGAAACTCCTGGGATTTTGATAAAGAAATACAAAAATAAATAAAAAGAGAAGAAAAGAATACAAACACACACAAAAAAGAGAAATAATAGAAAACGGAAAAACAAATATTTTTTTTTATTATTTAAAAAAAAAAACCAAGAACAGGACAGCACACATACATATATATATATAATTTTTTTCATTTTCTCTGAAATTCCTAAGTTTATTAGAGTTACATATTTTTCCAATTGCAAATTATTTTTTATTTCCAATGGCAGTAAAAAATATAAAAAAAAAGTAGCCATTTCCTCAAGAGCTCTCTTACCTCTCAATATTTATAAAATTTTAATAATATAAAACAAGAATTTTTAAAGGTTATATGTTTGACATAAAAATTAGATATTGAATAGAATAGAAAATAAATAATGAATAACTTGAACAGAATAGAAAGTAAATAATCAATAACTAATATATATATACATAAAATACTTATACATCAGTCAGTATTTAAATGAAAGTTGCACAAACAATGTTGTAATATATTTCTAAATCAGAACACCGTTTTTACGAAAATTTTAATAAGCAGCATTAATCCTATTAATTAGCCGTTGATTCAGATAAGCGGAGTAATTTATTTTTTAAAAAAGCTGTAGAATATCGATTATAGCTGCATAAGCAGCTACACAACGTTTTAAGTACGTCCTGCATAAGCAGCTACACAACGATTTAAGTACGTCCTGCATAAGCAGATACACAACGTTTTAAATACGTCCTGCTTAAGCAGCATACAACGTTTTAAGTACGTGTGGAGAACACTGATCTGGACCCAGATTTCGACGATCATTGTACGTGCTTTGTCCGGACATTCTGACGTAAGCGACACCGTAAATCTGTACGGGATGGTAACGTCCTAGCTGAACGTAGAAATTACGGCTTTTGAACCAGTTTGTGCTACTTGGGATATGGTTGAAGCCATTCGCGGATCCAGAGCTCCATCCCCCCACCCCAGACGAATGAAGTTTACACTATAGAGCATTGACTTGTTTTGTAAATTCAAGTCATGCCATGAGAAAATGTGACAAAAATTGTCTTGTGCCCCCTCCAGAATTTTTTTTCTGGATCCGCCGCTAGTTGAAGTGTGAAGGTCCAGGGTTCAGGTCTCCCGCGCATCTGTCCATTTACAGTTTGGATGTTGGGTGATTTTCTCCAGATGTAATGTGAATATGGGTTATATAAATTAACCAGATTTTTGAACATAGAATTGAGGACAATTCACCGTTGTATCTCCAATTCTGGAACAAAAATTGGGGATATTTTATAAATTTTATATAAATTCAAAATATTATATAATATTTATAAAACGAAGGAAATATGGTTGATTTTTATAAAATTAGGGAACAAATAATTATTATAATTACTGTTCAACCCCAATTTTATGGCTTATTAATTGTTTTATATATTGGAACAAACGCTAGAAGCCTTCTTCCGCTCAGAGCACCGACGCCCTAAGGATTAACTCCTGTGTTTTTGCCTTACAAAAAACGCAAAACAACAAAACTTTCTGAAATTAAATTGGATTAAAATAGTAGAAAAAATACCTTTTCATTAGTATTTCCATAAAAATAAAAAATATCAGTATAATTTATAGTTAAGGAATTTTTTTTATAATACATTAGCTGCTGTTATTAAAAATAATAATAATAATAAAATTAAATACATAAATAAAAGTTTTAATTCACTGATAATACTGAATAATTATAAATTGAAAAAAAAATAATAATAGTTTCATTTTAAAATTATAACTATGAATAATTAATTTAATAGCAGTTATTTAGAACAACATGTTTGTCATGTTTCTGTTCAAATAAAATAATAGTAAAAATTACGCCAAAATCATGTTTTGCTACAACATTGTAAAATGCTGTTACAAATTAAATAAAATTTAATGCTCTTATCTCCTTAAAAATGAATAAAAGTAACCATTTTTTGCTGATTATAGTACTTTATCTTTCTAAAAATTAATTGATTAATTCATTGCAGATATACAAGTATAAACTATTTTGCAATAGAATAACACTAATTTGTTTTGTTATTTTTCCACGCGATCTAATTTAAAGTGAATAATTTAAAAGCTAAAATCTCTCGGACTTTCTTTTCTAATTACCCCGTGTCCGCGTACACATCATGTAGCACAGGCGCAGTGGGGGGGGGGTGAGGGGGGACGAGTGCATTCCTAGGGGCTTTCCACCCCTTGTAGGAACCACAGTATTACGCAGGAAGACGAAATGGACCTTTCCCTTTCTTTGGGTCCCTATTCACCACGGTCAATCGAAGAGCGGAAGTTGGTTTTTTTTTTTTTTTTTTTTTTTTTTTTTTTTCGTTTGCCTGTCCATTTCCATTCCAAGGCTGTAACAGAAATCATCTCGCAACGTAAACTTTTCAGTAACGTAGATTTTGAGTTTTCTCAGAGCAATGAAGGGAGTTTGGTGCATTTTTCTCTGGATAAATTGCGATTTTTTTTCCCTAGACTAAATGGCACTGACTGCAGCTAGACAAAAATTTTATAATAGTCTGAATGTGGTTAGTGCTTTTTAGTTTTAAATAGGCTAAGTTCTTACGTCAGTTAGATCGGACTTTGCTGTAGTTTTCTCTGGATATACTGTGATTTTTTTCTAAAGACTAACTGGTATTAACCTCAACTAGACAAAAATTTTAAAGTTGTCTAAATGTGGTTAGTGCTTTTTGGTTTTCATTTTGCTAAGTTCTCACGACAGTTAAAAAGGGGTAAGTTGATTTTTAAGTATATATTAAGAATTTGTATTTTTTCTTAGCTAGATTTTTTTTATGTTATCTCAGGGACTACTAAAATAAGATGTAGTTCAAAACTGCTAATTATTTCTAAATAATGTGAAAATGAAATTTATAATTCAAATAAGCAAACTTGGAAACTATTAATAAACAAGCAGGACGGTATTTTTAATAAATAACTTACATACTGCATTGAAAAATGTGTCTATTTACTTGAGTACTTAATTTCATATTACTCAAAACAACAGAAAAAAATAATTTTATTCTGTTATAGAATGTTCCTTTCTTTTACTAAAGGATAATCCTATGAAAATTCAGTAATATATAAAATATTTACTTAAAGTAAGTATCTTCTAATAATAAACATGGTTTTATCAATACTTATTAGTTTCATATATAGTTTAGCACTAATCAACCTATTAAAAATAATAATTATTATTATATAAATTACTTTACATCACTGGGGCTAATTTTGCCAAAAATACTTAGTTAAAATTCAAAAAATACTTAGTTTTGCCAAAAATACTTAGTTATTAAGTATAAACAAAATAATTTGTTTGTATATGAAAATGTTTAATTATTTTGAAGAGAAAAGGTTTTTATGAAATTAACCGTTTATTTGTAGAATCAGCCAATGTTTTAATTTCTTTAAACGTATGTTGTTTACATTCTTCTTTAAAATAATATATAAAATCAAAAGTCAACTTTATTTTGTATTATGACATAACTTAACAAAAAAATAAATTAAATTTTTTTTTAAAAAAGCATGTTGTATAACTTTAATATTTTTTTTCTATCTTTTTTTAGCATTGCATGAATGTTTATTTATAATCTTTGGTTCTAGAAAATTATAAATTTTCTTAGATTCTAAAAAATTTTTGGAAGAGAAAAAGGAACATTGTCTAGTTGAGCCTAATATTTTGTTTAAAAAAATGTATATGGTCTGATAAACATATAATAGCACGATTAAAAAAAGTAAACCATTGGTTGATGCATAAAAAATAATACGGTTAATTTTAAAAAGAGCTTTCCTTCTTAAATTCATCAAATATTTTCTTAAAAACAAAATAATTTGCTAATTAGGTATTTTTAATAAATTTAGTCCTAGTGATGTAAAGTCATTTATCTAATTATAATTATTATTACTTTAATTTGTTGTTTAATACTTTAGAGAACTAACTACGGAGCTAATTAGGGTATTTTGGGAATCAATAAGGTGCTGGCCGGTTTTCGATATTTTGTCGTTGCCGATACCACACCAAAAACGTAATGGTTTTGGTTCAAAAGTGGCACAGGGCTGGGCCGACGGCGTTATCGTTTTTGCCGACACCAAACCAGAACCACCCCATCCTTTCGGCCCGACACACGCCCAGGCGGACGCAATTTTGTCGTTTTTAGTACCGCGTGAGCGATGTCGCCCCGGCACATTCTGCGCCGGCATGCCAGTGTCGGCCCAAAACTTATCCGATAGGGCTGTGTTTGCTGGGTTACTTCCAGTACATACCGCCTCCATTTATACAATTCTGTAGAATCATTTTTAATCAATGCTAAACACATAAAGTAACTTATGAAGTAAAGCCAATCATTTTTTTCTGAAAGAGAAATGCAAAGTTGTCTAAGGTCACGGCTCGTGCCTTCCGATTTTACTGATTTTTTTTTTTTCTAGAGCCGATCAACGCTGTATAGAGCTGACACTAGCAGATGTTCCCGTACTTAAAAAATAAATCAATTCTTGTCTTTTTACAGTGTTCAGTCCCAATTAGTTAGGGATAGCCGGACTCTATATGTAAACAGGGTTAATTCACTATTATCAGCATCATTGAGTGAGTTGAAATAAAATTTTCTGAGCTTCTTAGAATTTTTCATTTTATCAAAACACTTCATGTAAAACGTTTTACATATTTTTATTTTTTTTTAATTTTACTCCCCACCCCCACATTGGACAGATTTATTTTAAGTGGTCCGTCGATAAATTGGAAGTGGAAAAGTGGTCTGTAGGTGAGGTTGAGAAGCACTGGTTTCGGTAAAGACGAATACGCAGGTTTTGGGACCAAGTGAGCCGAACCTACTTCACCCAAAATAGTTTTTAGAATACGGATAATTTAGTAGATGTAATCTAATAGTATACTCACACACACACACACATATATATATACAGGGTGTCCAGCCTTAATGTGACCCAATAGCTAATTCCCGAACCGTTCGGTTTAGATATGCACTTCCAATTTGAAAAATGTTTTTAAAAAGGTAAAGAATGTTTTTACGTGCTTTTCGAACCAAAAAACCCATTTAGAAAAAAATTACAAAAATTAAATTTTTATACGGTCCCCAGATCCTATCACTTATATTTAGGAAAAAATGCAGTACACAAAAACAAAGTAAACACAAAAAGTTTCATTTTATTACGATAAAAACTGACCAAGTTATGGAACTTTGAAAATCATACATTTCATCCATTTTCTCGGCCAATTTCAAGAAGCTAGTAAGGGACCGTCTCCAAAGTGAAATTAATTGGAACTCTGCCAGGAAACTTTCGCTCTTGCACGTCACTCTTATGTAAATCGTTTTTAAATTTAAAAGTACATACATTACGTTAATATTACAATAATATAGTACTTAAGAAATAAAATTTATTCTGTGTACGTGTAAAACATAGATTAAATAAAATATTTTGTGTATATATATATATATATGTACGGGGTGTCCTAAACTATATGTCAAAAGTAAAAGGGCAAAAAAGGGGACCAAGAACGTTCAAAATCCCATCGCAATGTGGGGTCGAAAATGTTGCCTTTATGTGAGTCCACATTGGAAGAAGTGTTGAAGTAACAGTGAACATTCTGACCATTGTTTGTCAAAAATGAACGCATTTTTACAGAAAACACTTAACTGAGAGTGATAGTTTAAAAATTCTATTTCGTTTCCATGATGAATGTCTCGTAAAAAAGCTTGTTTATGAAACTTGATTAAGAATTTATAACAACAGTTCTTCCAAAGTGATTATTAGCAGGTACATGAAAACGGCATTTTCCGATCCTACGTTGCTATGTGATTCTGAACACTCTTGGTCCCTCTACCATCTTTACATTTTTTATTTACAGCTTAGGACCATTCTGTATAAACACAGTGGCCAAGTGACTTGCCAGCTGCCACTATTTATTATCCATTTCTTCACTTGAATTGTATTTATATAAAACATTCACTAATATCTCTAAAAAAATAAACGTCAAAGTAAACGCAATATTCACAGTCCACTGACATCTCTACCTCTGTAAAATAATTGTTTTTGCTCACAACTAAAATGACACGAGATATTATATGATCTCTAGTGTCATATTAGTCGCCAGATAAATTCGTCGACTTTAAAAAGATAAGGCATTTTTCGTGACTATTTTTGCTCTTGAAATCCACCTATCCACTTGAAATTATCATCTTTTTCCGCTAACTCCTATATTTATTCATCTTGTCCATATTGCGTGAGCAATGTACACACATTGTAGGTCTTAATAAATATTTTTTGATAAATACATGAAATTTCGCGTGCATCATTCTATGTAGCAATGAATGACTTTTGCAGGTTTAATGACTGCTTTAATTTTTGTTGCGTTTCAATCCATTTGTTAACTAAATCTATCTAGTCACCAACTACTTTATATTGTTCTTATGTTTTCGAATATGTAGTATTTCATGAGTGAGTTTAAACAGGTTAACAATGTATTAATATATCGTAACTGTAATAAAGTGGGGAGTTCCAGTTTTCTGTCTGTAAAGCACAAAAAATTTAAAAAAAAGGAAAAAGCATTTTTTTATATGGAAGCTCATCTTCCACTTAATGAAAAAGCGATATTATTCAAGGTTCAGAAATAAATACCTACATTTTATCTCCGAAAAAAAAGTATCACTTCGAGGTAAAACTTTGTTTTTCTTATTGACTTACAATGCTAAATATACATACATATACAAATATTTAAATATTGCATTTAGTAAAATATTCTTAGCATAATTTAAAGCTACTAGAAACTACCAAATATGAAAGCGATAAATGAATTCTATGAAACAGAAGAACATTGAAAAGCTCTTGAAGTTATTTGAAAATAACATATATCTATATACACATGATAAAGATTAACTAAAAAAGTAAAGTAACTTATTCTGTGTAAAATATTTTTAATAAAAATATCAATTGCTAAAAAGTATTTGATGTAGTTTTCAAAATCTCATAAAAATGCTTGATAAAAAAATCTTGTTGATCTTTTTACATTCCCTTTAGAAAGAGAAAATAACATCGTTATTCCGGTAATTTAAAAGATTTTTATTTTTCGTTCTTTTTTAGGCACAAAGTAGAAAAAGGCCCGCATGCCTGTAATTTTACTTTCCTTTTGAATTCCGCACAGAAAGGGATATAAAAGGAATCGGAGTTAAAATAAAATACATTGCAATGCATTTCGAGGGCACAATTTTAAAAGACAGCTATAATTTCTTTCATGTTTTAATAAAAATTTCAGCTTTATAATTTCTTTAAATACACTCGGAAAACTTTTTAACAGGATCTTAAGCAAATTGAGGTTGATTCAATTAGGAAAAACGAATGTAAGTGAAGTAGTTAAGTAGATTTCCGTCTTTTGTGTAAAACGGCTGCACGTTTAAATCAAATCGATTCTTTTTCTTCCTGAGAAAGTATTTTGCAGTTTTTGTCATTTACTCACTAAAACTACTTGGTAGTATAGTGAAAAGTGAAGGCATATTGGTGAGTCGAATTAGAAATTCTAATTTGATTTCCTAGCACCAAATCAAATTAAAATGGAAATAAAATCAAGTTTCATTTGTATTGTTTTAAAATATGGCGTACTTCCAGAGCATGAGTTGTGCTGTAGATCACATATTTAATATTAATTCTTATTTACTTTCTGTTTCTTAAATGTAATCTATTCAAAATTATGCTTTCTAACTTATATTTCTGCTCTCATTTTTCCCCTTACTTTGAAATTTTTTCTCGCTTTTTACCGCATGCAATAGTCCTTTATTGTTTATTTTCCGGTCTGGACGTCGTCATCTGGCTAAAAATAGATCCGATTAGGTCAGATTTGCAATTGCAACGAACATTTACTTCCAATCTCTTGGCGCTTTTTTTTAGCAGATTTTATTTTGACGCATGCATCATCTTCCAAAATTATTCGTTCGCGACTTGAATACTTTCATTTTATTGGTTTAAATTTTGTACTTGCTGTGTAATTGGCGTTGATTTTCTCGGCCAAGTTTATGTTCTCGCCAATGCGAAGTTCGGTGTTGGCATACTTTTTAAAGTCCTTCCATCTTTATTTAGCAGATTTAAGAGCACGTATTTTTATTTCGCTGAGCCACCACAAGCCGCTATTTTTAGTGTGCTGATTAGTCATTAATCCTTTTAAATAGACAGTGTTTTTAAGTATTCTAATGTGTTCGTTTTCTATTGTTATTTTACATCTTTATTCAACTGATCTAAGAACACATATTTTTATTTCGCTGCGCCACCACCCAATCGTTATTTTAAAAATGTTTATTCTTCAAGTCTTTTTCAATAAACAGTTTTTTTTTAAGTATAATCATGCCTTCGTCTTATATTGCTACTGAAGTGTTTAATTCGAAGAACCTATGTTTTGCCGTTCACAACGCTCATTGAGAGTTTAAAATAGCTTAACCAATAAACTTCGTAATAGGAGTGATAAAATACACCACGACGTAATTTTGGAGGGAAATATTCGCACTGTTTCAAAACTGTGATGTTGCTTTACACCCATTAATGTGTGCTGCTATAAAAAGCCCTGCAAGTGAAATGATCTGTGACCCCCTTGACCTTGGTGAAAAATTGGGTGAGTTTGGCGATCGAAAGAAAGTTTTCAAAAGCAGTGGAATTTTGCTTGTATCGCAATAGGAAAAAAGTTATGAGAAAAATTGAGAAATATGAAGTCGCGATCTATGTAACTTCACGACCTGCATGGAAATCTATGAATATCGGAGTTTCTCGCTCTCAGTGAGTTGAAACAGACTGCGGATATAGAGAGCAGAGCTATGTGGTTGACACTGTGCTTTAAATAGTGTTTCGTATGTGATAGCTAATAATTTTCTGTTGCACCTGTTATTAAATTGTGTAAGTTTTGTGAGAGATTAGTGCTTGGATTCGTCAAATAAAGTGTTATATTCGTTTTTTTGAGCTTACTGGACTATTTTAACGCACACCCACTTTGGGATTTTAGTAACAGTGTATTATGAAAGTAGTGATTTTATGTATAACGATCCGGCTTTTGTGAAATTTCACTTTTCAACGGGATGTTTTAGAGGGAAAAGAAATCTATGATATACATTTTGGTTAAATATGCATTTTTCATGTGATTGCATTTCAATCGGTCTAAACTATCTAATTGCGGTTATTATGTGATCTTGCCCTTTAAAAACAAAATAAAAGCAAACATGTGCTGTAATTCAAAACATATCCCACGCAATTTTATGAAATGAACAAACATTAATGCCAAGGAAATAGTAGTTTTTTTCCCACAGCATGATCTGTAATCATGACCTCATACAATATTTTTAAAATTTAAAGGAACATGAGTCATGAAATTTATATCTCTATGCATATGTAGCCTTTCTATGCTATCAAATAATTTTCCTCTATTAAAATTTCACAACATTAAAAAGGGACGCAAAATCATTATTAATTATTGATGGCTATGATTATTGTGTTCTTTAGTAGTTTTTTTGTGTAATGCACTTTACTGCCATGCACATTACATAGTCCCTTTGGAACTTTATTAATACGGAATTAAGTAACGTTTCACAATGTTTGACCATAGAAAATAAATCAATGACCTCGAAATAAACAATTTATATCATACTTACAAAACATATTTTTAATGCACATTTACTATTAAATATTTTTAACCAACTATAAGATCACGTTTGTCTGTCAAAATAAGACGGAACGATATTTTCTAACGCACTAACGTACTTTGGAAACATCAATCTGAACCCACATATGAAGCAATTATTTAACTATAAATAATCACGAATTAAATTATCGAAAATAATGTATTTTTGGTAGGTATTGGATCAATCATTCCATAATTAGTTAATCACTCTGAAAAGCAGATGGTGATATTGTTCGTGCATCAAATTAAGATTGATCAAATTATGTTTTATACTAAATTCCCATACATGACGGATTTGAAACTGAGATATTTCAAAAATTATGAAATTTTATTCTGTAAAATTCTGTGACCTATTTTATTTCTCAATCTGTAAGTAGCTAAATTGTGTGTACAATTGCAAAAAAGCATTTATAACTCGCAATATAACAGTGACTATTAAAGCATAAAACTTATTTGCCAGAAGCTTATTGAAGATTGTGTACTGTGAAGGAATTGTGTATGCTTAGAAACGTATATGTATTTTTATTAATGTTAAAAGTTCATCATAGAATATTATTGTTTTTATTTCAGTTGATTATTTTAATTGAATTATAGCTAGTAAAATATTACATTTTTCAGAAAGACGTTTCCGGTAAAAATTTAAATTGTTAAAGAAGGTTTTTAATACTGCATAATAGAAAGACAGATTTTATATTTTAATTTTTTTATATTGAATATATTCAGTTATAATCTCGTAGGTGTTAGATAAAAAGATTTAGTAAAAAGTAAACGTTATAAACACACTATTTCTGATAGTTAAAAACCAAGTAGTTTCTTCAATAGTAATCAGTATTAAATTACTGAATTTGAAGCTGACTTCCGAAAAAAGGCCACAAACCATTTAATTTAAATGGAATGTTTTTTCAAAGATTGACAGTAATTTTTCAAATGTTACGAAAATATTTTTAAAGAATTCACATTATTTATGATCTCTGAAAACATAAAGCATAATGTATTTTTGTCATTTTCAAAAAGACAAATTTCCTGTTCTACATGTTTTACAAATTAAAACTCGCTTTATGTTCTACGTGTCTAGGAATGATTTATGCGAAAATCTTTCAGCGACATATGTAAATCTTTGCGCAGACTTTTCAAAATAAAGAGATTTCCTCTTTCCTGGTTATTTAACGAATTAAAATGTAACTATTCTGTTTGATTTTTTGGCAAGTAAAAACGGTCTTTCCTTATAACTTTTTCTGGCGAGTCGTGCTCCCTCGGTGGACATAAGAATGATTAACTGATAAAAGGAAATGTTTCGAAGTTTTTTGTATTAAAAAAAAAGTACATACAGTCATGTGGTTTTTACCAGAATTTTTGATGGTGGAATTTATGGTACTTTTGAGACGCATTTTTCTTTATAAATTTTTCTTGGATGTATCTCTCTGAGCAAATGTCTCCGTGTTGCCTTTTTTATCATATTTATAATATTTATGCAAAAGTAATCAAAATAGAACAGCGTTTTGTGTGTAGGGGAAGGTGGCCCAAAATGATCCCCTTAAGCTTAAGACTTGTATAAAATAACATAAATGTTTCATTAAAAGTTTGCCCCCTTTCTATCATGTTTTACACTATATTTTGTTTCACAAACATGTTTTAATAATAATTTAAACGAACAATGAGTAATGAAGAAATAGAATTTTTATAAAGCGTCTTAAGGATCATTTTACCCTCAACCCAAGGGCAAAAATGATGATTGCATGAGGAAGAAGGCTTGAGTGGGGGAATGTGGTTGTTCATAGTCACAAGTAGAATTACATTAGATAGAGAAAAATGTAACTGTCTGACAAAGCTTCATCTAACAAAATTGAGAAAAAGTGTGTCTTTTGAAATACTTTTGAGATATACACTTGATTTTGGAAATGTCTATTAGAATAAAACATTACTTGAACTATTATACCTAATTTAACACATAGAATTTACTTCATAACACACAACCACTTACATATCTCTATTTATTTATATATATCTGTGAGCACATATTTCACAAGAGCGTTTTACTGGTATATATTATATAAATCATCACAAATTCATACATACGCAAAGAAATTTATGATATAAAAACATATATTTAGTTCGTTAATTTCAATGGAAAACGACTTTACTCTGTTTTTTTTTCCTGATCATCTAAATAATGCTGAAGCTGAAGAATCCTCCACGTTATTTTACGTGTTCAAATATTATTTTCTATTTTTATCGGAAAAGGCTTTTTTCTCTTAAGATGCAACCTTGGAGTGTCTCTGTAGATTGTCATCTGTACGATATTTGGATTTATGGTAACAAAATTCGTAAACTAAAGCATATCAGTAAGAAATTTGCCTTTTCTAAAGTTTTTTTCCCAACATGTACCATCGGCATTTTCCCAACCAGATAAGTGCCTTTACTACATGAAAAATTCTAATATGTTAGTCATGATTTCGTTGTGTGTCTATTGAATTACACGTATTTTTGGAAACTTCCTATTACAATTATATATCAATTGAAAGTGACTTATGATGCTTGAAGATATCTTAAAATGTTATTTATATCACCAATCAGGGTTCAAAATTGGAAAAATAATTTTTGGCCCAAATTTGATAGTATCCCTGCAAATGTCGCCAAGATTGGCAACAGTTTGCGAGACTTTGGGCATGATTCAAACAATTTAAGACAATATAATCTTAATTTAATATTGAAATTCTTTTGAAAACCCTTTAAATATACTACCAGTTGAAAAAAAGAGCGGTGCACTATGATATCTTAGCGCAATCCTAAACGCAATGTGTCAATACTCTACGGCTAATCATTTATGAGATATGCAAGATACATACTTACATGCGCTCATACGTCACACCAAAACTAGTTAAAAGGGATTGATGGTTCGTCAAAATATATCGTGCATGCATGAGTACATATATAAAGCCATCACGCAGAAACCTGAGAAAGTAAATCTGGGTTGGTCAAAATTGATTTTTCTATCGAAATCTGAACACCGAAATTTTCGCTAAAATAATATTTTCTGTGCCGTATAAAAGTAAAAATGCATATAAGAATAAATCAAGAATTAAAACCATCACATTTTGTATTTCTTTTCTACCGTAAGCTCTAGACTAAGAACAAAAAATAACACTCAAATTGAATTTCAGTGTTCTTGAAAATATCAATTAAAGTATGTGTAGTAAGCTTGATCTGTTTTCTTAAGTTTCTTAATGTGCGTGAAATAAAATAAAAATATGAAAGATTAAAGTTTATTAAGTTACTCTTTATGTCAAACTTAATATACCTAATCTTTAATTTAAAGTTAATCTTAGGTATATTAAGATATTATCATACGAAAATATAATAATTAAAACCTAGTATTAAAAAATGAAACATGGAATTATAAGTACAACTTTTCTATATGCTCAAATGCACTATTCGTGGTGAACATTGTGTTAAGTTGTAAGCTTGAAGACAACATATTACTGTAAATATACAAATAGATTCAACAGTTAAAATTTGTGTATTAAGCTTGAGCAGAAAGATTAAAGTTTGACGTAAAGTTATTCTTCTTCTTACGTAAAAAGGTAAATTAAATTACCGGTTTTATTATGTGAAGATACAATAGAAATCTAGTATTAACAAAAGAATTATGGGATTAAACGGTAGGGACTTGCTAAATACTTATATGAATTATTCGTACTAACATGTGCTATGTAGTAAGCATGAAGACAGCATATTACTGTAAGCACAAAACGTATATTCAAGTGTTAATTTGATATCTTGCAACAATCTTAAGATTCTACTAACTCCCTCTATCTGAGTGAGATAAAATGGGCTTAACTATTCAGTTGTTGCAACTCAAAGTCAATATCAAACTCTGCGATGAAAAATTACTCGGTGTAGAATATCATAACTTTTAACGAGTAAAAAAGTGGTGAGATAGAAAAAACGAAGACGGCATTTTTAATACTGAAGAGATTGGTGATTAATGAATTTCTTGTACAAAAAAAGAATATTAATAGGTCGCGTGGGATGGCTGACATTAGCCAGAAGAGGATGGCAACGGAAATGGCTATTCTCTCAGAATTCTTTTCGTTACATTCGCTCTTAAATCATTAGACTGAAAAACTTTTTTTAAAGAAACAATATGGTTGTAAGTATTTTAAGGATGGCTATCAAGAGTCGTAGCGTGTCTAGCTAAGTCGAATTGAAGAACAGCTTTATATTTGGTTGAAAAATCAACCACGCTTAACGTTAAGACGCATTCACATGCTTCAAATGATACAAAGGAAGTTTTAGAAATTTGATAAAAAACTTAACGACGATGTCCTACAAATTTTTTGCGTCCTTTTTTAGAATGTTATGATTTTAAAAGAATATTTGAGTGGCGTATGTTTAAGCATTCTGGAAATAACTTTGGAATAATTCTGGAAATAACTTTCTGGAATGCTTTGATGCATTTACGTTTAATTAACTAACTGTCATGGCATGTATTAATTACGATTGAAGCGAAATCTTTCAATTTAGTAAGCTCTTTATACAAAATTTATCAGCTGAAATGACAAAAATAAATGATGTAATCATAATTGGTAAACGTGGGCTAATATTTTTAATATTTTTTTATATTTATGCATTTTTTATATGAGAATAAAAACGGTTATGAAGCACATCAATGTTGAAATAATATAAAGTACTTAAAATGCAATATTTTTATACTATATATATAGCTTAAATTTAGAAATGTTTGTATTGTTTATTACACGATCAATATCACACACAAAAGTTTAATTGTGCATTTTAGCCATATCATTGTGCTGAAATAATCAGTTGTAAAGTATATACACCTGATAATACTTGTCTCTGTTTATTTAAATGGATAACAACTAAGCAGTAAATTCTCCGTGTCTTTTAAATAATCTAAACTACAATATTGTGATAATTGTGATTACGCTCTTTCCTAATTAATAAAGTATAATTGGTCTTCTGTGTTATATGGCCATGATCTTCGATTAAAAATGTCATGCAGCTAATGTTTTCTAAAGTTACTCTAAAGAAAAGGAAATATAACACTTCACTTGAAAACGAACTTTTCTTCCCAAAACAAATTTATCATAAAATACAGTGTTTAATCACTTGTGTATTGACTGCAGTGAAATGTGCTTATGTCTACAAGTAAAATACAAGTGGTTTGTCCCACAGTTTTCTACGCGGTAAACTCTGTTCCCAGTAGAACACGGCAAGTAAAGCAGCATCCGGCTTGGACAGTGCTTAGGAGGGTGAACTCCTCTCTCGGCTGGACTGCAGTGGGACCGTGTGAGCTAATGGTAGCTGGTGCACTTAAAATCCTTCGTGGCTCCAATGTCCTCCAAGTTTAATGATACCTCCGGGTTGCCGATTGCAGGTGGTTGGTCCCTCATCTGAAATTGGTTCCAAATTGGGGGACCCCGAGCGAAGTCGGTCCCACTGGGTCTCACTCACAGGGAAGCCGTCAGCTTCTGCCCACTATGGAGGATCCTCTATGGAGGATCTGGCACCGCTCTGCCCTTACCAGACAGCATCAGAAACAACAACGGTAAAATGCAATGAAATGTAAATACAATATTTAGTATTTATCAGTTATATTATGCTTACTGAGAGCAAATACAAGTCTCGAGATTTAAAGATACTGTAGTTAAAAGTGCTAATAAAAGGTTAAAATTCACAACGCTGATAGAAATGAAAAATAAATATAATAATTGAATAAAAAGTGAAAGATGTAGTTGAGCTAAAACAATAAATAGGAAATTTAAGTATAAAGCTATAATAAAAACTTATGAAGATAATGAACGCTAAAAACAGAACATTTTGAGTGAAAAACCAGATGAGTTGAAAAATGCCTTTAAAAAACTTGTGTTTTAACAGAACAAGTGCAAATGTGAGTTAAATACACGCTAAATATGAAGAAGATATACACATAAGTTTAAAATATTAAAAGTTAATGTTATTTTACAGATTAGAAAAGCCGTTCCTTAACAATTCAAACATGAGAAGGACAGTGTAAAAAGTTGTCACATTCACTCTATTACAACAATAAAGGTATTCTAAATGTATTCATTGAATGAAACTAATTTAACTACTTATAGACACTTCTGGCTCTTATAAAGTT
This sequence comes from Cheiracanthium punctorium, assembly GCA_038373885.1. Classification (NCBI taxonomy): domain Eukaryota; kingdom Metazoa; phylum Arthropoda; class Arachnida; order Araneae; family Cheiracanthiidae; genus Cheiracanthium; species Cheiracanthium punctorium. Next base: position 414,341 of record JAWZYV010015281.1, read on the forward strand.
TAGATACATAACGTGTAAAATGGTACAGTCAACTTACTCCCGTTTTTTTTTAAATGTGTAATTTTGAAAATGAAAAATTGTTATCATTACATTTTTTTTACACTAAGTAAACATTCATATAGCATGTAAAAAATGTATAACGGCTTTTACAGTTCAAGAATACTTTAAAGCTTAATTGTGAATGTAAAAAAAAGAAAGAAAGAAAGGAAAATAGTATTACAGCATAACTCGTTTACGCTTAAAATCTTCTACTTTAATGTAATTCGAGATTAGAATAGAAGAATAAAGTTTAGAAAACATAAAATGTTTATTTATTTAAATTTGGGAAAAAGTGAATTTTTTATAGCTTGCTATCTAAATGACGATTTTTATTTTAATAAAGAATGTTGTTCATGAAATCCTAACTTTCCTTTTTTGAAATTAATATTTAGCATTTAAAATATTCTAAAAATTTAAGATTATTTTTTATTGATACATACGAAATCCTATTTTAAAATAGAAAATAATGAAAAAAATCATTGTTGGAATTGATTTTGATTTGCTTTAGCTTGAATGAAGTTACTGAAATCATTTAAATTACAAGACGTGTTATTGAATGAAACAGAAATTTAACTAAAACATAGACCAAAGCAGTTTGTCTTCCACCCGAATTTTATTTTACTCTACGCTAATCCATCCTAGGGAGAAAAACTGTATAGCCTCATAATTAAGTTTAATCTTTATTAAGAAGTTTAAAAGTGAAAATAATATTTTCTTATGTGTAATATATAAGAAATATAATGAATGTTTTCCTTTGTTTTTTACGTGCTTAGACCACGTTTCACAGCAAACAATTTTAAAGGGCAAAATTTTATGTCTCATTGTAATAAAGTTTTGGTTGTTTAAGAAAACGGACAAGTGACAATTACAGAACAAAAGTATATTATCAGCACAGCCGACCAGATTGTATCGTGGGTAAAGCACCTTCCTACGTTTTCGGGTTCAACTTCCGGCGGTCGGGGTTCGATCCCCGACTGGCCGTGACTGTCATTCTGCCCGTCCCTTGAAATGGGGGCGACGTTGATCCACCTACTATGTGCCCCCATAATAAAAAGACCAACAATTCCGGCTTTAAATGTGGCCAATGCCTCCAAGGCAGAGGCCCGCCATTGGAAAAAAAAATATCAGCACATGCTGAGTTAACCCTACGCAGGTGTTTATCGCTCGCTTCACTAAGATAAATGTATGGGTGCCTACTTGAGTTAACCATACCAGTATAACTCAGCATGAAAGTGTCCAATTTTATAAAAATAATAAATCGGACACTTTAATAAATCACAACACTATACTCATATGTACAATTTTGACAATAAACCACCATGCATTTGTTATCGTTCATAGTATTTCAATCATTTGATAAGCAGTTCAAAAAACAACCCGACTGCTAAGGGGAACATTTCTGCACCCCTGCAGTAACATCATCATCCTAAAGTTGAAAACAAATGAAATATAATCAGTACTTTCCATAATTAGAAAACATTACTTAAAAGTTCTTAGTTAAAGATGACTTGCCACAAGAAACATTACCTTCAGGAATGTAACGGTGTAAAGTATTTAAACAATATCGCACAATTTAGGTAATGTGCATTCTTAACTTTCAAGAAATGCACGTCTTTGTCAACTTACACTAATTGGCACCCATGCAACATAAACTGCCAATATTACCCCAAGCCCATAACAAATGCCAAAACTCACAAAAATTAATTAGTTTTCAATAACTTACGAAACATTTTATTTACCGAAATTACTTTTTAATCTCTTTTTGATAGTCTTCGGTTTGTGTGTGAAAATTATGAAGACGTTTCGGTGGCAGCAAAACAAAGATCAATAACTCGGTTGGAACTAGAGCAAATGAAATTTTAATTATGTTGATGTTCAGGCTTCATTTACATAATAAGAGACGACTTCTTGGATTTTTTTTCTTAAAGAACCAAAATATTTTATTAATGATTTTTTTTTTTGAAAATGCGTAAATAAGGGTTTTAAAGATTAAAAAATATTGCTTAAATAAAACAGAAATGATTGGAAAAACATTGCGTAATTGAAATATTTCTACGTAATCTAACTATTGTATGTAAGTATTGTACGTAATCTGAACGAAACTATTTTTTCGTTTGTTCTCATTTTCTTAGTTTAACGTTCTTTTTTCTTTACTTGTGAAGTTCTTTTGGAAATCCTGCATTAGCAATGATTTCGAAAAATTTATTTAGTTGTAAATTCCTGCTGATGTTGGTAATAAGTTAAACCCACACGCACACACACACACACACATATATATATATATATATATATATATATATATTAGGGTGGAGTGAAAATGGCAAAAAAAAATTTTTTTTTTTTAATTTTTCCTGACTCAACAAATGGTGCTGTTTGGCAAAAAAGTCACAGAAAAAAAATTCTAGCCCATTCAGTGATTGTCTTCAGGTTCCACAGTGGGCTCAAAGAAAGGAATGTTAACGTAAAAAATAAAAATATAAATTTTTTTAAATTTAATTTTAATGTTTACAATAACTTTATTTTCTGACTCAAACAGTTCTAACTACTAAAATGAATGTTTTATTGCCGCTAACAAACAAGAAAAAAAATTAAAAAAAAGAAAAAAAAAGTCAGTAACTTGCAACCGAGCGGCGTAAGTTTTGGGGTATATTTTGAATACATAGCTATTAAATATTTATATATTACTTCATTTTTAAAGACAATTAATATTTAGAAAGCACACTAATACAGAAAAGGAAATAATACCAAATTTACCTTTCGAGTATTATTGACTAATAAAACACTTTACTTTAATCCATCTTCAACTTTGGGTCCACATTCCTGGCAAAATAATGAATTTTGGTTGTTCCTTTCGTGATTTGATTCCACAACGAATGTATCCATCTCTGGCTTTTGCTCCACATGTTACCAATGATGCTTGCGTTAGTAGTCTTACATTCCTTTCTACTGCTTGAGAATGACAAGGGAGCTTCTCTATTTCAAATTCTGAACCGTTTTTGATCATACTTGCTACGTCTTCGTCACTGAGGTTCATGGAAGCTGGTGGTTCCAAAGAATTGTCCCAGTGAATCATCTGAAAATACTTCTCTACTTCGAAATTTATATTTAGAAGATCAAATTGGTGTATTTTCCCCTTCCAGTCAGTTTTTCTTGCTTTAAATATTCTTAGGTCAAGTTCTCGAATATGTGATCATTCATCAAACAGCATTGCCAACATAATATTTTCAGAATGAGCAAAATAGGAGTTCCTCTGAATAAATTCATGAATGATTGATTTAAAATCTTCTGGGAAGAATGAACTTCTTTTCATCATTCCTTGCTCCATGAGTAGCTCCTGGGATTTTCTTTATTTCAAACCAGGATGACACTTAAACTTTCATCACATAGTCTACTAGGAGTTTAAAGCATTCTGTTGGTTCGGCAGTCGGCACGTACAGTATTCTGTTCGCTGTAGTGAGTCAGCTTGAATGAGACATTCTTCCTGGACTTCTATTTCCCAAATCTGGATGGCACTGTCCCGAGCATACTGCCCTAGATATATCGAAGAGGTACTTTTGGTCTGTACTGAGGTCTTTTTTTACAGTTTTAGGCAGAGCAACAGGAATAGAAACAAAATTTGTCACAGCAAACGTTTCATACGTTTCCAGAGATTTTCCTATTGTTCCAGAAAACTGGTGTGGCACAGATGTCTTTCCATCAATCTTATGGAAAAGGTGGCGAAGAGGTAGCTCATTAGTATGCAATAAGCATACAAACCAGTGCAATTTATAGCCAACAAAGATTTCAAGCTGTCTAACTATGCCATTTTTCTTCCTAGTGTTGACTTTCGGTGCATCTCACCCAACGGCAACAAAATTCGAAAGTGTAACCTCTTTCTGTGTAACAAAGTTGATAATGCTGCAAGTAATATCAGTACTAGAGCCTGAATGCGGAGTCACATGTCCTATGTGAACAGAACCAGGTTCTGACAACATAACAATATGCTCTTCCACAGATACAGTCGTTTATAAAGAGCTTCCCTTCTTACATAATAGTTGTATCCTTTCTTCCATCGAAGTATATGGTGTACAAAGACTGTGTTACTTCTATAGTATTAAGTTGTGATTGTATCTTTCATTATAATTTTTAATAAGGGGAATTAATTTTTGGTGGCTTACCACAGGCAAGGAGGCTTTCTTCCAAATTCTTTCAACGTCCAAAGAAATAATTTCGATGATCTCTTTTACTAAAGGATCCTTTTTGTTCCCCTGCTTCCACAGTATATCATTTTTTTGTGATTAAGAAATGCTTCATTAAATCAGAATACATTGGTGGTAACACTGTCTCTTTCAATTGTACTGGAATTCCGAAAACGCTACAAAACGTTTCACTTCTAGTTGTGGTCATATTTAAATTAAAAGCTCCGTATTATTTTGTTATATATAAATCAAAATTAATAAAACGTATTGCTTCAACCTTACAAAGTAGAAACAAGTGGCTGAAACAAAGGCAATCGTAAGAACAAATCATTCCACATAATAAAAGTGACGTGCCTTATTAGGTTAGCATATAATAGTTAGATTAGAACACCCATCGAGTAGATTTTAGTGTATAATTTGCTTCTTTTGTGTACAAAAAGCCATTTTTGGATCTGATATCTGGCAAAAACAAGTTATTCAATAAAACAATTTATTAATGAGAAAGTAGTTCATTAATATTATTTTAAAATTAATGAATTATTTAGTAAAATATTAAATTAAAGAAATATTTTTTACATAAAAATCATTAAAAACTTCAAAAAAAGCCAATTTAAACATTCACTTGAGGTGTGGAACCTCAAGATGTCAACATTTTAAGCTGAAATTTGGAGACAATCGGTTTCAGCTAGTCCGGCACCATATAATGACTCAGGCAATGTGAATTTCGAAAAAAAGGTTTTTCGATCCACCCTAATATATATTGTACAGGGTGTCCGAAAAGTCCTTCACACATTTCAAAAATTCACAGAAAAGAAACAAATTGTTCTGAATATACGGTTCGCACAAAAATGCTTCTCAGAATCAAGAATTTATTTTTCATTCTTCAAACAAATTACTTCCAAAATGTGTTCATGGACGGCACTGCATCTATAGCTTTCAGCAATGAGAGCCAATAGGGATTTTTCATGAGTTTCAAACATCAGTGACTGTGCGGGAATATTCATTATAGCTAAGGCTACTGCAACTGAGAAATCGCATTGCGTAGGTTGGTATTTCGAATCAAAATCCAAAGCTAGATTTCAGAGAAAGTTTCGTAACATGTTTAGGAAAAACCTTCCTAGTCTAAGCAGCATTTTGGCCTGCCATGAAAAGCTTTTAGAGACTGGGAGCGTTTTAGACAGGAAAAAAAGTGGTCGGCCAGGAAGGCCTGTGACGGTACAGCGCCACCTGTGAACACGATTTGGAAGTAATATTTTTTACGATGTCAAAAAAATTTCGTGAACCTGTGAAGTATTGTTGTGCAAACCGCATATTCATACGATAATTTGTTGCTTTTCTATATATATATATTGCACAATATATATACAGGGTAATTCAAAACTTATGTCAGAGATATAAAGTTTGATAGTGGAGACGATGTAGAATCACATAGCAATGAGAGGTCGGAAACATCATCCTTACTTACCTGTTAATAATCACTTTAGAAGAACTCTCGGAGTGTTTGTCTAAATTCTCATTCGAGTTTCTTAAGCAATGAGCTTTTCTCCGACACTTTCAACAATGAAATGAAATAGAATTTGTAAGCTACAATTTTGGTTAAGCGTTTTCTTTGAAAGATGCATTAGCATTTGACGTACGATGGTCGGAAGGCTCATTGTTACAAATATTTTTTTTAAAAATGAGGCGACCTGTGTTATAATACATTATTATATGTTTTGAATTAGGGTATATGCATTTGCAAAAATAAAAACACAAAAATGATTGTGATATTGTATATTTAAAAGGAAAATTAGGGGGCGGTGGTCAAAAATGATCCCCTTAAGCGGAAAACTAATATAAAATAATATAAATGTTTAAACAAAACTTGGTCCCTTTACTATCTTATTTTACACTATATTTTTCTTCAACACTTCTTCTAAAGTGATTATTAACAGGTACAGAAAGACGAAGATTCCAACCTCACATTATTGTTATGCTGTCCTAAATCGTCTTGGTCTACTCTATCACCCTTTGCATTTATGACACAAGTTTTGAATCACCCTGTATAGAATTTGTTACCTAATTATATAATCTAATAGCTCAAAAATTAGTCAAATTAAAAACTAATCAACTAAACTAAGGCAAACTTGAATTTCCTTAAGTTTCTGTAACCCGAAATTAATTCTTTTTTATACATGAATGGAAAATCATACGCTATAACAGGAGGTGTAACGCAGTTTTAAAATAATTGAAAACAAAATCTGATTATCATGATAAAAATAATCACTCCTCTGTGTTGAAATATCATTTCATTTTATTTTCTTTAAGCAATATTGTGTATATTGATAACGAGACAACATCTACATCAAAGTAAACAAATTATTTGCTTGTTGTGAGATAAAACGATAATAAACCCCCTTTCAGTAATCTCGTCTTTTACATGAACTACAGTGTTTGAAATTGTTGCTATTGATTTTAATAGAATTGGATATTTTAAAAATGGTTTTCGATCCATATTGCGTTTATTTTGAAAACAATACAAATAATTAAACTTTTTATTTATCTTCATAACTAAAGCGTCTTTGCAGAATCATTTTTTTTTTCAGCAAAAGTAGAATTATTTTCAGTATATTTTCTTTTTCTATATTGTAAAAGAAATTAAGCATAAAAAATTCAAAATATTCTATAACGATGGAACATTTTTAACAGTACAGTGCAATAAAATATGCAATTAATGCACTATTTCCTACACTGCATTTCTTTTTCTGAAGTATTGTTTATCATTTTAAATAATAAACAACGAACAAAAATTAAAAAAAATTGAGGCGAACTTTGTTATAATACATTATTATATGTTTTGAATTAGGGTATATGTATCTGCAAACATAAGAACACAAAAATGATTGTGATATTGAATATTTAAAAGGAAAATTAGGGGGCGGTGAGCTAAAATGATCCCCTTAAGCGGAAAACTAATATAAAATAATATAAATGTTTAAACAAAACTTTGTCAATCTACTATCTTATTTTACACTATATTTTTCATCATAAATATATTTTTAAAGCATGCATCATAAATATATTTTTAAAGCAATTTTAAAAGCATGCTAAAAAAAAATAGAATTTTGAGAAAGTGTCCAAACTATCATCCTATCCTCAAAGTGAGGGCAGGAGGGTTCTTCATTTCAAAATAATTATAAATTGTTTTCTATTGTTAAGTAAAAGATGTAAAAATAATTATGACTATACATAAGGAAATAAAACACGTTTTACAATCATATAATATGTATAATTTATTTTATGAAAATTTTAAAATAAAAAGGATTCTCATCTAAATCTGTGATTCTCATCTAAATCCATTCAGTAAACCAAGTCATATTTATGTACATGGGAGACTGCATATCTGCATAAATAGGAATGGTAGTGCTTATCTTATAACAGTTGTTATAATAGCCATTTTTTTCGTAAAAACTGTATTTAAATGCTTAATACTGCGACCGTTCGACTACTGTCATTCCTTCTTCTTCGCTAGGCACAATTGGTTTATGTGTTACCCGGTAGATAGCGATACCTATATCTAAGAAAACATATGTGGCTTGTTTTATCCGCTAATATAATTTTCGGCCACCTTCCCACAGTATATATAAAAAATGTGTTTGCAAATACTGTATAGAAAATTAAACAACATTTAGAGCAAGATGTTTGTTAACTCTTAGTTAAAGGTACTTGAGCGCAACTAATAATAGTTTACCTTATTCGATTTGGTAGTTAAGAATGCTAAAATTTCTGATATTAACGAGAAGAACGAGACACGAATGCAAGTATATCGTGAGTCATCAAGCATTTTGTATCAGAAAATCCAGTGAGAAAACTCTACCATGTAAATACCAGAAATGATATTTCCTTGCTATTTTTAGCAACGTGCTAAATGAAAAACGTTCAAATCTATATTAAGAGTAGTTTTTACTCTTATGGAAGTGAAATAACTAAAATAATCCAAATTTACAAAAAGAAAAAAGTTTTACCAATTATTTTAAAAAAATGAAAAAATAGTGTTTTACTGATGTTTAAGGATATATACACTCATGTCCATAAATTAAGGATAATTCAGAATCACACAGAAATTGATCTCTAAAATAAAAATTTCACCTGTGGAATGATCACACACATCTTGAAGAAGAATATGCAAATTACAGGAAACCACCAGATGGCGTGGATGGTACGTCACAATGACGAGAGTGTAAGAGAGGGGTATATAAGGAATGGTGGCAAAGAAGTAAAATTGTTCACAAGCGCTGTGAAAGCCTTTCAGTGCAAAAACCGCATAGTTATGGCACAAAGGAGGCATTTGGATGATGTTTTACGTGGCAGAATTATCGGACGACTGGAATGTGGACGTACCCAGCTGGAAGTATCCGAGGAACTTGGAATCGCCCAGAGTGTCATCTCAAGGCTTTGGCAACGATTCCAAGATGATGGTAATGTGAGTAGACGTTACAGCACAGGTCGCCCCCAAGTTACAACGCCGAATGAGGACCGCTATTTGGCAGTTACTGCCAAAAGAAACAGACGGAGTACAGCATCAGACCTGTCTCGTCAGCTCTCTTCAGCTACCGGTACGACAGTTTCAAGGCAGACCGTGTACAGACGTTTAGGGCACATTGGTCTATATGCTCGTAGGCCTGTCAGATGTGTTCCACTTACCGCCACTCACTGTCGCCTGGGATTAACCTGGAGTAGAGAGCATGCATTGTGGACACCGCAACAGTGGTCTTGTGTGATGTTTTCCGACGAGTCCAGGTTTAGTTTGGAGTCTGATTCTCGCCGGACTTTCATCTGGAGAGCGCCAGGTACCCGTTACCACCAAGAGAACACCATTGAAAGACACCGTTACGGTGGTGCAGGATGGCTCGTTTGGGGAGGAATTATTCTTGGTTCCAGAACTGACCTGCATGTTCAGAGTGTAACGATGACAGGCCACATCTATCGGGATGTCATTCTGGAACAACATGTACGTTTGTTTCGGGGCGCCATGGGTGCTGAATTTGTGTTTATGGATGACAACGCCCGTCCTCACCGTGCTAACATTGTAGACGAATGCCTTCAATCGTAGGATATCACCCGTATGCATTGGCCAGCATACTCACCGGACTTGAATCCAATAGAGCATGTGTGGGATATGCTTGGCCGACGAATTGCAGCCCGTGAACCCCCTGCCACCTGTCTACCGGAACTTTGGAGTGCATTGCTTGATGAGTGGTGTAATATTCCCCAAGATCAGATTAATCATTTGATACTCAGGATGCCTAGGCGTTGTCAGGCCTGTATTGCATCGTCCGGGAGACATACTCCGTATTAACCATCCTACTAACCATGTTATACTGTTTTTTGTAAATAGGTTCTTTTTTGAAATTTGGTCAAGGGAGTAAAACTTGCAATTTTTATTAATTATGTCAAACATATAGCATCTTTTTTGCTCTTTACTTTTTGTTTAATAAATAGACTTTACAAATAAGTCAAATTTGTTTTGCTTCTTTCTCTTTCTTTGCCTGAACTTCATTATCCTTAATTTATGGACATGAGTGTAATATGCTGAATTTTTGCTTCCGAATAAAAGCTGGATATTTATTATATTTCCATTTGGGCATTAATCTAATTTGGCTATGTAGGATAAAAGTTATTGTCGATTAGTAGGCTCGTAATTATCAGAAAATAAAGGTATCAACGTTTTTGCTAATCTATAGAAAACGTTTCTTTGAAATTGACATACTTACAGACATGTAGCGGAACCAATTAAATGTTTACAGTAGAATATAGTTTTCAGTTTAATATTTCATCAATTCAACCTTCCAACATTGACTTAACAAATTTAAAATTTACAGCGAAAATCATAAAATATACAGTATAGTAATTTTTTATATTGTTGCCTAATTGTGTTGCTGTATATATTTAAAAAAAATCAAAATATTTAACTCATGCGTTAAAATAACAACATGAAAAAATTCGTCCATATTTAATACACCCATTTGTAAAAAAATAAAGGCATTAAACAAATCGCTTTTGTTTCTTAGATAAGCCTACTACATCTAAGAGTACATATAAAAGATATATACTCTTTAAACGCCGTTTACACGGTGAACGCTATATCTGCATGAAAAAGTTTTCTCCACTTTTTATATTCGTTTCTAAAAAAACCAAACGTATTCTGAAGCTATTATTTTATACAAAAATGCTCTTTTCGAAATCTTTGAAAAAAGTACACTTTTTTTCTTTTGAGGACGCGCCTAGACTTTCGTATAGGAAATAGATTAGCATAGAAAACAGATAGATTATACAAGATTAGTTTACCCAAAGTTACTAACAAAAAGAAAATCTCAGATTAGCTTTTTCCCATGGAAATAAGATTAGTTTAGATAAAAAGATAAATATAAAAGTAGTTTTTATATTCTTGTTAGTTAGGAAAGCATATTTAAATATACGTATATTTAAATTACATAATAATAATTACATATTATTATGTAAGTATTCAAATAACGATTCTTCTTTAGTTTTTGTTTCTTCAAAATCAAAATAGATAGCGCTTAATTGTGTTCCTTATGGAAGAGTGTTATGGTATACAGATCCAAAATCAGAGATATTACGTTACTAATCATTCATAACAATGGTGAAACACCAAATACATGTCATAGCGGACATTCCAGTAACCTTTCTTTTAAAGATATCTGTGAAAGAATAATATGCATTTTGGGATTTCACTTCATATCGATATTTGCAGGAAATATCTCAAAAGGAATATACGGAGAAAGAGGCTTGAATATGATTTAAAAAAAAACTTTTAACATTCTCATGTAATGTCTTATTTGTGTAATTGTTTGCGTTAGTTAGGAAAGTTCCTTTCATCTAAGAACACTATTATCAAGGCAAGTAACTACATAATTCCGATGAAATTTTACCTTAACTTATTGCAGAAATGCTAAAAAATACTTAGAGAAATGTGTTACAAAAATTTTCATTTGATGCCATTTGTGTTCTTATGTTTAGAATTATATAGCTAATAATATAAAAATTTCAAGTTGCCTAATGTTGAAAAAAGCTGTTTAAATAACACACATAATAACATACTAATAACACACACATAATAACTCTGGAAATAACACACATAAAATGCACTTATAAGACCAAATCTGTAAAATAGCACAGATAAAAAGTAATTATGAGACTTTGTAAAATAGCACACAATAAAGGTAATAAATAGACTTTTTTCCGACTGAAACACAAGCATAGTCTGATAAGTAACTTTTATGGGTGTTATTTTACAATGTTTAAATTATTTTGACTGTATAATCATTTCAATTTCACTTCTAGTTAAAAGCTTCTAAGAATTTTTATCTATTTCATCATTTTTGCAGATTAATTCATCATTTTCGCAGGTTGCTGCATAACCTCGTGTGCTTCAAGCGTATAAGTACTGCACAAAAACGTGCCTATGTAATTTATTGTCAATCATTCACCGGACTCTGCCGTAGACGGTGGTGTTGTGCACTTATTATTGTAATGGATAAAACCCCTTCATTTACTGCCACAAAATTTCGGAAACAGCGACTCTGCATAAAGTTGGGCTTTTGGAACATGAAATAGTTTCGATATAAATTGCAAGTAAAACAGCTGTTCATCGCGTTGTCAGTAAATTTGAAAGCACGAAAAAATTTACAGACTTTGAAAGAAACGGTCACCCAAGAAAATCAGCGCAAACATTCCATGCAAACAGTCCATAAATTTAATCAAGATTTGAAATTTATTAAATTTGCTTTACTGAAGGAAACTAAAATTTTTATTATGATATCACATATATATATGATATAATAAGTTTGACTGTTATTCCTCCCCGCAAAAATGAACCATTGTGCAAGAATCGGACTTCGATCTTTTTATATTTAGTGAATACATAATTTCCGGTTTAGAATAGATGATAATTTGGAGTAGTCAGAATTCTGTGAGTTTCGTTCGGCAAGTCAGCGTAATAGTTTATTTAATTGAGACATGAATGCATTTTAGTCTCATGGGGACAGGCAGTATTAATTTTCAAGGAACGCCTTGTTAATTATATGTTTAAGAGTAACAGTTGAAAATAAATAGTCCAGAGCGATGGCTTGCGCAGAAAGTTACATTTTCCTCTGTAAAGTCAAATATGTATTAACATGGTGAAATGTCGATTGCTTATTTTCAGTCCTACAGTGGAACTATCGAAAACGGCGACGAAATTTTTAAAACTATCGAAGTTTGAAAATATTTACTAATTTTTTAAATCTTTCATGATGTGTTAGATATTTAATACCACAAATATTCCAATAATGACATATTGCATCTAATTATTTTTACTAAATAAAAAATCGGTGTATTGGTATAAATTTTTAAACGCTACTCTCAATGATAGTTTAATTAAAATAGTTTATGTCTGAAATTATATCACGTGAAATCTGCGTGTTCTTTGCTAGACACCTATTTTTTTCTTTCCTAGAATCATGATGTAGCATGACTAGACACATTTTATTATTTAGAACACCTAATTCATTCAATAATTCTTTTGAGAAGTTTTGATAATAAGTTGTTTAGATATTTTGTATTTTACTGATGGTCATACTTCACTTCTTAGGATGCTTTAATGAAGAAAACTTACATCCATTCTAGCTTATGGTGGCCGATATCTGCCTTAGCAAAAGATTTGCGTACTTAGTTGAAATCAGTTAAAGGCACGAATTCAGTGCTTATAAGTAATATTTTTTAAGATTTCCAACGGTTTCTTCTAATCACTCTATGTGAGAATTTATTAATTTTTTATGATTGTATTTTATTATAATATCACAGAACTATATCGAAAATTGAAATAATATATCTGTTATTATTATTTTTTTAACAGATACTGGAGAAAATCAGTATGTGTTTTATTTATGAAGAATAAATAAGTTCTTTGAACACGTACGGATCAAGTAATTTAAAATATTGCTAAAGCGAATGAGATATAATGCCATAAAAACTATTCAAGAATGCATTATTTATTGTTTATTAGAAAAATTGATTAATTTATAAACTTTATATTTGACGATAAAGAACAGTCCAAGTGAAAATATTTACATAAACATAAATTTAATATCTAGGGAAACGCGGAATATAATATCTTTTGAGAAAAAGTAGATACCGATTTCCTCGAAACAGGTATTCATTAAAATGTTTTCGCAGAATCTGCATTTGTGATAATAAAAACATTCCAGGATTTTTTTCCTGGCATTAATTTTTGTTAGACAGTTATATTGATAAAATATAAATTGTTTCTATTACATGTTTTTAATATTCAACCAAGAAAAAATTAATATCTCGAGAATTAAAAGTCTCTAATAATAAAGCATACAGTGGTAATTTATTAAGTATTCTTTTTATATATTATAGTTCTGACGATTTGACAGAACGAGGATAGGTGACTAGCAGCTAAATGTATTTAGAACATTAATGTAGAACAGGAAATTAACTAATATCATTAATAGCACAACTACTTTAAAAGACGCTCAAAAACCGTTCAAAAGGCGTCTTTTTAACTAGTTGTGCTAAAAGTGATATTAGTGTATTAATGTTTGAGGTATTTTGAAGAATAGTCTAAATCTACTTCAAAGTCTAATAAAAACAGGCAGTTCCAGATTATCAAGCATTAATGTAGAATTGTGTTTAGACGAATCTGCAGAATCAGCGTGCATGCGACCAAATTTTTAGTCATTGTGGTAATATCTTTATGTTTACTGAAAGGATTGCCATATTTCCGGCTGATGCTCTCAAATACGTGATAAAACTAACTAAAAATGCATTCGTAAACTTGTTCTGTAAATGCATTATATGCAATATTCAACAAATATATTCATAAACACACACTACCGTTTTGAAACTATCATTCCAATTAACGCGATTTTCTTTCAATTCCACTACATGCATGGCTTTCACGCCTGTAAATATAATAGCCAGAAAAGTTTAAAACTCCTACGTCACTCACCAAACGATGGTGTAAATGTCAATTTGAATATTAATAACTTTAAATTATATATCTTGCAAAAGAATGCAAATTGCTTGCAAGCAAAATACGGGAAGCGATCAAGGGAAGAATTTTGTTCAAAATTAAATTTGTTTGTGGCATAAATCTGGAAAGTGTAACGACGCGACGCATATCATAATACCTCACTTAACTCTTAAATATGGAAGTCAAATTATAATTTTCGGCTGGAAGGAGATATTAAAATGAGGCGTAAAAGAGAATTTATTTATTTTCGATCTGCCGTTATTCAGTTATTAGTAGAGCGAGAGTTAAATTGAAAATTGCACGCATTGTGAATAAAACGATATCGTTGTTCACGGCTCTCGATTACTCAGACGCCTTTATTTCTTTTACCGTAAAAGAACGTATGGTTTTTAAAAAAATTTAGTGAATAGAGTTCAATGGTTAATTTTGAAAGCCCTATCAGCTGTATGCTATATGCAACACATAAAGAATATACAGAAGCGTTTATTCTAATAACGATTATTAAATGATACGCGCTGCAAGGCAATCTTTTATAGTTACCATTTAAATAGTTTAATATTCTTAACCATGTCATGAAAATCTTATACTCTTATATTTTTTGTTGATAAGCATACATTGGCAAGGTGTATCAATGTAAATGAGCTTTCGTCATTCTGTCTCAATACATTTTAATTTAGCATTCATAGTTGAATATCATTTGTATTGTATATATATATATATATATATATATATATATATATATTTACATAAAATTTAAAAATTTCGACCAGGGAAAACAAAAATGTTTTTAAAAAGTTGTTTTTAAAATTTTTAAAATAAAAAATTACTTGTTTCATTTATTTAATTCTCTAGGTACTAACTTACATGAGTTACATTATGAATAATCCAATATTAAAAACTCCGTATGTATTTAAATTTTGATAAATAAGTCAATTTAATATGGAAGATTAATTAATTTCTTTAATATCACTAAATATTTTTTCTACTTATTTAAAGCTAAAAATTTACTTGTGCATATAACAAATCGTTAATTGGCTATATGCACTTTCAAATATACTTAATGAAAGGAAAGATAGATTCTGGCAACACTAGATTCGAAGCTAAATATATTTCATTTATATATTTCATTTATATAAGCTAAATATATTTCATTTTCATATAAAAAATATGAAAACTTATAATAATTTCACTTAAATCAAAGATTTTTACAATCTAAAAGAACGGAAATTATTTTTTGAAGAAAACAAATAATTGAAGATATTTTGCATTGAAAAGTTAAAGAAAAAAGTATGTATTTTCAAAACATTAATTTTAGGAAGACAATTCCCATTCTAGTTATTTATTTTCCTGTTTCAGTTCGATTATTTTTGATGGCAATTTTGGAGATAGCGATACCGTAAAAATATTTGTATTTTGTATTGTCAGGCCTATTGTTGCCAGCTGACCCGGACAGAGGACAAAAAGAAGAAAAAAAAAACAGTAAAACTAAACCATCAAATTTTATAAATAAATTGTATGAGTAATATCGAAGTGTACGTTAAGAATCATTAAAATTTCACTCACCACACAGGCATAAGTTACAGGAAATAATTAAAGACCATAAGATCAACATACCTGAAAAAGAAAAACAATATATAAAAATAAAAAAAGGAGAAACTTTATAGAAAAAAGGGTCTTATTATCTATGCTTATTTTTTCTAAATTTTAATTGGCAATAAACTATAACTTTTCATAGCGGAATTTGTGAAAGTGTATTTGAACTATATTGTTTTAAACGTGGAAGGATAATTCATTAATATTTTTTTTTATATTATTATATCTACATAAGTGGTATGAAGAAACTTTTATTTATTTAATAGTATGCAATTCTAATGAAATCTATAAAACCCCTCTCTTTTCCAGTACATGCAAAAAGAAATATCGGTCTTTTCTGCTTTATCTAAATATATTTAAGAATATTTTTAAAAATAAAAGTGCCTGGTTAACATGTAAGAATACTAAAATTTTATATAAAATTTTAAAGTCCAGCTCATGTTAACATTTTTATTTCGAACACTGAATATATACTTTTCAAACTATTACAATGAAATCTGTACTATTTATAATAAATGAAAAATACGGTAACTCCTTGATTATCAGCGAAATTGGAAAGAACTGTAATGGCGGATAAAGAGAAAATAGACAATATGTTTTTTAATATTTATTCATAATTTCCAACTATTATTTCCGCAGTAAAGAAACATGTATACTCAAATTATTTTATTACATCAACGCAAATAATTTCATAAATAATTAAACAGCAGTTAGTCCTGTTTAGAATCTAATTTAAGTTTTATAACAAATGGATTCTGTCTTTTCTTTTTCCATTGTTAAAACACTTCTTCTTTATTTGAGATTTCAGATGTTTTAATAAATAATAGGGGGAAGTATATGATCGAAGGTTTATTGAATTTCTTTCTTTCTTCACCATTTTACATACTTATTTAAAAAGAAATCACACTACCTATTTGCATGAAATCTGTGCATGACTCCAAGAAAATATGTAAATACATTTTAAAAAATGCTATAACTATAATAGCTATAAAAATTATAATTATTTAAAACTATTCTTATCAGAAATCCGTAATATAGATCCATAACTACGCCAAATTTTATAGATAATGCATTTTAATGAGTGATCTAACAAAACCGATATTCTCAATTAAGTGATATTCTCAATTCAAAGCAGACGAGTCCAAATATTATTACCTCCCGACTAATGCATATCTAAGAAAATGAACCATCTCTTTGAAAGATATACGTATATAATTTTAAGAAATATAATATATATGTGTGCATTACATTTCTTAAAAAAAACCCTGTCTGAAAGTCAAGAACTATCAATATTACATGCAGAGACATTTGCATCCAATATTATGAAATGTCTTTTTTAGGGAACAGAACAAAAGTAACAAAACACTCAACAAAAAAATGTATTCTCATGTGAGTTTCCAGACAAATCTCACAGAAAGACTGAAGCATATTACTTTAAACATAAATCCTTCAGAAACGAGGATAAAGACACTGAGTATTTAAATATATAGACTGATTTATTTCATTTAATAAATTATTCTCACAAAATGCGGGAGCTTAATGCATTTATATAATTCTTTATTATGTATCTAATCCACTTTGCTATTCAGTAATATGGTCCAAACATTGGTGCATCAGGAAACAATGCTTTTGAAACTAGTTTAAAGCCTAAAAGACAATACTCTGTAGATGAATGTGTTCGCATCTTTTTTTTTTTCTTTTGGCAGCGTTATAAAACGAATGTAGTTGGGCAGAATCCATTATTCAATATTGACTCAACAAACTAAAAAACTGGAGTGGAGACGATTTATTTTACCCAAGAGGAATGGGCTTAGAGAATATTTTTATGGACTGCTTGTATTCTTTCAGATATAGAGGTGTATATCAATTTAATCCTTTTTCCATGTAGCAACAAGTATAAAATTAAACAAAACAGTCTGTAGAACTGTAAAAAAATTAACATATAACGTTTTCAATTGAACAATAAAATGTAAATTTTACATGTTAAGATTATATTAGAGTGTTTACCAACATAACATATTAATTTTTTTAGTTATAACTATAGGTCTTTCATGCACTAAATATTATCTTTAATTTCATTTTATTATTTGAAAAACTTTGATAATTCGTATTTTAAAATGTTACTCACAAACATCGGGATTGTTGACAATTTTAAAATTTGAAAAAACAAAATCATTCATTACATTTTTCCCCATACAAGGCAGATTTGGATTTTTAGACTCATCTCTACTTATTATAAAAGAAGGTGTCTGTGTGTGTGTGTGTGTGTGTGTGTCTGTCTGCAGCGTTACGGACAAACGGCTACACCTAGAAACACCAAATTTGGTATTCGGGAAGATGTAAATATGTAGTTGTGCACCTCGAAGCGATTTTTTCAAAATTCGACCTAGATTTTTTTTTTATTTTATGTTTTATGCGATTTTTGGCATTTTTTCTCACCTAATTCGTAATAACGGCGGAAATTACGCTCGCAGCAAAACGGCATTTGTATCATCGGATAGAGGAGAAAATTCTCTTTTAAAAACAGTTTGTTCTGAATACTTAACCTGATTTACCGATTTTTAGGAATTTTTTTACTAAACATCTGCTTCGCGATTGTTTTTCGTAAAATAATTTTAAAACTGTCGCATCTTGAATTCTATCCGTCATAACTTTTAGATATTTTGACAAATCGTGAAACATTCTTTTCTCCCTCGTTTAAAATAAAAACGAAAAAATTATGTAAATTAGATGATTTTTTACGAATTTTAATGCAGCCTAATGTTTAGAATTTAATAGCATCAACGCGATCTTACGCCATTCATTACATTGCGATCACGGCACGAGAATTTATGTTCGGCTGTTGCCACAGAAAGGATTAGAAAAAAGGGTTTTTTCAACCAATCGAGTTTTTAAATGGGATATCAGAATTTCAATTCGCAAGTGAGGATCTATGACGTCAAATGCTTTAAGATACCTAAAAATTACGCCATAAGTTTAACTCATTTATTCCAGCTCTATTTTCAACACAGGGAGACGATATTTTGATTAAAATTTACTGTAGAAATAAACTAAGAAATTCACGATTATTATTATTAGAAGTGGTATTTTAATCCGGTGCTTATTTAAAAATTGAAATGTTTTCACGGCGCTGAAAATGTTCATTTTAAAAGTTACAAAGTTCGTTTCAAAGCGCGATATATTAAAATTTTTCTATTTATTATTTTTATTTTTGGCATTTAATTTAGCGCAGGCGTTGCCTAACATACGCATGCAGGTTGCGAGTATAGTTTTATTTTAACGTTGAATTACGTTCCTCCATAAAGGTCACGCAAAGTTTTAATGATACAGTTTGAAAACAATTATGCGAAATATCGAAAGTAACTCCGAAATTAATCTACCGGGGTATCCTTTACGGCAGTCAAACAGTGACGTCATAAATTAAAAAAATGTGTGAAATTTGTAAACTCTGCAACTCTAACGCCCTGTCACAATTAAAATGGGAATAAGTAGCTCCTCGAGATTACACAGTTTGATGTTTTTTAGGAGACAGGACTATGGAGGATATAAAAGATATCGCTATTGGATATTTAAAATGGCACCCCTTGGATATTTTCTCCCCACAGTAAGATGAAATGGTTTGCGGCGCTAAATACGCCCATCTTATAAAACTATGTATAAATTAAATATATATGGAGAGTTTCCTTAATGGCAACCATTATGTGAAGTGATTATTATTTATGCTAATGCGTAAATTGCAAAGAATCGCCACAGAATCAAAAGATCCCATTGAGGCCAAATAATCTAAGCTGTTTCTTTTAAGGGAGCCTTGAAGAGGGAGAAGCGAGTATAGATAGTATTAATGTACGTAATAGGTAGTATTATTAGATTTGTAAAGATAGTATGAATAAATCGCAATGTACCACGTTAATAAATATTTCATGAAATTAAAAGTGTTTATCCTTTTTCAACGGTTGTCTTACAACCAACTAAACGAAAAGTAATTCTAATTTGCGTTAATATATCCCGCAGTCATTTCAACAGAGGGGATTACTTGAACTTTTTTAAAAATGAAATTCTGTTTTGTCACATGCAGATATGATTTTAGTAGTAAAATATTCCCTTCTTCCCGTATGAAGAGCCGGTGCGCAGCTATTTTAAAAACATCTCTTGAAAATAGCATAAATGAATTCAGAAGACCTCAAAACGTGTAAATACACCAAAATCTCGAAGTCGCATTTTTTTCATGATTGCAATACTTTCCTTATATGGTACATTTTCGGAAAGAAATAAATGGTGCTCCATTTCATGTAGTGTCTTGGGTATTTAATGCTACAACTTGAGCCTAAAAAACAGTATGATGTAGAAATAAGACATTTTGAAAGCCAGGAGTTCTCTGCAAACCATTAAGCTTTCCACTTTTTTGATAGTGAATGACACTGACGTAGTTTTTTGAGTCATTATACTGCAATGATCAGGTTAGTACTCATGACACAAACTTTACCTTAAGAGTCAAATAATTTTGCTCTTTTTTTTTTTTAAATTCCACATCACGAATAATTTCGAATTACACATGTAAGGAAAATTTTCGTTTCCTACCGTGCGAAGAACGGGCACGCAGCTAGTCAGTCCATAAAATTTGACATCATCGAATGCATGAACATAAGTTTCATCATTACGTTTGATAAGGAAAATTTTAACTTTGATAAATATATATGTTTTTCCTACTTCAGTATTTTATGAGTTAAAACCGTAAAATTACATTAGAAAGAAATTTATCAAATTTTTTGAACTTAACTGTATGCTTAACAAATTCATTTCCTATGTAAAACAATCTGGTGCATCTTTATGCGGTGTTGCAAAGAAAAAAAGAAAACTCACTAATATAATTGTACAACTTACAAATGTCAAAATTCAGACAGCTGTTTGATTCTTTCTAGAAGACTCATCTTCAATACGCATTTTTTGGAAACAGTGGGTTATTGAAAGGAAATTGTGATAAAAAGTCTTCATGTTAGAGCGTATTTTGATTAAAGAAACTACTTAGGGGTCGAATTTGGAATTAGTATCTCGTATGACGTTTTATTTAAAATATATTTCATAGTTTGTTAAAAGTATGCTACTTAAACAACTTTTAAGATATTGAAAGCTTGATCTGAAAGTAACTATTCTTTTCATGGAATGGTAATCAAAAACTACGTAATAATATCCACACGTACATTTAAATTATACCAAATGAATAATTATAACGTAACGATAATGAAAGCATCCTCCATGTGAATAAAGGAGAACATATTTAAAAAAAAGATTTTTTCTTATGAAAAGTCTGATACGCCATAAAATGAACAAAATCTTAAAATAAGAGTACCTCCATTAAATACACGTCATATGTATAAAGCCGCGATCTACCAAAAAATCTAAGAAAAAGAGCTGATTAATGGTTTTTCTTATCGCGCCTAGGATTTGTGTGTCAAGCACATCTATTCCCTTATGGAACTCGAAATTTCTAGAATCGGTGCAGATCCTTCCCAGTACACTTCTTATCGAATGCCAAGCTCTTTTAATAAATGAAACAAGGGTAGAATGGATAGAATTCTTTCACGTGAGAAATTAAGAGGAGTCATTCCTTTTCTTGTGTTTTTGTATTTAAAAAAAGGAGCTAATTACGCTAAAAGAATATTTTAAGTAGAATCTCGGATTTTATGTGTTCTGTCAAAATTATTTTAAGCTTTCAAATGCATGGCGCAGGATTTGGGCAAATATAAGAACGAAAGCAAAATGAGTATTTATGGAAATCAAAACCATTTTGTAGAACTTATAAGTCGTTTGTTTTAACCAAAATATTAAAAGGATATTGAGTAATCTACCGCAACAACCCTAGTTGCACAACTAGTTCAAATGACATCTTTAGAACTAGTTGTGCTACTAGAAAAATAACTCATGTTTTGTGTGAGTAACTGTTTTAATAAGTTTAATTTTGGATGTATTCAAATATTTCAATACATACAACAAGGTAATATCTACGTTCTATAGCATCTGATGGAAAAATTATATATTTTAATCAAATATTTACTTTGAATTCGGTAAAATTAAACTGGGTCAAATTTAATACATGATTAGAATAACAAATTAACTTTAAAATACGTTGCATTTCCTAATTAAAAAAAAGAATAAACATACTGTGTTTGAAATTTCAGTGAAATAAGTAGAAATGATACACGGTATTATAAAGAATTGCTCATGAATATTTCATAATATACAATTTTATGCAAATTGGATAGTTTAAATCGATACATTTTTCATCTTGTCGATCTGTTTTACAATTAAATTACTTGAGAGATTTTTTTTCTGAAATAATTCTTTAAAATAATTAATTTAAACCAAAAAATTCGTAAATTTCTTCTAAAATTTTAGAGGAATATTTAAGTAGTGAGAAATAATATTACTTTTTACTTGAAATTTTGAAAGTATAGTTTGACCTAATTTAATCAAACTCAATAAAATTTAAATGTTAAATTAAAAATCACATAAATTAACATAGCAACTTAAAACACAAAATAAAAAAATGCAATTTTGCATATTAATTAATTTTTAATATTGCGGAAAGATGAAGTTATTTGAATAAGAATAATTTTTAATTAATGCTTACAATATTATGTTCGTCATTTAATTAGATAGAGGCATGGGAGATGAATTTCTCTGAAACAGATGAAATCATGGATCCCACTACCCCCCTTTTCTAAATGTTATTATCGGAAATAGAATTGGCGTTTCATACATTTTTAACGCAGGATAATTCACAATGGGTTATCAACCCTTTTCGCACTATGACGTAAATGTGTACGTCATGAATTTGTCGTGACCCAAAACCGTCATGTACACCCTCCAAAAAAAGTATTCGAGCAAGAGAGAAATTTCCTACGTTGGTTTCGTATATTAAGAATTATTTATCACAGAATATTAATTAGGCTATGTATAAATATGACTTTCCATATTTATGTCAAGTTGTGCGTTTTTCAAAAACTCAATTATTATTTGCAAATCTAAAATAGGAAATTTCTCTCTTGCTCGAATACTTTTTTAGAGGGTGTACACGCGTAGTCATTATTCTGTTACAGTGTAGTTAGAGAATAATGACTGTTAGAGTACACTGTAACAGCCATTATACAGTTCTGTTGCAGTACACTGTGATTGTTGTTGCTTTATTACACTGTATGAAAATTGTGGTTTTGTAATGTGGTCTGTATATGTGAGTGGTATGATGCATTATCTGTTCTGTTTTGCCCACTAAATGGCGATGGATGTCCATCAAAATCACAAGGAATTTACTAGTTTAATTGACATTATCGCTAATGTCAATATGGTGCACAAGAAGTTAATTAGTAAGTCTCAAAAATTTGCAAAAAAAGTAAAAATGTACTGATCTGGACTAAATTTACCATAACAGCATTTAGTAAAATTGTACTTCATCCCTTTCCGTATAAAATTAATTAATAAATTATCATAATCACGTCAAACACGAGTTAATTATAGAAGTTGTGCTGAAAAAGCTCGGTCTCTCTTGCTTTATATATGTGTGCACAATTTTAAAACAATCTACAAAATTGTATTGATTTATTTTAACGGCATAACAAAATACAATGTATTATATATATATATACATACATACAGGGTGGTCCTAAACTATATGTCAAAAATGAAAAAGGTGGTAGAGAGTTCAAAGGCAATTCAAAATCACACAGCAACGTGAAATGCCTGTTAATAATTACTTTTGAAGAACTGTTGGTCTAAATTCTTAATCAAGTTTCATAAATAACGATTTTTTCTCCATGACTTTCATCAACGAAAGAAAATAGAATTTGTAAACAATCAGTTTTATTTGTGCTTTCTGTAAAAAAAAGGGCGATCGTTTTTGACAAACGATGGTCGGAAAGTTCACAGTTACTTCAACACTTCTTCCAACGTGATTATATTAACGATTACATGAAGATGACATTTGCAACCCCACATTTGTGTGTGATATTAAACCGTCTTGGTCCCCTCTACCTGCCTTCAAATTTTTGACACACAGTTCAGGACCGCCCTGTGTATATAACATATAAAATTGAGTAACCTTCCAAAATTCAGACTTTCTATAACTCCCCTCAAAATTCTATAGGGCGTAGCAACTTTAGTTATCAAACAAAGGATTTTTCTCAGGGTATAAACTTAATTAAAGAGCAACTGATACTATTTCCCTCGTTCTCATAACTTTTGGTCGCCATAGCTCTCAAGAATTTCCATACTATGGGACCTGGTCATTTTAAGTAAAAATGCCGCTCAGAGAGCAGATTTTTCAAGACCTCTGTTGCCATGTAAATCTGTGTGAAGGCCTGCTAATAAAATATGTTCTGAACCAGAAGTGTGGAGTAATTTACGTCGGTAGCCGCAGCCACGAGGACCGGGGATGCTGCAGTGCTCGCGGATTATCAAACGAATAGCGAACCGACTCTTAAATAACAACCGGCTGTCCATTTTTTTATTTTTCATATATGTGCAATGTGCATATATTAGCATTTGAACTAAAGTCTGGAGTTTAATTTACATTTACTTGTCTGGAATTCAGAATAGAATTAAAATTCGGAACTGAAACAAAGCTACGAGCTGTGATATAGGATTGACTGAAGTAGCAAGACAAGACTAAATATGGAATTCTTTTTTATTATCTAACAACCTATGAAAGACAACGAACGAAAAAAAGAAACAAAACATGAACACCTCGTATGTCTGAAAATGTATATAGTAGTTTTTGTTTAGGACGTAATAATGTTTATACATCAATAATTTTACATGTTATGCATGTTACTACAATTTTATTATACTATTTAATACAACTATATATTATACTATCCAATAACCGACTGAAATGTATGTCGAACGAAACAAAAAAGAACAACGAACGAAAAAAAAAAAAAAAAAAAACAGCAGCATGAACACCTCCTATATCTAAAAATGTGGGCAGTAGTTTTTTTTTAGAACGTAATAATGCTTATATATCCATTATCGTATGTGTTACACATGTTATAACTATTTTGTTACATTTTCAGCTCTTAAATTATATCATATCCAATAACCGACTGAAATGTACCTCGAACTGCTTTACTTCTGACTAACCTTTTAACGCCAATGTTTCCAATTGAGAACATCAAATTTAAATTTATTTTAAAAATGGAATTTTATCAGTACTGACTTGAAGAAATTAACAGATAAAGCTAAAAGATGACTTGACTTTTGAAAGAGAAGTTTCATTTTTATTATTAGTGGGAACTGGACAAAAAATCATGAAAACAGCCATTTTCATATATTTTTACAGTGCTACCTTGATTCACCCTCCCCAACCCCTTCAAACTTAATTCATATCTTTACTAAAATTTAAAAACAAGTACTTTTTCTTAATATTTCACTTATTAAATAAACTATCAATCTTTGTATTCCATTTTTTAAATCAATGTAAAAGTATAGTCAGAAACGACCCAAGCTCCGAATTGGGAACACAATGAGAGTTGTATACAATACTCTCCCCCCCCCCCCATTTAAATGACTAATATCGTTTAAATAACGCATTAGAAGACAAAATACACAGAAAATTAATTTAAATATGCCTGGGTCTCGGTCTGTAAAAGGCTAATAAGGAAGCAAGTCGCTTTTGTAATTGTAAAATAAAAAAAAATATTTTTCGAGGATGGTGAAAGAGAATCACACAGAATATGAAGTTAAGCATGTTCTCAATCATTGTTCAGTATTATTTCCAGCAATGGTTATCTTAACACAAGATGCATTGCTCATAAATCAATATTTGAAATATGGTTGCAGCGTAATAAAAATGTCGAGTTAAGGGTGTTCAAACGCCACGCTTAATTCGAATTCCTTTCAGTTAACGCAGGAATTGGTGTTGTACTTACACTTGAAAGTTGAAAAAAATTTTTAAATTACTACCGACAGATCTTTTGCAAATGCTTAAGTTTATATGCTAATTACAAGTAGCATGTATTTGCTTGCTAATAATTAGTATATTTTTGTGTCTTAACGTAGCAATATTTAACCCTTTGACGAGCGGTGATTGCGTCGTGAAACCATCTTATTTCAGCGCTTTCACTGCTAGCAGCAAAAAATATTTCTAAATGGATCCCAAGCTGAAAAAGTGCAGCCATTGCAATCCATTCCTTTAACTACTAAAATCATGGTGGTATATCGAATCGACCGAATCATTTTCCGAAACAGCTGGCTGTGCGGACTTTTTCGGCTTCGGACAGCTTCTCCAGTTGGTTTTCTATATTGATGTGAAAATGCTAACGCTTCAAAGGGTAAGTATCGAATATTTTTAGTCAGCTATTCTTATAAAAAAGACATCATTTCAAAATAAATGAAGAGTCATTTTAATTTATGTGATTTAATTTCCAATGTTGGAAATAGAAAAAAAAATATCATGCAGAGGTTTTCGTTTGAAAGAAAAAGTGGCCTAAACAATTAAAAGATGAAATATTTAGATAATTAAAAATAATTTTTATTTATCTATGTTTAATAACCAGTACAACTAAAAATACAATCTCAAATGAAAAAGTATTCTTCTTAGACAGTAGTGCTCTAAAATTCTGTTTTCTATTCCCGGAAAAAATAAATAAATAAAATGAACAAAAAAACTTTTCTTCTTGTTGATAAACCTTTTAAAGCTAATAATTAAAAAAAAACATATGCTGACTTATTAATGATACTTATATTAGCAATGTGTTCAAAATGCAACAGTTTATTACAATACGCTTAAAATTATTACTTCTAAAAAATCCAATAAATTGTACATATTTTATGCAATTATATAAAAAATACTGATTACTGTATGTAGTGCATATACCATTTTATATCAAGGACATTTTATTTAATGTTATTTACGCACATAATTTTCGTGTTAATACTGCCTCTGATTTGTCATGAAATTTCTTTTTTATCAAATATTTTAACCATTATTATACTTTGTATATGATCAAATCAATAAATAATTAAATATTTCAGCCTGTATTTAATCAAACAACTAACAGTTTTACACCGACAGTTTTAAATCCTACTATAATAATTGGTGTAAAAAACAGGGATACATAGTTAAAAATATTTAGTTACAAATTAACTTGTTAGATATAAATATTTTACGAAAAAAAAACAAGCTACTATTTCAAACTAAAAACTCATAAAATTACGTAAAATTTTGCTATGTAGATAATTTAAAATTCCGAAAAGGAATAAAAAAAGAATTTCAAAAGAAAATAACGACAAAATAAATCCCATTCAGGTATATCTTTTAAAATATTATGTGTGGAAATTAAATCCTCAGAGTGCATGATAATTAATGAAAATGATGAAATATAAAGCTTTTCTGTTAAATTATCTATCTATGAAATGTAGTAAAAAATTTACTTTCAAGCGTTAAATAAGTTTTGAATTTCAATGATTTTTTTTAAAATTCAATGCAGTTTGTAAATATATCCTGTCTTTGTGCATATTTTTTCTTTGTTATGTACAGAAAATTAAATTTTACTTTAAACTAAATGCTAGCGACAAAAATAGGCTGTATGTATGAGACGAAATAGGAAAAAAATGGTTCTAATTCAATTCAAATTCACTGTAAAGCTTGCATTTTTACATTTTTGCGCTGGTTTTTGAACATAGATAAATAGACATTTTAATTATCAGAATGATGCATATTTTAATTGGTTTCGAGACTTTTTTACTTCAGTTATAAATTCTCAGTAATCTCACTTTCACTTTACTTTCCCTAGCTTATTACACTATGCTCTAAAGGATATTTTACCTTTTTTTAAAACAATAACGATGTTTACTCACTTCGGATTTCCCCCAGATAAGCCTGACACTTGCTCATGTTGCTTGAGCTTTTGATAAATCCTGTAAATAGCGCACGTAATGTTTTACATGAAGCGTCTTTTATTACAATATGCATACATAGTACGTTATGTACTCAGACTGCCATGCTTTTAATTATCATAAGATACATATAAAATATAAAATTACAATTAGTAATTTTTCCTTGAAAAATATTTCTTACTCCCGCATGTTTGTTTTGCTGTAATACTCTTCTTACCAATAAAATGAGGATCCATATAAACAAGGAATTTAAATTATCTGATAACAATGATCATATTTACTATATAAATTTTATAAATAACATGGTTAATAGTTTTGCACTTACTAAGTAAGCAAGTATTAAAAAACAATACAGAAGAAAATATTAATACGCTGTAATATGAAAGGATTATTAAATAACAGCAAATGTACATTCTTGACTTTTGAAAAAATGAGAAAATTATGAAGAAACTGTATTAATTATGAAGAAAAGTATGTACTCATTTTCTTTCAAAAATGATTTTTTAACCATTCCTAAGCTCTATTTTCTGACACGTAGACTCTGAACTTGAAAAAGTGATACAGACACTACCAAATTCATTGGCTATATGAACTAGATACGATTGTAATATGTAACCAATAACAAAACATAAAAAATGCTCATGTCATATGTATCTGATGAATCCAAACGGAAAGTGTTATTTGGTGTGAGATATCATAAACGTAAATTATTTATTCTAATGTTAACAATCCGCAATTTGATCCTAAAAAGTTAAACTTCATTTCAACCTCTGTATTCAGCGTTCAATGCAGCAATAAACATAAAGGGAAAATCATGTCTATAACAGGGTGTTGGAGGCTATAAAAATTATGCTAACATACCAATATGAATCCTCGAAAGGTTTGAGTAAACTACTAGTGTTTTTGTATCAGGGAGTATGGCTCTGAAAGCTGCTTCTTAGACAAAAATGTATCCTCATAATAGATGTAATGCAGTTCTCCGAAAAATATTCTATTTTCAATTTATAACTTTAAAATGTTGCTTGGACATTTCAATAATTCGACAATTTCGGATATAAAAAATTAATTATTCAGGAAACTATAAAATGAAGGATTAATCTCTAACTACTTAAATCAATTATTTAAAAAAAATTTCCACCTCTGAAATCTTTTATTAATTGTCGTGTATTTCATTTTTCAACTTTTTCCGCTCACCATCTTCTTAAACTCGAATTTATTTTCTCTCTAGTGCCTCTTGATGTTCTGAATCGCAAGTGGAGTGAAAGTTAATTGCTTTGTTGGGCTGCACTACTTTTTTTTTCCATCATATGGTATATGTTTTGAATAATCCGATTCCGTTGCCAATAAGTCAGATCTAATTATGAAATTACGCCTGAACAAAAACAAATAAAAAACGAACTGATGATCTGTGTAATGTCACTAATTAATGAGATTTGTTCCTAATGCCGCTAATTAGAGTTCTGGGAATTTAATTATACTGTTATACCCACCATGTTTTTCATCAATTGCATTATCTAAGTTTTTTGTACAATCTCGGCATAATTTCGATGAATATCCGTTTATACTCTTACTGTGTTAAATTTTAGTCAAATTTTGGGGTTTTAAGTGACCAAGAGACGACAGCACAAAAAGATTGTTTGACTTCAAGGTATATTAGCTTCCTCCTGTTGTGCAGTAACGAACTTTTGTTGGAAATTTTTCTATGTAATTTACGGACAGCTCTTAATTAGGAAGAGGTTTCTAGATTCCACTAAAGCAAAATCTATTTATTTTTTGCGGAAAATGCTTTTTATAATAAATTGTGACATTATTAGGCTGGAAAATGAGAAATTGTTTTAACTATAATTTGCTTCAACTAAAACCTTTTGTACGTAACCTTTAGTAGGAAGTTTCTATTTATTTTTCATACCTTTTATTATACAAAGAGGCTGGGCTTTTTTAATTTAATTTCTCATATTTCCTAAACTTCTTGTACAGGAAAAATGCTTTTGGGCTTTTTACAGTTACTCCAGGAATAAATTGCATGTTTTAAACATATGTTTTAAAAAATTCTATAATAGATTTTGTGTTAAGCTTCTTTAATGAGAATTTCGGGGGGGGGATCCATAGATCCCTTTGACGCGCAGTGGTTGCGTCGCTAACCCACTCCCCCGCTCCTATTTCAGCGCTTTCACTGTAAAAAAATATGGTTAAAGGGTCCTAAAGCTGAAAAAGTACAACCGTTGCCATCGATCCATTTAACAACCAACCCCATGGCGGTCGATCGAATGGCCCATGTGGTACCACAGAGCTAAAGAAGTTTTCTGAGAAAAGTGGCTGCGCGGCTTCAATTGACAGGAGAAAATACAGGAGAAAAAGGAGACGGAGAATCATATAATAAGGGATATATTTCGGCAGCACTGTTGATCGCAAAATTTCCATGAATGGAAGAAATAATTTTTGAGAGCGTATGGCGGTAAAAACATTCAAATTAAGTATTGAGCTTTGATGTATTAGCGGCATAAACTGTGTTCATATTAATGCATACTAAACAATTCTACCAGAAGTATACAATTTACTATCTAACTTGCACTTATTTCTTTTAATGTTTTCTAATTTTAATCGCTAATGCTCAATTTTTTGTTAATTTGATTTATCAAAGTATTATTACTAGATAAATACTGTATATCTAACACCTATCTTAGTGAAGATCTTTTGAAGCTGCTAATGATTTCTTTTTTATATATTACTGGATAAAAATATTTGTAAAATGTAGACAGCTAGATCAAATGAATTGTTTACATCTCAGCTGGGGTTTTTGTAGACATTGAGATCTTATTTTAAGTAACTGCCCTGAAAGTTGATAAGTCGCTTGGTTAAATGTTAGGTTGGTTGCAATTTAATGCCACAAAATCCAGATAGAATATATAGCGTCAGTCAATGACTAAAGTAACATAGTTTAGTCATTAAGTAAAAAGTAAGATATAAAAATACGTTATTGCTATCAATGGATAGTAAAACTACGAAAATTTATAAAAAGTAAATAAAAGTAAGGAAAAAGCGACATATTTTGATGATGCTTCCAAAGACAATGCCTTTTTGGAAATTACAGGCAAATAAATTGAAAAAAGAATCACACGAGATTTATTTTAGCCTCATTAAAAAGTGCCTTTGAATCTTACATCAATCTGGTAGTCTTCAAAATTTAATCTACTGATTTTAAATGGTTTTTAATTTAAACAAAATGTGTAATGTCATATTTTTTGTTACCCCTTTCTCTCATTTTTCACCAATTGCTACAATTTCAAGACCTCCCCCCCCCTTCTCCCCTCCACGCATGACAACATTTGTAGACTGGCCAGTACATGTTTTTTCTTTCTGTGATAAAACAGCCATTTTTATATTTGAGAGTATTCTAATTAGCGAAGCTGTTAAAAGGTTGAATGTGTAAATCTGTAAGGTAGTCCACGTTGGTATTTCAAGAGAAGAACAAGGAAAGAGTTTAATGTCTGTTAGCTGGGTACTGGCAAGACACCTGCGAACTCTGAAGCCAAATGTAAGGGTGTGTGATGGACGATTTCTGTAAAATAAAGCAGATTATTATATAAAAAGGTGTTTCTATGAGGATGTGAAGGATGTGAAAGGATGCAATAGCATGTGTTCAGTGACAGAGTATGGGTGAGAGATGATTCAGGGAAAATGATAAAAATACTAGCTATAGTACGTCGGTGAGGTCTAAAAGCTCCGAAGCAAATATGTAGTGCAGTATGATGCACAGTATCAAGTGTTTTTTTTTTTTTTTTTGGCATAGATTGATAAGCTGAAGTTTAATAAAGTTTGATAAAGTTTGATCTATAAAGCTGATCTGAAAGTTAATTAGATGCTGGTAAAACCTTCAATATTTCCTGCAGAAAATCCTATAATATTTAAAATTCAATTCATTCATAAGTTAATATTTGTATTCAATAAAATGAAATACTTTATAAATAATTCTGTCAATCATTATGACTTTAGCTTGATTTCAGAGTTTCTGTAATCTATAACGAAAACTTTAATATTCATTGTTTACTTTTTATGTAAAAGGACTACTGATCTCAAAAAAATGATTTCGATTTTTTGTTTTTACTACTTGCTCAGTAAAAATCTTTACTTTTAAAAAAAGACAAGAAAGTTAATGTATAAAGAAATTTTATATAATATTTTTTTGATTATGCCTATTTTTAGGCCTTTCTTTTCTATTCGTAGAAAATACTTGATTTTTTGTGGTAACAATAAATTATGATACTATTTGTATTAAAAATTTTAAACTATACTAATATCACCTGACTATCACTGTTAATTGACGAATCCAGGTTAGAGAAATTCTTTATAAGCACAAATACCATGAAAGAGAGAAATAGTATGTGGTTTTCACTCATTTTAATACTCAACCGGTAAAAATTTTTTGTCTTGATTTGGATTTATGTTGTTTTGATGCAATTTTAACCAAACAAAGACTTATTATTCCTAATAAGGCAAATAAAATAATGTTATAGAACTTTAGAATCCATTAAAAAACCTCTTATCCTATTACTTCACTAGTAATACCTTGAAAGTCTATTTTACTAGCTATATACATTCCACATCCAATTACACAAAGATCTGCTAGCTTAACCGGAAAAAAAACGTGGATAGTATAACTCCTCATATATTTACGCGCCTTGTGTATCTTCAAATAGCTTCCTTGTTCCTTAAATGCGAATTTTTTCTACCTTAATCTTTCCAAACTTTCATTAAAACATATATTTAAAATGAGCTGAACCTTTTATCTGCAAAAACTCTACGTATCTCTAAGGCATAAAACTTACTTCTTTTAGTGCTGTAATGAAATTCAGCAAAACTTCTTTTGCTTGGTGGCTTTTTGATGACAGTTGCTAATTAAAACATGCACTTCCAAAATGTAAGAGCTGTATTTAAGTTTCTGACGTACGCGCATGACAAAGAGAATGCTACATTTTTATACTGAAATTAATTTATATAATGAAATGAAAATTTCTTTGTTCTTCCCTTTTACGAATAAAAGGAAAAGAAAGTTTTAGGAAAAGAGAAATTCAGCACAATATATAAGCAATTAACTCTTGCGCACATTTTTATGCACTTTCATCATAAAAGATATTAAATTAGTTAATTTTACATACTCAACATAAGTAAGCTTATAGGCAGAAAAAAAATTTGATTTTTGAGTTTTACAAATTAAGAATTTTTATCGGCAAATTCAGCATCCTAAAAAAGAGTAATTCATTATGTAACAAGCTTTAAACTCTTTCAACTATTTGTACATAGTCAGATAATTGAATAGTCTTAAAACTTACGATAATTCAAATCAAACAAGATTTGAAAACTGTATGTTCTTTTTACACATCTTATGTGCATATTTTATTCATTGCAGATAAGCATCGATTTATAAAATATTCCTTAGTATACTCTGCATATTCCTGACTATATTTACTAAAATGTAAAGGCATTATATACAGGGTGTTTCTGAACACTACGTACAAACTTGAAGCGGAGGTAGAAAACATCAATAGGAATGATAATCACTTAGTAAAGCACGTTCCCAAATGAATAAATAGATAGCGTTGTAAATGAGCTATCTACGTCAACAATTCAGTGAGAGTTGAACAAGAATAGTTTCTCTAACGTCAAGTTACTCTGACATTAACTTCGTTTATGTCCTAGCAGATAGGAAGACATGTACTGCTATATGGCTGAGATTTTCAAAGAGGTGAATACCATATCACCATAGATCAGTTGATTTATCGTCTTCTGATTTTTATTCGTGGTGTGCCATGAAGACGATTGTTGTTATGAAACGCCGGGAGTTTCTGAAACGGACCTTTCTGCAAGAATCGTCATCGCTTCTCTTACGATGACCGAAACGTTTGGTATGTTTGAAAATGTTCGCCAATTCATGCTACATAGTGTGCTTTTTAACTCCACGTACAAACTTGAAAGGGTAGTAGGAAATATCAAAAGAAATCAAAAACACAAAATAAATTAGGTTTCAAACACGGGTTTCTCGTTGTAGCTAGTGACTGAGTGAGAGTTGAACTGGAATAGCCCCACTAACGTCGAGTTAGCAGATGTTCGCGTCCTTTATGGCCCAGCGATTGGAAATGGATGCCCTGATGAGTGGAGGTGTCGGGAAAGATTTCGAACCAGGTGAAT
This sequence comes from Cheiracanthium punctorium, assembly GCA_038373885.1. Taxonomy (NCBI): domain Eukaryota; kingdom Metazoa; phylum Arthropoda; class Arachnida; order Araneae; family Cheiracanthiidae; genus Cheiracanthium; species Cheiracanthium punctorium. The sequence continues at coordinate 448,265 of JAWZYV010015281.1, forward strand.
ACCAAATCACCGAATATTCGCTACCAACACACGTCACTCTGATTCTTCAAATGTTTTCTACCTCCCCTCCAATTTTGTGCATGGAGTTCAGAAACACCCTCTATACATTTTCAAATTTCTTTTCCAAGGCAACTAATGTGATTATGAATTTCTCACATTCACATTCACATAACACATAACAAATTAAATCTCACTACATGTCCTGTAGAATTTTTTAGGCATTATTATATCAAATTGTAAAAATTATGAATTATTATTTCCATGCCTACATCTAAGAAAATCTTTTTTAGATGAAAAATAAAATTTAATAAAGATTCATTAAAAGGGATTTTGTAATATAGTATTGACTTATTTATTAATTTTATTTACATATATTATTTTTTTTCACTGGGTAAAAATATTTCTCGAAATAACTATTGTATTTTTCTTCATCTGAAAGCCAGTAATAATATTAATAATAATAATAATAATAATAGTGCATTTGTAATTTTATTTACAATCTATAAATTGCGTAGTAGAACAAATTATTTGAGGTGAAATATTGCACAGAAACGTCTTTTTTTAAAACTGCATTTAAATCACAAAATAGTAAGCATAAACCTGTCATTAGGGATTTATCAATTGCTACTTAAAAGAAATTTTCTTCTTTCCCTAGTTGGGAAAAAAATCATAATAATAAAAATAACGAATGTGTTATTTATTGAATAAAAAATATCCATTATCTTCTGCCCTGTTGTTTTGAAGAGATTGAAATTTTATTTTTCAGAGAATTGTGTTGTAAAGATAGATAAAAAGCGTTTTGTGCGGAAGTTTGTAGGAATAATCATGAAATAGTCATTTGCAAGATATATCTATTCGCACGCAACTCTTACATGATCACAGATAGGCTCACAAACTAATTTATTTTCGGTATTGTTTTGCTTTTTCATAAAAGTTTAGTACTTAATATCAGGAGAACACAACTTTTCACTAAACATAGTAAATATCTTAAAACACAAAAGTGCTTTCGCTTCATCATTTATTTAATAAGAAAAAAACGCCGCATAAAAATGTCTATTACAGAAAACTGTCCTTCTATAGTAGAAACACCTTTTGTTTGTACTTTTAACAAATTCATATTTAGATAGTAAACATAATTATATCAGTGCGCCTTTTTAATTCGAAAAGTGACTTAATACTTTTAATTCTGAGCAAGTGATTTATGCAAAACAACACTTGAGCATGCCTACATGTAACTACGTTTTCACATTATTATAACGCAGAATACATTTGCAATAAAAGACGATTTTAGCATAAAATCAATTAGATGTATATTAAGAAAAAAAAGTATAATGCGAAAATATTGCATTCTGTAGTATTTAATGCTGTACTCAATACAGTGTAATGTTTGTGTAAGTAAGCTCTGCCCATTTCGAAAAAAGCCTGAGCAATAATTTGAAGTTGATTTCATGAATAAAATTATAATAATTCTTTATGATATTTATAATTTACTTGAGAAATATTGTACGATAAGTAATAAAAAACGGAAAGATATGGATTATTTCAAGAAGTTTTTTTGTTAATTATTGTTGTTAATGGTGTTAAAGATCGTACTTTAAGTAATAACGCTAGAAGTTCACAAAGTCATTATTTATAGGTCTAAAACAAATTTTATTATACAAATAACGTCAACCTCGAACAAAGTTTCATATACTGTATGTAATATTTAGGGAATCCAATAGCGCATTATTTTTCATTTCGTGGGTCTTTAGAACTGCGATTTATTGATCCAGCGAGATCTAGCTACACCATGTAACAACAGATATAAGTGTGAAGAGATATTAAGCATTATCACGTTTTAATATTAGTCAAATAACTAATCATTAATTCGGCCAATAATTTACAGAAATATGATAACTATAGTCATTACATTCATACAAACATATTTATTGTTATTTCACTGGAAAAAAGAATATAAAAGACTACGAGTCTAATGAATCATCTTCTACCCTTGATCAAATTTCGGCAACGGATAAAGCACTTGACGGTTTGGATTATCCGATTCGATTGGTCTCGGTTTTATTATCAACTAGCTGCGTGCCCATTCTTCGCACGGTAGGAAACGAAAATTTTCCTTACATGTGTAATTCGAATTTATTCGTGATGTGGAATTTAAAGAAAAAGAGCAAAATTATTTGACTCTGGATGTAAAGTTTGCGTCACGAGTATTAACCTGGCATCATTGCAGTATAATGACTCAAAAAACTACGTCAGTGTCATTCACTATCAAAAAAGTGGAAAGCTTAATGGTTTGCAGAGAACTCCTGGCTTTCAAAATGTCTTATTTCTACATCATACTGTTTTTTAGGCTCAAGTTGTAGCATTAAATACCTAAGACACTACATGGAATGGACAACCATTTATTTCTTTCCGAACATGTACCATATAAGGAAAGTATTGTAATCATGAAAAAATTCGACTTCGAGATTTTAGTGTATTTACACGTTTTGAGGTCTTCTGAATTCATTTATGCTATTTTCAAGAGATGTTTTTAAGATAACTGCGCACCCGCTCTTCATACGGGAATAAGCGAATATTTTACTACTAAAATCATATCTGCATCATATCGCAGAGTTGCAGAGTTTACAAATTTCACGCTTTTTTTTAATTTATGACGTCACTGTTTGACTGCCGTAAAGGATACCCCAGTTGGTTGAGGGAGTTAATTTCGATATTTCGCATAGTAGTTTTCAAACGGTATCATTAAAACTTTGCATTATGTAGGACCTTTATGAAGGAACGTAATTCAACGTTAAAATAAAACTATACTCGCAGCCTGCATGCATATGTTAGGCAACGTCTGCGCCATAATTAAATGTCAAAAATAAAAATAGTAAATAAAAAAATTTTAATATATCGCGCTTTGAAAAGAACTTTCTAATTTTTAAAATAAACATTTTCAGCACCGTGAAGACATTTCAATTTTTAAATAAGCACCGGATTAAAATACCACTTCTAATAATAATAATCGTGAATTTCTTAGTTTATTTCTACAGTAAATTTTAATCAAAATATCGTCTCCCTGTGTTGAAAATAGAGCTGGAATAAATGAGTTAAAATTATGGCGTAATTTTTACGTATCTTAAAGCATTTGACTTCATAGATCCTCACTTGTGAATTGAAATTCCGATATCCCATTTAAAAACTCGATTGGTTGAGAAAACCCTTTTTTTCTAATCCTTTCTGTGGCAACAACCGAAGATAAATTGTCGTGCCGTGATCGCAATGTAATGAATGGCGTAAGATCGCGTTGATGCTATTAAATTCTAAGCATTAGGCTGCATTAAAATTCATAAAAAATCATCTAATTTACATAATTTTTTCGTTTTTATTTTAAAAGAGGGAGAAAAGAATGTTTCACGATTTGTCAAAATATCAAAAAGTTATGACGGATAGAATTCAAGATGCGACAGTTTTAAGATTATTTTACGAAACAATTCGCCGAAGCAAATGCTTAGTAAAAAAATTCCTAAAAATCGGTAAATCATGCTACGTATTCAGAACGAACTGTTTTTAAAAGAAAATTTTCTCCTCTATCCGATGATACAAATGCCGTTTTTCTGCGAGCGTAATTTCCGCAGTCATTACGAATTAGGTGTGAAAAAATGTCAAAAATCGCATAAAACATAAAATAAAAAAAAATCTAGGTCGAATTTTGAAAAAATCGCTTCGAGCTGCACAACTACATATTTACATCTTCCCGAGTACCAAATTTGGTGTTTCTAGGTGTAGCCGTTTGTCCGTAACGCTGCCGACAGACACACACACACAGGCACACAGACACCTTCTTTTATAATAAGTAGAGATAAATAGAGATAAATAACCACACACAGCTTCAAGTACGCTACCTCGTGATCTACTTTTTTCAGAGAGACTCGTTTCTTTATAATAGCAAAGTTTAGTTCTCATTCATTTTTTTCTTTGATTCTACGAAACCTTGAAGCAGCCAAACATTTTATTGGGCTAATTAAGATTCATCTTTGAAATACATTACTGGTTCTTGTTCTTCATGTTTAGTCCACCCGCTTTTGGTTTCGATATCGTCGTCCATATTTTTATTAACATTTTTTAAGTATACTGACGATGTCTGGGATCTCACTTTTTATTAGTCGAAGATCCAGTATTTTTAAAAAATAATCTTACTTTATCACACTGTAGAGATCTGAAACACAGTTGGTTTCAAGGTCTGGCTGGGCATGATTATATAGATATTGCGAAATAGTGCTCACATCTGTTCTCTGCTGAATGTGAGCTTAAAGTGTAATTTTTAAGCGATCACTTATGTCTACAATCTAACTCATTTTTTTTTCGTTTTGTTTCCAGGAACTTTATTCTCGTATCAGCTTTTTTAAATTCCTGCCTCATTTCCCAAAATGCAAATTTACATTGATTTTCAAGAAAAAGTCACAAGCGTTAAAATTGATCGAATAAATGCTTATAAATTTGAATCATTAAAACTATCTTTCAAAATAATGAATATAATAAAACAATAACATAAATTAAACAAATATAGAGAATAATACGGTTGGAATCAGCAGTAATTGTTTGGAACCCCACGGAAAATAAACTTGTTTTTATTTGAATGGGTACATTTCAATATATCAGATTATTAAGATAGAAACGAATGCAAATAAAAAGTACCGTTAGAATCCGCTATTCACTGCACTGTTATTGTTAAATTCTATTAATTTTCGTCCTTATATTATAGCATTCTATTATTTTTTACAATAATACTGTTAAATTTAATTATTCTTTACACTGCTGTTGTTAGATAATGTTATTCTTCACATGGTATTGTTAGATTCTATTACTTACACAGGTATTGTTAAATTTTTTATTTACACCGGTATTGTTAGATGCTACTTTTTACACTGTTATTGCTGCATCATGTTATACTTCACTTCGTATTGACAGGGTCTACTACTTACACAGGTATTGTTAAATTCTTTTATTTAGACTGGTATTGTTAGATCATATTACTCTTTACATTCATATCGTTAATTCAATTATTATTCATAATGGTAGTGTTAGATTCAATTGCTCTTTACTAAGGTATTGTTAGTTAATATTATCGCACATTTGGTATTTTCATAGCCATTGTCTTCGCAAATCTAAATATTTAATACTGTTGATAAATGAGGATTTTACACTCCTATTCAGTAACTAATCAATTTATTTTTATCTAGAACTTTAATTTGTTTCGTGCATTTTTTATTTGTTCAATTAAATGTTCAACCTCCTTAACACTGTACTTGTGTTTAAGTTATATCATTTGATATCGAACTGTGTTTACGCCTAATAAAGTTGTGCTTACAAGAGAATTTATAAGGGAAGCAACCAGAGATAAATAATTTTAACTGATCGATTTTTGCAGTAATGTTTTCTTCATTTTGATACATGGGCAGTGCTTTCAGAATTCCGTCACCATTGACGCTAACATTCTCAAAAAAACGCACCTACATTCTAATTAACCCTTTCGGTACGCGGTTTTGTGTACGAGGAAGTTTTTCACAAGAGTGGTTGCACTGTAAGTGATCGTAAGCCGCGAAAACGTGTTTTGTGGCATCCATCGAAAAACCAAAAGTTTGTTGTATTCTAACACAAGAATTACTGTTTACAAAGAGTTTATTTTATTATATCACCCGAATTTTTGGCAGCTATAGTAATCATACCCACATAACTTTCCGTGAATGCAGATTTTACGTGGAGCAACGGTAGTACTCAAAAGAATGTTCCTCGGATTACGCCATCGGGCGATAGTAGCACCCATAGAACATTTCGTCGATGCTCACAATAGGCGGCAGGAGTACCAAGAGAACGTTCTGTGACCACCACCAGTAGGTGCCAGTAGTGACGAAAGGATTAAAACTTCGTAGCTATGATAATTTATACTGTTACGAAAATCGCCAAGTGGGTGTATTTCAAAACAGTTCAAACAGCACAGTAAACAAAAAGAACACTTTATTTTACGGCTCGCAGCTCAATAGCTCAAAAAAATACAAGAAACTTTAGCATACGCTAACTAAAATCACAAATAAGCCTAACAGAATCAACCGTGCGTTTCAAAGTCTGTCACTCAACTGAACTCCCCGGAGAGAGATCCTAGCGCTTTTATGAAGATGATGACGTCACCAGAATTACCGAGAAATTTCTGGAACAATCTAATCAAATTGAAATATGGTCTCGAGACATGAATTTTCTAGAAGCCACCATTTGCCGCCAAATCCGTCGCCAAGTCGCCAAGATGATCGCCAAGTTTGTCGCCAATACTACAGGGTTATCATTATCAGAGGACCGCTATTATGCCTGCAAAACTAGTTTCACGGCGGCACATGCAATACGGGAGCAAATTAAAGCCGGATTCATACTGGCCGTGTCGCACCGCTAAGACGCCGCAATGACGTCACGTGGCGGAGCAACACGGCGCCCGCGCGGCGAGCGCCGAGGGTTTGCGCATTATCTGGCGAGAACAGATATTCCGCAGCGACCGCAAAGCTACAGCCAATTACAGAAGAGCTTTTACAGCTACAGCCAATTACAGAAGAGCATTGGTGTATTTACTTGCGGCACCGCAAGCTCGCCGCGCGGACAGTCAACGGTCCAAAACGGCGAAACAGTACGGCATGGTTGCGGAGCGGCGCGGCAGATATGAATCCACCTTAAGTTATTATTTTCGCAACAATAGTTAAGGTATTTCAATGTAAACATTGTTACATTTACAGTCTGCGTGACATTAGTGCATATTGCGCATTGTAAAGAACTTTTCAGGGAAGTGATTTCCAAAAATCCGCATTCTGAGGAAATTCTATAATACGAAAGCTTCCATTTCCAATGCGATATACGTTGATAATGCAAAATATTCTAGGCAAGATAATATTTATTTTCTTAACATCATATTTCAAAGCTTGAAATGTATGATTAAAGTTGTATGAAGTTCGTTCATGTTAAATTAATGTGCCATATTTTAATAGAAGCTATCAAACGCAAACACATACTAAATTTGGACACAAAATTTATTCATAAACAATAGCTTTAATTAATTTACAGACGCTTACAAGAGTATTATTTTTGGGCACTACTTTTCTGCCAATAAATGTCAACAAATAAATTATGACAAGCTCCATAAACGCAATAAATGAACTCGAAATAGGAAACATTGCCTTAGGAAAAGAAAGTATTGGAAAAGTCTTATGGAGGTGAGCAAAAAAAGTTCCATGTTATTGAGACACATACATATTCCTAAGCAAATACGTAGACTGTCAAAATACACAAATGTTGTATTTGCATTTTTACAACAATGCAAATTGTTTTTGAAAGAAAAAATAAAACCATTTTAAGGGAAACTACGAGTCTTACTGAATTATTTGATGAACAGCTACATCCAAACTGCACAAATGGGTAAAAATGTAACCTTAATCTTTTAAGTCCTATAAAACAAGGATAAACATATGATTTTTCACGTCAGAATAACTTTTTCTAATATACTTTTATATATGGTTGTAGTCACCCCACTTAGAAAAAAAAAACGGTGCCGGTAATTATCACCAAAATTAAAAACATGTTGAAAGCTCTTGAATACTTTACCAACGTACTTTTTAATATGAATTAGCTTGAATGAAAAAGCCTTATAGATTTACTATATGACATGTCATACAAAGAATATAAAGTATATGTTCAATTATGTGTGCCGTTCAAAAAATGAAATAAATTCCGATAAATACATTAAAAGTATGAAAATGTTATTTAATTTGTACAGAGTGATATTATTAATAAAACATTGACATTCAGCAATTAGGAGCATAGCAGTTGGTAACAGATTAGGAAATAATTGGTACTTGAATGTCTGACTTTTTAAATGAAGTTAACTGAGATCATTGACTTTGGATACCTATTTCACATTTTTAAATCTGTTTAAAACATTCTGAAGACTAATGAGAAAAGATGACACGATAAATCCTTTATAGTTAGACAGTTCATTGAAGCATATTTTCCCAGACATTAATTTAATAGTTCTCTTTAAGGTGTTATTATTGAAAGGAATTTCATTATTTGCTGCTTGTTAATAATGCTTAACGACAAATGATTATTTTCACATACCTGCAGAAGTTTTTTTTTTTTTTTTATAGGCATAGCTTTATAACATACACTTTTTTTGTTAGTTTGAAAAATCAGGTATTTACAAAATATTTTGGCATCCCCCGATATTACCTGAAGAAATATGATAATAATTTTTCTTAAAAGGTTAAGTGAGCGTTACAAGAGTCTTCCTGTGTACAGTATTTGATTTAATTGAGTTAAGTATTGTAAAATTATGAAAGAAACTCTATGTACGTTTCTTGGTAAGGTATTTAAAAAATGAATTCCGAAATTTGGCATTTACGACATCTATGAACAGGAGACATATTTCCCAGCCTTTTAAAATTTATTTTTATTTATTTATTTATTCATTTGTTTTAAAGGATAATCACTGAATAAAATACTAATGTCTAGCATTTAAGAACAAACTATTTTATGATTATAATAGTAAGAATTGATGTTTTTTTTTTTTTTTAAATTCAACTCTGTTGGTTCCATTTTAGACGTCCTAATAGTTAAGCTAGATAATGATATGGTCTGCAATGGCTATGTACCTCCATTGTAATAATGAAAGCATCAAAATCTCACATTTTAGGTTAGCAGAGTTCTATAAACTGAATGAGCCAATAAAAGAGTAATTTTTGCCATTGTTGTACTGTGCAGTACTATATTAAGGCAAACATACACCAGAAGTATTAGCCTATTCGGATGTTTGTACGAATTACTTTTTAGGAGGTCCTAATGCGTATTCACTTTGCATCTAGAGAAAAACGCCCCAAACTCCAGATCGTTAAATTGACAGCCGAGCGGTTGGGCAGAATTATGGACCTCCACACTTTAGCCGTGGTTTTCTTTAGCCGTGGAAGATTTAAAGTAAAAAGTAAATGTACAGGGTGATTCGTAATTATTTTTACCAAATTTAAGAGGCGATAGGGCACATAATAAGGTATCAGAATCACGTGTCGGCAACGTCGACTTTATGTAGCTGTTCATAATCACTTTAGAAAAAGTGCTGAAATAACAGAGAACTTTCCGACAATTGTTCGTCAAAAACTAATGCATTTTTCTCAGAAAGCAGGGGACTAAAGTTCAATTAATTCTTTTATTTCATTGATGAAATTTTAGGAGACGAGCCTATTGTTTATTAAACTTGGTTAAGAAATTAGACGAACACTTCAACACTTTTCCGAAATTAATTATTACCGGATAACTGAAAAGTGCGGCTTTGATCCCACATTTCTATGTGATTTTGAGTCCTTGTTACGTGTCCCGTCTGCCCTTAAATATTGTAAAAACAATTACGAATCAACCTGTAGATAGCCCCTCAGTATGTCAAAAGTTATAAATAGGAATATAGGAAACATTACGCTAAAATTTTTGAAGAGACTCAAGAAATAGACTCAAGAAATCAATAAATTTCAATTTATTTTATTTTATTATTTTATTTTATTTATTTAATTACTTTTTTGTGGGGGGGGGGCTGAAGAGAAAGACGACGAAGATTTATATATTTCGGCAAAAATTTGTCCTTAGATATTTATTGTTCATTCCTATGTTAATTTTTTTCCGCATTGTGATGGAGATCACATATCTAATTTAATAATCATTTACTTTGGCTTTCTTTAATGCAATCTATCCAAAATCAAGAATTATAAATCACTTCTGTTTTTCATTTTTCTGCCATTTCGGTTTTTAAATTTGTATATTTGCTTTTCCCCGTATGCCTACTCTTTTTGTTTATTCGTCTCTTCGGACCGGTGTGCTAAAAATAGATTTTATTTGCGTTCGTTTGCAAAATCCACGGCTTTTTGTTTCTCCTCATTTGGCATAGCGTTGGCGTAAGTTATTTTTTGTTGCCCTGCCTCGTCTTCAAAATTATTTGCTCGCGATTACGTCATTTTTAATTTTATTGGATTATCTGTTGGGGTTGCTCTGGAATTGGCGTTTTTTATCTCGACCAAGTTATTGTTCTCGCCAATGTGTAATAATGTGCTGGCGTAATTTTTAAGTCATTCCATCTTAATTGCACTGTCCATATAGGACGTAATTTTATTTTAGCTGAGCCACCACCGCCCGTTATAATAATGTTTCAATAGTATATGTTTAATAAAATAGTTTCAAGTATTTAACGTCTCCTTTTTATATTGCAACTAAGTGTATATCGTACCTGGTTTATTCATGTCACAACGCAACTTAATAATTTAAAACAGTCAAACGAATTAACCTTCTTTACATAAATTGAAGAAAGCCAAAGTGAATGATTATTAAATTAGATATGTGATCTAAATCACACGCATTATAACTAAACACCCACAAAACAAAACAACAGCAACAAAAATTTTAAAAAAGTTGTTTTTTAATTAACATATTTTATTAAACATATTTTAGCATTAAATAATTCATTTTCTGCTTTTAAATGTGTAACAACTGCTACTACTACTTAACACTGCAAGCTGCATATGATTGCATAGTAATTTGAATCTGCGATGATTGCAAGAGTCCAGATGATGCAGACTGTCTACCCCGAGCTATTACAGCTATACTCCAATTACTACGACTGTTTGATTTTACAATGCACTGAAACAGTGTGTCAGCGGCTAATGATTTGTGTTTATTTCAATTAATTACAACTCTCTTATTCATTTACATGTTAATGCGCAAATCGAAATCCATCTTAAATTGCGTTATTGTCAAAAACAAAAGTGAGTTGGTGCTATTATAACGATTTCATGAAATAAAAAAAAAATCTTCGATATGCATGCTCTCTTCTTATTAATTATTTTTCTACGTCAGCATACGGAAAATGTAATTTAATTTTCACAAAAGTGTTGTTTGTTTTTCGCAAAATTTCATCTTAAGGTGATTGTTTTCCTGAGCTTTATTAAACATTGTAAAGTCAGAAAGAGGACTTAATTTTATTACTTTATTTTTCATACAACAATTCCCATTAAAATATAATTCCAAATGTGTCGATTATGAAATTCTCAAGCTATCTTTAATTAAGGAAAAATCACAAAAATAACGGTTATTCAAAAATTGCTTGTAAAATTTTATGAATTTGATAGAGAGTATACAACGGATGTTAAGCTGTAAAATAACATGGAAAGAAGTTACCTGAATATGATGTTATAGAAGTTAGCACATGTAAAAAGTCAACAAATTGTATGTACCAGTTTGGTATAGAAAAAATACCTTCAATATGGCATAAGATCTTGCCTAGAAGTAATTCAGAACTAGGGTGGAGCAAAAAATACTTTTTCTCGAAATTCACATTGCCTGAGTATGAAATGGTGTGAAACTGATAAGAACAAATGAACTCCAAATTTCAGCTCAAAATATTGCTATCTTCAGGTTACACACCTCAAGTGAATATATTCCCAGTGTCTTTTTTAGTCTTATATGAATTTCTATTGAAATAATTTCGTTTAATTAATTAATTGAATAATTAATACTCCAATATACCTGCTCTAGCAAAGAACAACGGACAGTTCGGGCATTTGGTCTATCTTGGAGATTTAGGGAATCTCATCGTCAGTCGTTTTCCGACATTTGGCTTCCTGACTAAAGAAATCGTCATCATTTACTGAGATATATTCCATTTCTGAATCAGAACCTAAGTCGACGTTTGCTTCTAAATCTACGATTTTCAGCACTGACATGCGATAATAACGTATTAATAAAGCAATTTAAGAATGAAAACATAACTAATTATTCAATTAATTAATTAAACATTATTATTTTAATAAAAATAAGCTAGAAATGTAGTCGCTTGAGTTGTGGAACCTGAAGATGACAATATTTTGAGCTAAAATTTGGAAGCAATTTGTTCTTAGCAATTCCGCACCATTTAATGACACAGGCAGTGTGAATTTTGAAATAAAGTTTTTTTTCGCTCCACCCTATTCAGCACCCACAACGATGTGCGATGATGTCAATTATAAGATCAATCAGTTTCGTTGGAAGCGAGATCCGTTGCTCTTGCAAAGCAGTTACAAACGGGTCAAGGGTCTCTGGAGGAGGATTGAGCGCAGCTATAAGTCTTCCTAAATCACTCCAGAGAATCTCGATAGGATTTAGTTCCGGTAATCGAGCTGTCCTCTTCATGCACTGAATTGTTCACTGCTGAAGCCAATCATCCACGATGTGAGCCCTGTGTGGTCAAGAATTATAGGATTTCCTGAAGGGGGAAATCATCGCCTATTGCCCCGCCATAAGAAGGCACATCAAGGGCACAACAGGGATGCAAGTTCTATAGGTTTGAACCTTCACGGGACCATGTCTTTCAACATGGAGGTCTGTTTGTCCACCGAACGAGATTCCACCCCAAACAAAGACACTGCCTTCTGAGTATGAATCTCTATCGTGAAAGATTGGTAACGGGTTCCAAGATGTCCTGGAAATCAAACAACGCCTGCTATCGCTATACAGACTAAACCTGGACTCATCCGTAAAGAGAACAACGCTCCACTGATTAGCCGTCTAGTGGACATGTTGATGTGCCCTCCCGAAATATTTCCTTCGATGGCTTGATGTCAGTATCACGCAAATGGCTAGTTGCCTCGTGTACCGAGCACCTTCGTGAAGTCTTGACATAGACATTAATCTTCCATTGAATGCAGTAAGGGAGGATCTGAGTAGAGCCGGAGCTGCGATTCTATTCTTTGGCGAGCATAAGCATTTTTTTGGTACATTTCTTAAGAGCTGGCAACCTACCTTATAGGTTTACGGTTTTGAAAACTGTCTGCCCTCCGACTGATACCTAAGTTCCTTCCAGAATTTATTAACATTTAAATTTTTTCGTGATATCCAGAGCGGGCAGTACACATGTCCAGGGTAGCACTTTTTAATTGCAATTTTCTTTATATAACATAATAAAGCAGAAGCCTGCTAAAATACCAAATTTCTAGAACTGCTAAACTGCGCAGTTTTAATTCAGTTGGTAAAAAGGAATTCGTTTTCAAAACTGCTACTACTACAAGGCCCCTTGTAATTCCTTTGTAATTTTGCAGACAGCCATCAATAATTACAATACTCGCGATTCATCTAACACGACCTCAAAAGTTAATAAAAGGGGCTGAAGTATCCTGGGAGAAGATTTTCGCGTGACAGCAACTGCCTAGTAAAGCCTGTATCAAATCTCCCAATAAAATTATGTAATCGCAGTTCGACTCGTTCTTCCACCAGCAGCCGCACGCTTCCCGAGGATTGCATCGACGTTTGCCGACCAGCAAAGACTTTCTGTCGGCCAGGATGTTACAGTAAAGGTTCTAAGCCAGAGTCCCGAGCCGCCTTGCCTAATACCCAACGCCGCACCAAACCACTCACTACATTTTTTTACATATATAAATATATATCTTGGTTAAATATTATAAAATATATTAATGCATGGGTAAATTCTTGATGCATTAAAAATAGGAAAACCCAATTTCATTAAAAAAAAACAAATAACACAATAAAAATATTATTTTCATATTTATTTTATTTTTATTTTTTATCTCTTCGCTATTTTTACCGCGAGCATAAGAACAATAATGGTCATCAGCACGGGTCATAATCATTGTTCGTCCTTGCCTAAACTCCTAGATGCTGAATATGTAGTTAGAAATTCCTGCCAAAGTCTAGGAACCATAAAAGAACTGACATTTAACCATCTGGCCACTTTTGCCTGACCACTTTTCCCTGCTTTTGTACCTTGCCTCTGGTCTCCCGATAATTCTAAAGCACAGCCCTTCGAGAATATTATTCCTGAAGGTCATTGTTACGAATTGTCTATCCCCGATTTCTTACCTTACAATGCAGATTTACTCAGCAACACTTCTTTAAAACATATTACAATTTCATGAGGATTAGCTTATTTTTAGTGAGTTATCGGTATTTTCCTTAATTTTATGAAAAATATTTTATGTATGCATTCAAAGTTACCTATGTAATATTAATTGAAATATTTTGATTGATAAATTTCAAGAAATTTAATACCCTTATATTGTTTTTTTTTTTTTTTTGTCCCTATAGAAATATTTTAAAATGCCACTATATATTTCTTCGCGAAAAAAATGTATTACTACGATACGATTTATAAATTGCTCAGCAATAACCTTGATGTGTTCTTGGAATATTTTCTATCTCTTTCAAAGTAAAATAAAATTTGGAACCTCACCAATTTGCATACGGTAAAAATTGTTACTAATTTATTTTAAATAGAACTTTATCATCATATTTTAAGCAATTTCCTCTCATAGCGTTTAACAGTTGGGGAGGGGGATGAGGTTATACCCATTTAAAAATTTTTAAATTATACGTATGTCAATTAAATTATATACTATCCATTCACACTAATAATTTCACCAATTTCACCACCTACTTTTGATATCAACGCGAAATTTCAAATCATATAAGACAGGTGGCAGCACATTGCAGTAGAGCGTATATAAAGGGTGTCTGAGGGTATCGGAAAACATTGTTATCGTTGACGTAATGTGGAAACGGAGCGATTTATCCGACATCCAAATGAGCATGGTCTTTGGCTTGCTGGCCTAGGGTGGAAGCATTTCCGAAACGGCTGGTTTTGTAAACTGCTCGCGTGAGGGCGTGGTAAAAGTATAGCGTTCATGGCAAAATGGCACTATTTAAAAACAACGACGTGCCAAATGTGGTGCACTATGGGCTATAGATGACAGCAGTGAACGATGGCTGTGGTGATAGTGTTCAAGCGAATAGACGTGCAACCGTTAAGCAGTCCTCAACGACTGGCTGGAGGAGGGAGCATCACGGTCTGGGCACGTTTTCTTAGCATTCTCTGACAGCACTCATCATTGTGGAAAGCAAGATGAATCAACAAAAGTATCCTTGCGGACAATGTCCACCTGCTTCATGCAAATTGTTTTTCCTCAGGATGATGGCATCTACTAAAAGGACAATGTGAGGTGTCATACACGTGTACGTGCATGGTTCGAAGAGCACCACAGGATTAGTTTACCGTACTCCCCTGGCCAGTAAACTATTGGATCCCTCGATCGGGTTGTTTGAGCCATGAATCTCCAACCGCGTACCAAGAACAGTTGGCCACGGCACGGCTGAAGGCGGCATGGCTCAACATCACAGCGAAAACCTTCAAGAGGCAAACTGACTCTCTTCCTGTAGGTTCCGGAGCACTCCGCTCCACCAGAGGTGGTTGTTCTGGCTTTTGACAGGTGGTAACATTAATGTGGCTGGAATGTGTAGAAATGATATACAAAAGTTTAATTTCTCAAACGCACTTTGGTTGAATATGTCGCTATGTCCGTGTGTCCTTTAGTATGCACGTAAATGAAATACAGAGTTTTTACGCATGATCTTGTGTATTACCTAAGCAGAAGACTGCGCTGAAAAAATTTATTCAAACATGATACTACATATCGCCACGTAAATGCACCTTTGATTGTTTTAAACAAAACACAGAGAGATGTAATATCTATTATGATAAAGTTATTTGTAGAAGACTTCAAAGCTAAACAATCAATTTCAAAGTTCCAATACACAAAAAACATTTTGTTCATTATACTGATTTGCAAACGAATCAATTCTAGTACTTCCTTTATTTATGAGACGCCCCTTCCTCGACTAATTTGCACTAAGAAACGATAAACATACATACAAAAATCAAAGTTCAAACTCATTTCAAAAAATTTCAGATGCTTCCCAAGTGAAGCATTATCAGACAACTCTGTAGAAAATTTTTTGCCGTTTGGTTGTTATTAGCCAAGTGTAGCTCTACAAAGGCTCACAAGAGAATCACAGAATTTCTGTAACGCTATAATCGTTAAACCAGTAAGCAACACGTGGAGATGGATAAATATGGAAACGAGTGTACTTTCTAAGCTAACGTCCCGAATAAAACATTTCTATTCATATATTAAAAATTGTTAACTTCTCCTTTTTGTACTTTTTTAACAATTTTACCAGAAGTTGCTTCTTAGATTTCTAACTACTAAACGAAATGTAAAAAATTAAATTATTTTATTTTATTAATGTTAGAATATTTTAATAAATTTCTTGCAAATGTAAATACCTTCGTGTCAAAACAAAAATTTGCCATGTTATGTTAGTGCTAGAAGAAACTTTCTCCCTAAAAAATATTTTTCTAATGTTGGCGAAACTTTTTCAACAAAAACCATATGCTTGGCAAAATTTCCAACACTAGGGGGCCAAGGCCCCTAGACTAGCTACGCTCACTTTTCGCATGAGGCATGCGTCCCCTAATAGTGCTTATTCGTAAAAAAAGGCATAATTTCAACAGACAAAACCCAAAGATTGAATCAGAAGGAATGTTACTGAGTTCCACATTGCTTGGTTCTTGCATGTTCATTGGTACATTAAAAATGTAAACTCCACACTACAGTAGACCCCCCTATACACTGTAGATACTTTCCGTGTTATAGGAATTCGTGTTGTATGGGTCCTGAGCTATACTCCACCTGGAGTGCGGACTCCGCGTATACTCGGTGGAAAAATTATTTGCACTCCTCTGAAACACAATGATATTTAATGTTGTTATTCAAAAGCTATATTAATCAAGAGCTATAGCGTAATAAAATCAAAATATCTGTCTCAACTATATTTTTAATTATGTAAAACCTATGGGACACCTTGCGTATTTGCCACCCATGGCGATATTTAATAATTTTTTTATTAGTATCTTCTAAAATAATTAAATTTTCGAAATTTAATTCAGCTTATCAGGCTCGCCGAAATTTTCTGAATCCGTGGATACCTTGGTTAAAACTCCAATCCCCACGGTTTCGGAGGAGATAGGAGAACAAGCATTTGACAGCGGCGGCGGCGCCGACAGAATCGGAAGAGATTAGAATAGAGAGCTACTTAAGTTAAGCTGCCTGATTGGCAATACACATACAATTGTAAAAGCTTTAAAACGCTTTTACCGTGCCTCCCTAGTAAGCGATTAAAGTAAATCAAAGGGCACGTCGTATTTTATTTTATTAATTATTATTTGGACATTTTTCAATGGAAGGAATTGTAAGCACTGAAAACCATATCGCTGGTTTGTTCGGTAATAATATTCTAAAAAGGTAGATTGTTTGTGAATACAGAGTAAACAGAAAAAAAAAATTATAATCAATATAGTACAGTAAAGAGCACCCCCACACACACACACACACACCTGCTGCATAGCGCCGGCCTTAGTTTTATTTCCCTGTAAACTAGCAGTATGAATTAAATTTTGCAAATACTCTGAATTTTTAGTAGCTTCCGCATATATTTATCTACTTCAATGAATGAAGTAAAGAACAGTGAATTAAAAATTTAATGATTAATTGAATTTTCCGAAGAATATGCCAAAGAAACTAACCTTCATTTAAATAAAAATTAATGAGAAAATTTAATTAAATCGTCACGGGGAGGGATGTAATAGAAGTTGAAACAGTTATTAATATAATTAATTCTATCTCGGAGGTGTATTTTGTGTAAACTGACTTTTAATTAATTGAGAGATTTTTACTACCATATTCTACCTCAAAGAGGTATAATTTTCAACTTTTATTCCAATATCGTAGTGTTTACATTTAGCCGTATGCATTACTGAAGAAATCTAAAATTCGAGACGAAGGTATTCTGATAAAAGTGATTTTTGCGTAAAAGTGTAAAGTAGTGCAAAATTCACCTTAGTTCTAATTAATTTTTAATCTTTGAAGTAATTTTAGTTTCATGAATCTTTGATGCAGTGTTTAAGCTTTTTTACTTAATTTTCAAAATAAAAGAATAAAAACTGAAATTTAATATTTTAATGCCCTTACATCTGTAAAAAAAGAGGAAAAACTTAATATTTTTCAATTAAAATAATTCATGTGAAAAAAAGATGCAGTCGTTTTATACACATATAAAACTAATTTTATTAAATTTAATGTAAAGAAGAATTTATCTTAGTAATATTAATGTTTATGACACTCTGTTAAAAAAAGTAAGTGTTCATAACCGTAATATTAACCGAATAGTGTAGTGGCTATAGAACCATTCCACCACACCACGGGTACGAGTTCGTTTTCCGAGATGGCCTTGAGTGTCATTTAGTTCGTACCGTCATAGAAGGCTACATTGGTCTATCTATTCAGTCTCAATCATAAAGAGATCAGTAATTCTGGTCTTAGCAATCGACTATATCCTGATGTTACTGGCATGAAGCCGCACCATTAGAGGAAAAATAAATAACAGTAATATTTAATTTAAAAATCTTCAGTAAAATGAGATGAATCCAATTATATGAATTCCCAAAGTACTTATAAAAGTAATGAATACTGTTAAATCCATATTAATCATGTTCAGCAGGACAGTTGGACACTTCAGGAACTAAAACAGGCTTTAAACCAAATAGGTAGACCGTTCCTGAAGGTAGTATCCTATAGTATCCATGTTTATGTTATATTTCGCTGTATCTTTTTTTTTCTACTTAATACTGAAAATTCTAATCTAAGCCATTATTCTTCCATTTGATTATTTGCTTTCTTGACCCTCAATCGACCCATGTATGAAATTTTATTATTTTACAGTGAAAAGAAAATGCATTCGGAAGGAAGATTATAGTTATATTTAACTCCATTTCTTGGTAACTGAATAGAGAAATCGATTGAATAACAGAATCTAAAATACGGGAGTCCGGGGCACATTTTCCGTAGGTGCACGTTCTCCAACTCCTTTTGAATTGAGCCGCTGGATGCTAGACGAAAGTTTTAGTTCAATAGCTGTTGTCACATAGACAGAAGAGCCGTTTTCTTAATTTTTTCAACGCCGCGAGAACTTTCAGGGCTTTATTGAAAGTTAAAATAAACGGACTAGTATTAAACTCATCGTTTTGACAGTGCATGCACTACAAAAAGGTTTATTTCTTCACGTAACTATGTGATTGTTTTGTAAATACCCCGTACCGCTGGTTGTTGTGGTAGCGTCAAAATTTGCAATGTGAAGTAAGGTCTGGTTTTCCAGCAGCACACGTGCCAAGTTTTCTAGCATATACCTCGTTGGAAAATGCCGCTGTGGTAACAGTAAGGGAGGTATCAGTGTCGGAAAAGTAACTATGAATTTCAATATTCCCAGCAGGACTTTAAACAATTAAGAATCGTAACGCCGTCCATTATATAATCCCATATACCTACTGTGAGCTTCAGACATGATACACTGCCTGCAGTGTGTCAACTGTAATCACCTTCAATGGAAGAACTTCTACCATAAAGTTTGTTCTGCCTATCGAATCGGAATCACCTGTCCCAGGATTGCCTCAAGTAGAATGAACGCTGCCAGAGGTACGACCGCTTGCGATAATTCCACCAAACATGATTATAACAGAATACTCCCAAACTGAAAAGTGTACAGTAAAAATAAAAGCTAGATTTATTGCTCATTTCTTACCATTTATAGTGTGACGGCACGAGATCACCTCCGCGCACACAATACCCGGCAATTGAAGGCCGATCGAATGGGTACATTTTGGCCGAGCCGGATTGCGTCTCATTCTAGCACCCATAAGTCCCTGGGTTCAAACCCAGCTGCCGTCACGCGCTCTCCCTACATTAATGACCCGGACTACGAACACGCATTCTCCTTCTCGCCAATAGCGGCGGATGGCGCCAGCACCGATCTCTTCCATCTCACGCTCGGCTCTTTCAAAGTTCGCAACAAGCGGCAGCGACCTCACCAAAGACCACAACGAGTGGCAGCGTTCCACAACGCTTGGAACAACGTTCGTCAGCCTCCGACTGACTCTCTAGGCGGGGGGGAGTAGTGTGGCGGAACGAGATCACCTCACACGGCAATTGACGGCCGGTCGAATGGATACCTTTTGGCCGAGCCGGATTGTGCCTCACTCTACCACCCATAAGACCCTGGGTTCAAATCAAGCTGTCGCCACGCGCTCTCCCTGCAATAGCAAAATTTTCCTCTGTACATTTTTAGTGGGCTGGAAAACTTGCCTCACAAACGGGGTACATTTTCCAATTTAAAAGGATCCGATATAATGATTTGCTATAAAAAATAGGAAAAATAAATAAATGATTGATTGTAGAGAATGGTATACAGGAAGACATAGAGACCTAGAGAATACATTGAGATGTATGGGTCTTTCTTTCCAAGGCCTTTATCTCAGTTGATCCAAGTCACAAGTTCTTTGTTTATTTCAAAGTAAGTATTTTTACAGGACAATATTACGACGAACACTAACATCCATGCTTATGCCGGGATACAAACCTGGACCCAAAGGATGGCAATAGGAAGCCCTAGATATAGGAAATACAATGACATCCCCTGTTTATCTCAAAATAGGTAATAATGAGACATAAATAATCCACCCAAAAAAAAAAAATATTGAAAAACGTGCCTCGGTCTCCTCTATGGCCTCACTTTGTCAACTATGTTATCTGAAATTTCAAAAGTTATTGTCCTTTATAGAACCAAATTTTATATTCGGGACTTTGCAGTATATATATATATATATATATATATATATATATAATATATAATAGCTTACTTACGTAAAGTGAAATCCCAAGATAATCCAATGATAAAGTGAAAAAAACATAAAAAAATAAAAAAGTAGATAGCACATGGTGCCAATTAACGAGCTTATACCGGATAAGTGTTTAAATATAGCCTTTTAAGGCAATGATAGAGTGGAAAAATTGAATATAAAGCGCCAAATTAGAACTGGTGTGCTTTTAAGCCTAATCACATGTAATCAGAAATAGTCGGAAAATGGAATTAATATTGAAATGGTGTGCTCTATCATCAGGCGCCACCGCACACACATTTCAATTTAATCGAAAATATATATATATATATATATATAAGTACCAGCAAGAAAAATAGGCTAGTTATTGCTAGTTGTTGCTATGTGTGCAAGATTTTTATGATCTTGTTTGCTTTGTAATGTTAGCTAGAATAAAAAAATATACTGCAAGCTTATACATGTTCTTTTTAAATATGATTTAATAAAGCATATTTACCATGCAATACATGCATAATCTAATCGTTATCATTAAAAAGAGGTCAAAGTGTAGAAATATCTAATGATATCATAAGCACTCAGAATACGTTTTTTTAGGCACTTTTCAACTACATAATGTTTCTTTTGCCATTTGTCTGTGTTTGTAATTTTTTATTTGAAATTTTCACATGAACTTAGGCTTTAAAATTTTACATACAGAGAAATCATTAAATGATAATGTTTTATTTTCCTTAAAGAATGATCCAATATTTAGGCAACATAACATAATTACGAAAAGAAAACTCGACAACTGAAAATTACACATCTTCCTCGTTACGAATTATAATTAATTTTTGTATTAAAATTCGAATTTATAAACTAAATTAATTACGGAAATTTTAATTATTTACGCTTTGCGTTTAGGAATTTTATTTTGGAATCTCAAAGCATGAATTTCATATTTCACATGTGGTGAATAATATATAATAAGTTTTTTTTTTCTTTTCGTAGCTAAAACGGTGTGAAAACAACGCAAGGCATGCTGGCTTATTAATATCAGGTAAGAAAAAAAAACAAAAAGGAAAAAAACAAAAAAACAAAAAAACGAAGAATAAATTAAAAACAATTAATTTTTCATCTTTGCTAGTAAGGTACAATGCTGTTTCGGGAACCTTTTTTTTTTTTTTTAGGTTATCGTAGCAATATTTTTTAATCTCCTGTTAAAAGGTAAATTAATGAAAGAAACAAACATGAAAGCAGGCTAAAAATTAGCTGTGTGTTTTTTTTATTAATACCGTAACATCTTCTGTACTGAACATACATATGGTTTAGAGATAAAAATCGAAATTTATTTCTTAGTGTATATTTTTAATTAACTCTGATTAATTATAAGGAAGTTTTTGAGCTTTTTCTTCATTACAGTTACCTGTAATTTACCTTATCATGTTTTTTTCTAAAAAATCCAAACAACGTCAAATTCTTAATGCTGCTTCTTAATAAAAGTACTAATATCTATTAAAAATATGTATAACCATTCTGAATTGACAATCGAAATTCAGAATTCTAATTAGTATATCAGTTTATGGCATATTGAATTTCATCAAATAATTTCCGAACAAAATCCTTGTAATACGATGCAATGATTACTTAATTTAGAATTTATTTTTATAGAGTTGTCATTTAGTAAAATTAGAAATAAATACCAGTTCACTGAATATCTTACTAATTCATCACAATTAATGCACATTTTTACTAATTCATTAGTATACCAGCTGCTGTAAAAGACTCAAACCATCATGAGCTGTTTAACTCTATGAGTTAGGGATAATGAGATATTTTGGTGCTTAAATTTTATCAAATTTACTAATTTCAATAAAAACACTTACACAAATAAAAAGACAGTACTAAATAATGAGAATTACCATTCACTTCAAGATCTGATATTTTTCTAGCATAAAACTAGGTCATAAAAGCGATTTTAAATTTGTATTTCTATCGCTTATTTTGAAAGAAGGCGGCAGACATCACATTTCGAATAGTGTTTAATGTAAAATACATGAATATTTAAAAATCTCTTGCTATGTCAAATGCAGATAATGGGGATTCATTCATAGTTTTTTAATAGTCCTAAAAATTATAATGGAATAATACATACTTCTAGAAATCAATTTTTCCTGTCTTAACTTATTTAAAGCAGAGTTTTACAGCAAATTCTCTTCTTTATTATTCTCGAGTAATATTTCTTGTTCCTTAAATTATATCCTACAGGTTGTTTGTTAATCATGCATATATACATATACGATGTTTTTAAGTAAATATATTTATTTTCATCGAAGCCACTTCAATAAAAGAAATATCCATCTGACTTAAGTTATAGTACAATGCAACTAAACACTACTATGACTGCCTCGGTTGAGTTCATACAACGGTGTATAGAAGTAGACCTATGAATAGAAGAATGCAAGTTATAACGTTTAAATATTTTGTAATAAAAAAACGAAAGCACTACCTGGTATAGACTCGGTTGGGTGTAAAAAAATAATCTTCCATATCATTCTACAGTGAACGTACAGACGAAATCTTTCATTCATTCGGGCGTTTGCCCAAGCAGGATTTTAGTACGATACAATGTGACGAAGTGGAAAAATCTGTTTTATGAACGAGAAATTTAGCTTTTTAACCTGTTTAGGATGAAGTTAAGCAACTAGAATTCAAAAATATAACAATCAGGTGTTCAGGTGTACAGTTTATTATACTGAATTTCTGGAACACTGTCCTTTCGGGCCCATAGGCAAAAGGACTTGGGTATGATTTTTGTCGATGTTTTTCGCTTATGCACCAAAACTAGTCAATCATGGAATTTTCGAATATTATAATGTCATAATGACACTACTTGTACAAGGAATAGTTGTTCATCTTTTTTAAGGAGCCAAATACTTGCGCAGATGTCACCCTGCCATTTCCTACGTGCCTTAATTTTAATCTCGGTTTAAAAAAATAAGAGCCAATTTCATGCTCTCAAAATATTTTGTTAGAGAAATTTTGCTGAAGGCTATGAGAAGTTTAAGTTTTCCGTACTAATGTATGTTGTGGAAAAACAATCGTTATGTGGCTATTAAATTGTTTTTACAAAATCTTATGCTGGACCAAATAAGCTCGTGCTCCTTAAAAATACTAATATAAATAGGTGAGTATATTTTAAGACATTTTTGCATCCTTATAGATTAAAATTCCTCGAATATTATAATTACAACACTTACTTTCTTGCTTTAACCCCTGTCCTCCCCCCTCCTACCCCGACAACTTTCATATAGGTGAACATTTTTAGTCGCACATCTAAATTTTTTGCATAATTTGAGTAATTCTCCCATAAAAATTTTAATAACGAACTTCTTTTTCTGAGCAGTTTAGAAGAAACGAGTTTACTTTTCGTTTTTGGCGAAGTGCCCGGGAAAAGAAACTTTTTCCCTATCTTTTCCCATAAATTAACTTTTTTGTAGTATTTTAATACATGCATGCCTTAAATTATTCACTTACAGCACCTTCTTAGGAATAGGGATGGTGTAAAGGGATGACGCGGTATTTATGAATTACAAAATTTACTAATTATATTTTTCTATGTGTGCAGTACTCCCTTTTACAAAAAGACAAAATAAATATCGGAACACTGGTGATATATTTTCTCAGCTTAAAAAAAAAACTCTCTAGTAATATGATTATTCTATAATGAGTGTTTTCTGCCTTTCAAATAAAATATTTTACTTTCTGAGAATCAAGCTATATTTTTACTCAATAATGAAATTTCGTTTACCTGTGTTTATGTCCTTATCTGTTTAATTAATTTAGTGAACATTGTTTATTCGATATTCCAAATCCCATTTTCGTGTGAGCTGAAACTGATCTATCTGCGAAGAAACCAATGACTTTTTAATGATAAGTAATATAAATCAAATAAAAATTGATTTAAAGTTGTTTTGAACACATTTATAGGTTTGTTAAAAAATAAAAACATATTTTCATCAACATGTTTCATTCTTGTTTAAAGAAAACCGAGATGAACGAAACATTTATATTTTCACATATAACTGGAATATTATATTTAATCTGTAACAATCTATTTTCATTGCAATTTTTAATTTGTAAGCATAATGCATAAAATAATTGTTTTCAATTGCAGACTTTTATGCGCCTGATATTTACATACTAGTAGAACAATTTTTTTTGTAAACAGAAATTAAGGTTTACAAAGTCTTACGGTTCCTAAAACTATTTAATGCATCTAAAAATAGTACTTCCATTCAATGCTTCAGTTTATCTTTATTCTTTTTCCGGACGCTTCTTTAAGCTAATCAACAAAAACATTTAAAACTGTCTGAGTTTTAAATAAAGCCCGCAAAATCTTTAAGTTAAACATGCAACCGCTTAGATTAAATAGCTTAAACCATTTATCTGGCCGTCTAAAAAATATAGAAAGAAATGAATAGAAAAAAAAAGTTAGCTACTCTAATTATTACTAGACGTAATTACCAGATTATTTAGCAGTCATTATAAAATGAACTCTTAATTTAGAATATACATTACTACCTTATGTAAAAAACAGCCATACTTAATTTATACGACTTTTTAAGAATAGTTTGATTCAGATTTGAACTAAAGACTCGTGCCCCAGAAACTTTAAACGTCGACTTTTAATTATAGTACTATTTTGTTTTAACGAGAATCGTTTGTTTAACTTAACAGAAAGCTAAAATAAACGAAAGACGAAGAAAATGCACACACAGTCAGAAATTATTTGCATTGAAGGAGCAAGGATTAAGAAATTCCTAACCAAACGTTAAGCACTCAAATATCTTGATTTGCTGTTTTCTTCTTTTTCATCCAGTTCTCGAAGAATACATTTTAAACGCTTTGAAGAGACTTTATCTTTAAATTCTTATAGTTAAATATTTAACACAATATACTTTTTATGATTTATTCTGCGTGTTTCTTAGAGGTAAAAATACGGAAATAATTTACGTTTACCAATACTGTACCGCGTGTATTGTATTGATATTTTAATGATACTAATTTAATTTTTATTTAGAAATACAAGACATATTTTCTTTTCACTTATTGCTTAAGTGTTATTGTCCTCCTGAAAGGTATGCTTCCAAAATTAGGTGTCTCATTTTGGCTTCAAAGACTGTACTGGAAGTGATTACTCAATATATAAATCCTGAAATTATTTAAATATTTATATTTTCACTCAAACGATAAAAAAGATTACACAGAACACATAACGCAATTTACTATTTTTTGTAAAATCAGTTTACTATAGATATCAAACTATTTATAGAGATTGAATTATTTCCAAGTAAAAAAAAACAAATTACATGAACAAATAAAATAAAATAAATGTTTTATAAAAAGTGTTCTACAAGCATGTAATTTAATTGTATGCTCTACCAAAAAACAAAACAACTAAAGCACTTAAAGTTTTTGTTAAACGTTTAATGCATTTCTTTTTAAGCATCTTATTGTGTATATGAAAAAAAAATATAACTAAAAGTTCTGTAAATGGATTCAGAAATTTACTTTAAATATCATCTACAACTTAGACACGCAAAATGTTGTAATAGGCAAAAGTCTATATGTTATTGGAGACGTAAAAAAAAATCAAACCTTAATCTATCATCTACTTAGACAGTCTGAAGCTGTTAATGATAATCTGAGAAAATGTTATTGAAATATAAGTGTTTTAAATGAAAAGTGGTTAGTGATAATTTACGAAAATATTATTAAAATATCCATATTTAAATCAATAGACGTTGTTGCTGTTGTTTAAATAAAATCTCTGTAATCAGCGGTGTTATATATGTATGAAGGTTTTAGTAATATTTCATTCAGAATAGCTTATACAATGTTTTTAAGCAAATTATTTTATTTTTATTAAAATGTAAATTTGACATAAAAATGAAAAAAACTTTACTTTGCGCATTAAATTGGTTTAAATAATATGAAAATCAGAAAAAGAAAACAAAAGTATATATATTTTTTAATTTAACTGAAAAAGACTAGGGGAGATCTTGGCACATTTCCAACTTCTTAAATTTAATTTTTGTATTATTTTATTTTTAATCAGTTTTGAGGCACGCATGATATTATTATTTTCCTTATTATATCTACAAACTAGCATAGTTACCTTTCAAAAATATATACTTTTTGACAGGAAATCGTTAGGTCTGTAGATCTTAAGAAGTGGGGAAATGCAGTATGCGTAGCAAGTTTTCCAGTCAACCGCAAATAACACAACAAAACACAACACGCGTCGAGCATGAGCTGTCTCTCCGTTGAAATTTATAATTTCAACGAGTCTCCTACGATTCACAGGAAACCTGCGAACATTCAGTTGTCCTCTAGGAATGTTGTTATAATCACGAGCTCATATAATACAGTGGAACCCCGATCTATCTTTCCCGCATTCATCGTTTTCCCGTATTGATCGTTTTATTTCTATGGTCCCTGCACAAACTGTATTCAAATAACGTTAACAAAACCCGCATGTATCGTTCGTCAAAAATTCGCTTTCTCTCATTCATCATTGTAAAATGTTTCTTCTGACCGAAATGAAATTGAAGGTCAAGTGGATCAATATGGCCTACAAATTTAATTACTTACTGGTATGATATCTTGAGTTGATGATGGTATAGATGAAGAGTTCTTACATCCAGCAGGGATGTGTATGGTGTGAAATGTAGCGATTATATTTCCATTGATTTAGAAGTAGCAACGTGTGGTATCCTAAGAATGGGAGAAATATGATGCAAAAAATGAAAATAATGGAAGATGCTGAAAATAATATTCATGTCGATGAGACTGAGCCAACACTAATGCCTAGTTTGTCCTACGCAATAACGGTATTTGAAATTGTATGACTTTTATATACACATAAAAAGACAATAACATGAATACACATAAAAAACACTGTAAATCTTGAAAATTTTATTTGATTAAAAGATTAATGAAAAACCCAGGGTAAAACCACTGATTTTTTTAAATAAAAGTATCACTTAATTTCTACACAACTTCAATTTGTTTCATTTAGAGTTTGGTAACAAATTTAGTATTTTTGGCATACTGTATACATTGTGTGTATTCATAAATACTGTTTTCTTCGTATTTTGACTCTGACCCGCATTTGTCGTTTTCCCGTATGCATCGTTTTTTATTAAGCGCCCCTTGAAAAACGATGAATCGAGGTTCTACTGTACTGTACTAACTGCGTTCCTTGTGACGCAGACTATGCGTTATTTTGTCTTTAAGACGTAATGAGGTGGGCAAGTAGTTCAAGAGAAGATGTATTCCATTTATGCGTTGTGTTGTCAGCAATGTGTTTTGGAGATGTACAGCCACAACCTTCACACTGTGCACAACGATTAGCTCCTTTTGGGTTTTTCAAAGAAAAACTCGGTTTTTATAGGTTAAGATTTTCAACGAGAGAATGAGAGTTTCATACTTTTCATGTGCATTCTTTTGCAACTTTACTATTAAAGGGTAACGGAACGTGAGTTAGGTTTACCATGGATCACTGGAGGTTCTCTGAAAGTTACAGTTCTAAAGAACATTTGACAAAGAGCGAAGACACAGCGCATGTTGAACAGAAATCTTGTGTACCCATTTTGAGAGCTTCTCTGTAATTTCCCATTTTTTAGTGGTAGATATAGAGATGATTAATGAACTGAAAAATGCTAAAGAGTATCTAATGTAGTGATTGATTGCAATATTTCGTTAACTCGGTAGTTGATTTTAAGTTATTCTAGTGAACTAAATATTTTTAACTACGTTTTAAAACCCTTTGCAACACATCATGGAGAATGGAGAATATCTTCATAATAGATCATTTCGAAAAATCGTAATATTTATTATAGATCAATTTAGTGTATTACTAACATATTTTTTAGATCACCCACATATCTACAGCATTACTTAAAAAAATATTGCAAATCATTAATTTATTTTTGAAAGAATTGATTAATCATAAAAAAATGAATTTCTGTTGCACGAGCAAAGTAAAAGTACAACAGAAGTGCTGCTGTGATTTGTACAGTTCACAAGAGAAAAATTTTAAATTACGAAGTATTCTTTTTTTTAATTTAATGCAGATTTATTTAAACAAAAACTATAAAATGTAAAGAAGTTCTCATGTCTCGTTTTAATTATTTTACTATTTTATATTAATGCTGTACATTTTTTAAATCTTTGAAATGTAAAAAGAAGAAAATGGGAACAACAGAAGATTAAAAAACACAATTTTCGAAAGCCGTTCTTCCTAAAGAAATAAGAAGAAAAAAGCACTAACGCGATTTAAAATACTTTAGATAGAATTTTTTTTTCTTTGAGACTGTTGAAATGAAGTAAAAAAGAATTAGTTAATGACGACTCTTCTTATTGTAGAAATTTATTTGAGTGAAACAGCGAATATTGTAATTCTCGGAAGTTACTTTTTAAAAAATTTCGAAAGCGTGCTTTTCTAGATGACTGAATAGAAATATTTTAACATTGAGCCAGTCTATATATGGAATTATTTTAACTTGTTTCATAATACTATGTACAATGAAGTATTTTCTGTTAAGACAAAAGTTAGCTAACAGTTAAAAAAGATCAAATATTGCAAAACTTAAACTATCCAAAAAAATAGTTTTTCAAGACGTAAAGAAAAAAAATTGAATAATCTCTTTATTAAACTCAATTCGCATATCATTTGTAAATCCATATTTTCCACTTCAGTATAAGAAAAAAAAATAATTGCATTTTGCAAATAATGTCAACAAAGGTATATCAATATAATGTGTCAACTAATATTCACATAACACATTGTTCTATTAGCACTGGCAGGGTGCCCATCAATGTCAAGAGGCAAAAACAGCATCATTAGTAACCTGGGCGACAAAGAAAAGTCGCCAGTTTACCAGTCATTTTTTAAATTTTAATTGCCACAAAAGGAGCATTTTGCATAATTTTGTAGTTAAAAAATAAACATCCTTCGCTTAACTTCAGTAAAGAAGGAATGAATAAAATAAGAAATTAAAAAACTTCATGCGTCATATATCAGAGCATATAGTACAGCTGTGGGTTTAAAAAAAAAAAAAAAAAACTTCCTCTTGTACTTAATTCGGGCGTCGTTCGTCGCACAGCAAAGTTACATATACCAATCGTTTACGATTGACATATACTATTACGCTATGCATAAAAATTGCATTAGGTCCTCCACATTAATATTCGCACCAACTTTTT
Organism: Cheiracanthium punctorium; assembly: GCA_038373885.1. Lineage (NCBI taxonomy): Eukaryota > Metazoa > Arthropoda > Arachnida > Araneae > Cheiracanthiidae > Cheiracanthium > Cheiracanthium punctorium. The sequence continues at coordinate 478,119 of JAWZYV010015281.1, forward strand.
TTCTCCAAATATCAACCCCTAGATTTCACTTCATATTTCATAAATTGAGCTCATTTTTACACCATATACCAAGTTTCAATAAAATTGAACTGAAAATGTGTGAGTTTTGAGCTTCTAAAATCCCCTCCCGCTATGTTAAAATATTTTTTCATACTTTAATTCATATCTCATATAATATTGATAAAATATGCTGATTTTTATTGTTATTTTTAGAACTAAACGACTCAGACATAATTTATTATTATTATAATTTTAATAAAATATGATTTATGGATTATTAAATTAATATTAAAAAGTTATGAATAGTGACTTAGCCAAATTTCGATAGAAATAGATGCAGAAAGTTAAATTACATGGCTGTGCAAAATTTCAAATTTCTACATTCAGTAGTTTAATTTATATTAAATAAATTAAGTTATTTTCATGAGTTAAGGGACCATATATAAATTAATTAAGAGACAATTTTTTGAAAATTACGTAAAATAAACGTAAAGTAGTTTTCTTTTGCACAAAAATAGTATGGGTTAGTGGTATTAAAATATAGTAAATTTTGAAGCAAATAAATTGGAGACTTGATCCGTTTGATGGTGATTCTATAAATCGTCTTTGTTGAATCAGTTCCTATTTCTCCTCAGATAAAATACTCTCCATGTATAGAATTAGATGCAAGTAGATGCATGTCTTCCAGTACAGCGTCCTGCTTCTGAAAAGCTAGCATCCCCAACATTACGGGCATGGATTAGACCTTTTTTAATATCTGAAGCATCAGGTCTTTGGACTTCCCCATACTTTATCAAACATTGCGTTGTTTACATGAAATTCAAGCAAATGAATTTTCAGTCATGAAGCCATTCTTCAAGTTCGACCGTAGCTGAGTAACTTTCATGATTGTAGTCAGAAGAGCAGAGAACCGATTCTCGCTCCCGGAAACATTTCACCACTCTAAGAGAAACTTCAAATATTCGATAGCAAATTCAAAATTAGAAGATTTTCAAAAATAGTAGGGAGTCGTTTTGCATTTTTTCTTTAAATCATGTATATGGACCAAAGAAATTTTGGAGTCACGGTCCATTTAAACCACTGACTAAATATTCTAATTTCTACCCCTGATACTCTCAGTACAAAAAACTTCAAGACTAGAAAGTATTTTCTCTGAAAATAACATTTAATTAATTTAATTTCTTTTAACTATCGCGAGCGAAATTAACGAAAGGCGAAAATTTCGGAATCTAGTGTTTTTCAGTTTGCAGAAAGTCCCTTAAAATCGCGCAAAAAAGAATTCGCAATATCTCCGGAAATTAGCGTAGGAAATTGGTGAAAATTTATATTTAGCGTAATTTGAAGGTTTTCTTTCATCTTATAAAGTCAAAATAGAATGTTGCCATTGAGATAAACGAAGTTTATGCATAATTAAATATGAAGACGGTCCATTATGCAAATTAAATTAATAGTAAATTAAAGTTAAGTTATTTGCAAACGAATGGTATATATAACTTGAAACTATGTGACAAACGATGGCCAAATAAAGAACAAGTGGGCGTTTTTTTTTCTCCGCACCTGTACACTGATTTTTATAGTACGGTTAAAAAAACAATTTAGGCTGTTTGATGTACGATCCTTCGCAACTTTGAAAAGAAAAGGGAGTTGACAAAAACCGAAATCTGATTTTCAAATGAGTCGCCTTCAGTAGGCTATAAGTAGACAAAAACTTTAAAATAGAATGAAATGAAAAATTTTATTCGAAGAAGTCACCCAAGTCGCCTCATCGTTAAATTAGTAGCAAAAGTCGCCTTTTCAGTCGCCGGTGGACACCAAGCACAAGAAATACTAAAAATATATTTAAGAGAAAGAAATTCGAATGCTGAAATGTCGAAGATAGCACATTTAAATACAACATTATAGAGAGTTATTTGAAAGATATGTTACATAGGACAGAAAAAAATATTGTAAATACATTCATCAAAACGAAAAAAATCAATCATGAAAAAATTGACTATTGTCATCGACTAGCATATGACTTGTGACTAGCATATTGACTAGCATATGACTAGCATATGACTTGTCATCAGCACATTGTACTATAAATTGTAATTAAAATATATTTCAAACAGTTACTGCCCTTAGAATATAACTCGCGATGATTGTTGCATACACATTTGAAAAAATATTTTAAATGCAAAGGCGCAATTCTAGTTAGACAACTTTAAATATCTGTATCTCTTAAAGCCTTAAATAATCACTTCACTTAGGTATAGCATACACGATTTTAAGCTAACATATCATTTTTAATGATCCTGCAAAAGAATCGAAATGGGCATAAGATTTTTAAAAGTTCACATTTCTGAAAAAAATACGTCATGCATACATCGTTTATAACTACTCTTAAATTTATATTAAAAGGAATGAAGATTTTTTTCATATACTGTCATGATGCTTCTTAACTAGTCATTGTATAAAACCTTCTACATTTAATAACACTACATTCACTAAGACACATCATATCTGAGCACAAAACCTTTTAAATTTTTTGTGCGTTTCTAACTGCACACACACACACATCTATGCTTTTAATATGTACATGAAATGCTGCTAAATTTAAATGAACCGTTTCAAGTATGGCATAAAAATAGAAACAAAAATAATTCTGTTAATATAATTAACTATAGATAAAATTTTGTTGTAAGTGATGTGGATCTACAGATTTAAATTATTTTAATAGTGCATTGTATTATCATGTTGAGTTTCAGCGAAACCGAAAATAATGGATATGTGAAAAGTTATTAAATCATACGTCATTTCTTTTGCACATAATTTACAATTGCATTTATCAGATTAATGCAAAATAATTAAGAAGGATGTGTAGTTACTATGTTTTTAATGGAATCAAAGTTTATGAAATATAATGGTTTTAAACATAAAGTGACCTTTTCAACAACTACAGAAAGAAAAAAAAAACACTCAAAGATCCATGCACGGAAATAAAAATGTTTTGTTGAATTGAACAAAACTTAATGTTTCAACAAAAATTTGGTTAGTGCTATTTCAACCGAATAATTATGTTGATTTTTAATTGAATCTTGGTTAAATTAATAAAATGTTTTGTTGAATTAAAAGTATTTTTGTTGATACAACTTCTTTTTTTATTAGAGCCAACCAAAATTTTGTTGAATCAACAAATCATTCTTTTTTCTCTGTGCAAAGAAATTTAATTAAATAACACTGTATGTTATATTAAATCATTTCTCCGATTTCAGGAAAAAAATAATCAACGTTTCAAAAGGGAATATTTTGTTATGCAAAATATATTTTACTATCACAGAAATTATTAATGTCGAGGTTTTTAAATACCGAATTGGCTTTGTTAATTCAGAGGAAGGCAATGGAATGTTCTCAAGTTCACTGATCTTCAAAATGAGAACTTTTATTTCATCGGGACATGAAAATACTCATCACAAGAGTACGTAAAACAAAAGCGTATCAACGCTCGGAACATTTAATATCGTTTTTAATTACTGGCTGTTTCATTTAAATGCGAATCATTTATTTGAACAGAAAGAATTAAAAAAAATGAATTCTAGCTTCAGAGAGAGAAATGAGACGAAAAACATTGGTCGTTTGAAACTAATTCTCATTACAGATATAACCGAAGGATAAAAAAAATAAACAGACACACAGTGCAGAAGATGTTAAATACTTCAGGATATAATAAATTAAAAGGATTTCGCCTATATAAAAAAGGGCGAGCAAAAAAAAAAAAAACAAACTGCGAAGAGAATACAGAAAAGCACAAGTTAATGATGACTCCTCGTTGCCGGAAATGTATTTGTGTCAAGTGCCCAAAATGTCGCTCTCGCGTGAAAGGAAATTGCTGAGGTAGGGACACTTTCAGGTGGGGGAAACAGCTTTCCTAAATTTGTGATAAGTGGATATGAGACGAATGGACGTTTTTGCCCAGTTAACGCCATTTACAGATTCTGCTGAGCAATTGAGATTTTGGTGAATGGTTTTTAATTTTTGTACGATGCGCACTGGAGGCATGTTAACTGAAGAAAGAAGATGCACTGGATAGGAATAGGATGTAAATTTCATATAAACTGCGCTTTTAGTTTTTAAAGTAGATGACGCGAAAGAACTCGAAACCGGATCCTTTTTTTTTCTTTTACTCAATAATTTCGTTTTTCAAGATATCCTTCCAGGCACTTACGTGAACACGACTGAGAGGCTAATTTTGAATTAATGCTCATTCAACAGAGTGATTCCTAAAATGAAAGCATGAAACAATAAGCACATATTAAACTCGATTTAAGATTATACGGGTGCTAACTGTATAGTGAGTGATAATTTGTGAAGTCAGATATGACATTGCTACTATTTCACTGATTGCTCACGATATTAGGGGTTTTATTATACGCATAGTGCGAAATATAACTTTACAGATACATGTATAAACATAACATTAAGCGAATACTAATTAACGAATGAGTAGGAAGAGACATATTAATCGTTATAAAGGCAGTATTAAGTAATATACATGTAGATAATACACTTGAACAACTACACACACTAACAATGTCAGAGAACAAATATTAAAAATTATTAACAAATAATAAAAATTTTCTGTAAATGAAAACGCTTAAAAATTGATGTATCTTTAAATGCATGATTATGAGTGATAAGCGAGACAAAACCTATTTGATCTAAAATTCTCATAAAACTGCAGAGAAACAAAAAGTGTAATCATACTAGGGAGGATGACCAAGGAATAGGAAGTAAGTGATATATATATAAACACCAGAGTTAGAGGATATCTACTGATTTTTGTATGCATTCTCTAATTCCTTTTTTTTAAAACCGACTACATAGGAGAGGGAACTAGTAAATTTATTATGTGTGATTTCAGGAAGAGGCTAGTTTTACTAAGCGATCTGCTTCTTCATCTTTGCGGCTTGAATGCACGAAGATATATTAGAAACTAATTTTGTTCTTTACACCAAAATGGCTATGTTTCTAGATTTGCTTTAAGAGCACACTTTTTCCAAATTTCAGTGCGACTGCATACGTTAACTCTATATCCTCTTTGATGCAAGCCGAGATTTAAAAGTCATAAAAAAATCTCCGATTGCATCAAAGAAATTCTTGGAAACGTACATATGAAGACAAAAAATTTACATGCAAAATGTTTAATTCTGCGAAAAATGTTTATCTAAGGTAAATGCTCCAGCAGTAGGCCACTTAGAACATTTATGACTAGTGTCCCTTTTTTGGCACGGCATTTTCACTATCAGTTGAATACGTTATTTTTCCTAGCCTTTATTCATGAGTATTCAACCTCAATTCCACAGTATATTTTAGCATGACCAAGTAGCATGCTGACATTTAAATTTTTATGTATAATGACTTTAAAAAATATCATCCCTTGTTCAAGAAGTTGACATCAGAAATTTATCTAATTGCTGGTATTAGCACAAATCAAAGAATGTCGCAAAAATATCTGGGCACAAATGGGTTAAGGATAGATCCTAGATAGTCATCTTAAGTTTAGAGAAGTTTTATTAATATATATCTTTTATGGGGGTTCAAACGCACATCTAAAGTAATAATCATCTAAAATATCAAAGTAATTGTAATGCATTTAAAAAAATAAAACTTAGGTCACTTCTATGCACCAGAAGTGAGCATAGCGAAATTTTGACCAGTAGTGAACATACCAGAAGTGGGTCACCTATATTTGTTAAAATAAAAAATGTAAATGTAAGGAAAATAGAATAAAGACGTTATATACAGTAATAAAAATAATAGATTAATATTATAGACTGTAAACAAATACACTAAAAATGTCAGATGAAATGTTTTATTTATAGATTCTAGTAAAATAATATTTGAATATTTTCTCAAACAGGCAAATTTTTATTAAAGTTTTATGTCAATTTTGAAGCTTTCATTAGTTCTGGTTTGGTCATTAAGGATATTAAATTTATTCAAAATAATATAAATATAAATATATATATATATAAATAAATAAATGAATATACATACATACATACATATATATATATATATATATATATATATATATATATCGCTTTCAACTATTCCAAAGTTTTTTTTTTTCTAGATTTTAGTCCCTGAACATATACGTATTGCTTTATTCTTCATTTCCTCGATTATGCACAAATGCACATATTTTTGTGTATTTCTTTTACCTTCCATGAGGGACGTAAGAACAAATTGAACCTATTTCAGCCCTAATTTGGTATAGATAGTCAATCCTTTTTCTTCGCTCACGTCATAATCAACGTCACTGTATTCATTCATGATTTAATCATCAAGTGAAATTGAAGACTCTCATAAAGAAATTCTGGATCTTTTTGTGTGCATGAATTTCTTCTCTTCATTCTCCATTTTCTCTCTTCTGTTTCAGTAACAGTTGCATTTTTCGCATTTTCATTTTTCTTATAATATGTAAACGTTAGCGGTGAAGCAACGACAGCAGAAACTTTCTCAGAAAAAAGGAGAAAACTCTTTTTTTATCATCTGCCTTCCGTGTCCAGAAAAGATTCCTGTTAAATGGTGATTGAATGTTTTTAATGACCAAGCAATGGATAGTCATTATGGCTTGCCTTGTTACAGAACCAAACTGATCCACCGATTGTTGCCTGACAGAACATTTGATCACTAACTGTTGCCTGACCATCAGAATTAAGATTTGGTGATTCTCCTGTGATTCTTATGCATTTTTACTATGAACTTTTAATTTCAGCATTTTGTCTTAGTTACAAATATCTTGTTTTTAGAACAAGCATTTGTGAATCAAAAAAATACTGATACAGTTTCATCTAGAAGCTCTACCTCTGTTTCACTTTCAAATTAAACTAGAGGTATGGTCCAGTTATTTCTGTAAATGGCTCGTCCCTTATAAAGGTTGTGCAACCTTACATGTGTGTACCAGTAGTAAGCTATTAGTAAATCAGAAATGAGCCATGTAGCCCACTTCTGAATAACTATTAGTATAAAACCATTTTAATTTCATTCATGGCAGTTTATAATGCATTCATAATATAATCAAGTAATATTAGGAACAATTCATTTTAAAAACAACTAGAATGTGTGTCAAAAAATGGTTTGAAAGAAGATTTGCCTTTCAAATAAATCACTAAAAATAGACTTTGTGATTTTCTTAAGAGGCACTTTTGTGAGAGAATAGAGACACTGTCTAAATAAACGCTATAGGTTAAGAAGATCAATTGTCTAATAGCTGAATGTTGAGAGCATATCAGAGAATCATGATGCACAAAGAATTATGATTAAAAAGAAATTGATATATAAGGGGAAGGCGGCCCAAAATGATACTAGCTGGCAAAACGATCCGCGCATGTTTTCTCTACCAGTTATTTAAGCGATCGCTGTATTATGTGTCTGAATAGAATTCTTCAAAAATTTAGTTTTATCATACCTTTTATAAGGTAAGCACTGAATTTCCTATTTATTTAATAATACAGTGACACCCCCATTACATTATTTAACCATTTCTGCGTCTGTTGTAGGTCATAATAACTTATTTATGATTTTGAAATATTATAAAAAATAGAAATAATTTAAATGCTTCTTAAATGTAACTAAATGAAATACGTTTATTTCTTAAATATAAAATCATGCGAAAATGCTACTATTTTGACGGCTAAAATTAAGACAAGGGCTACTAAGCTGGCGACTTTTTTGTTTTGATGAGGCTAATAATGATACTACTTTTGTCTCCAGACATTGAAGGACACCCTGTTATTTAAGCAAAAACTTCGACGTTGCACTTGGTACAGGTTTACATGCACTAACGATACTATATTCATAAAAAGAGTTTTAAAACATCTATAACAGTCACTGAAAATCTCTCTGTACATGTGATAGCCAAACGCAAAGGTACATAATTTTTCAACTTCAATGTATGATCCGAAGATATTTCTGCCGATAGAATGTCTCTCTTCATTACAGGTGTTTGAAATTTGTACGTAACGGCATACAGACACCTCTACAAAAGAAAAAAACCAAATGTGCAAACTAAACCCATTACAGATAAAAATATTACATAAACTATAAATAATGATAGTAAATATTTAAAAATATAGGAGAAGGTGTCCAAAAATGATTGTAGCAGGTAAAAAGATCCACAGGTGTTTTCTTCCTAGCAGGCAGCGATATCTACTACGCAACACATAAACTAATTGTGCCAAGTCAAGAAGAAGCAATGGCGATATTTAAGCGTTTGGTGTATTACGTGTCTGAGTATAATTCTTCAAGAAATTGGATTTTATGATAGCTCTTATAAGGTAATGTGAATTTCACTTCAGTTTGTTATGTTTCTTGGCGTGTCCAATATGATTTAAAGAGGTCAGCCATACTGCCGGGTAAAATGATCCATCGACTGAAGGAACTCCAGTACCTGGTCCTAGTCATCATGGCAACCCTTCAGACGCTCTGAAAGTGCACGACTGCCCATTACATTATTTTAATTTTAAAATGTTTCATTTTATTCTTTGTGACACTTTTTATTTTAAAATTTTCATAAAAGAAATAATGCATACCATTTGATTGTCAAATTTATTCTATTTCAATATGTATAGTCATAATTATTTTTATGTCTTTTATTTTGCCGATAAAAAACAACTTAAAATTATTTTCAAACGAAGGATCCTTTTGCTCTTGGGTTGAGGGTAAAATGATCATAGATACTTTCTAAAAATTTCATATTTTTCATTACACTTTGTGCTTCTAAAATGTTTTTAAAATATGTTTATGTTGCAAAGTATAGTTTAAAATTTGATAGCAAAGCGTCAAAGTTTTATTTAAAAATTTAGGATACTTTATTATACACACGGTTATAAGTTTATATATACACACACGGTTACAAGTTATGACATTTTATACAAGCTTGAGGCAATCATTTTGGGACACCTTACCCGTATCAAAAAGAGGGGAATTATGTGTATTTTTACTGTCAGAAGATTTCCATATTTTCAGAAATACAATTTCCAAACCATGGTGACATTTGCAGTTGTATGAGTATGCCGAGTTTCTTCTATAAATGTGGTTTTACTTATCTTGCCGAATTTATTCCTGTTATACTTCCTATGAATCCTCGAGCGAAACATAATTATATTACTGCATATGAAACAAAGATGAAACGAATTTTGCTTTCATATTAAGATCTTTTGTATGTCTTAAAGAGCACTGAAACATTTATCTGCAGTATTCAGCATGCAAAAATGCATGAATAATTGATAGACATCCTTACATATACGCTGAAATTAAGGTGGATAAATATGAAACATTTGTTACATTATCTTGAAGACAAAAGACATTAAAGGGAACAAATGTTGAGATCTTGAATTTAATATAAATAATACTTGAGACACAGAAGCTATTCGATGTAATATATTCATGATGTGGTTTTCATGAAAATGTGCAATTATGAAAATGAAAGATTTTTTTTCAGTCATGTAAAGGTAAATGAGCTTTATTTTTATTTTTTGCTTCAGAGGATTTTCTTTTGAATAGATGTACTATATTCAGTAAGAAAAACGCGTATAATTTTCTTCTTAGGCAAAAATTGTGCATTTCTTCCGGAAATTCATTACATTTATATTAAAGCACAAGATTATTGCACTGCATTTATGATGGGACACATAATTCCAAAAAGTACATCATAAACTGCAAATGAATCATGATGTATTATAAAAGATTATATATATCTTTAAATAGCAGAATGTGCTTAAGTAAGAAAGCCTTACAAAATAATACCTTTTACGAAAATTACAGACTTTTTTTCCTTAAAATCTCATTTCATTACAACGGAAAATTTTATAAATGCATTTTCTTTTACATTAGACTTAAAAATGACTGCCTTTGCTCTTTTTCTATGTTAAAAAAACAAAAGCACAAAAATGTTTGAAAAATCCTAAATTTTTAACTTAATTTATTGCGTAATAAACTCATTTTATGTGTAGTCCTACTTTAAATTTTAAAAACATGATTTTTCTTTTTTTTTTAACATATAAAATAAGCAATTTCAGTAATTGTAGAAAATATGCGTTAGTAAATTAGAATTATTTTTCCATTGTTCTAAAATAACATCTATGTATGTATAAATACGCTAAGGAAAACCGCTGTGTCCCTTTTGCAGTACATTGCGCGACGGATGAGCACGAAATTCGGCACAAATAAAGTTCGTATTCAGGTGGTTGTGCGAATGTTAAAATTTTGATGTTAATATGCTATTGCACCGTAAAAATTTAGAAAAGTTATTTGGCACGCAATATTTCGCGTCAAATCGGGCGATGGTTCCAATGCTTCGTCAATTTTGAAATAACAACACTAAGTTTCAGCAGTACAATAGGGTTATAATTTTACAAAATTTGCAAAAAGTGAAATTATTCCCTAGTTTGGTGAAACGCCAATGACTAAAATGTGCTTTAGCCCTGTGCTTGGAATTTTTTTTTTTTTTTTTGACCGTCGATAACCGCTGTAAATTCCATATTTTTAGGCTGTGGAAAAACGAAACAAACAAGGCAGAATACAATCCAAAAGACGTTCCGCAGAAACGCGCCACTTCGACAATTTCTCACGATCTCCCGCCACGCACTATGCTAAAGCGAATTTTTTCTGAAAATATTATTGAAAAAATACCTCTGTAATTAATAGGGAATGAAAATAATATTGCTAATTAAGTTTATGGAAGTATTTCCGAAAACATAATCTCAGATAGCATTGAAGTCAGTTAAAATACAACCTGAAAATGATGATTGAAATTTTATTAATCCTGACTTAATCGAACATCTGATGAGAGTATATCACCATAGCTACGATAAAATAATTTGCTATTATGACAATGAAATCAATAAATATCTAGTAGAGTTTCTGAATTCTTTGACAATGAGGTTTTTTTTTTCTTTCGTTTAGCTGGGAGTAAGTGAAAAATTGCCAAATAATTGCGATCTGCACCAAATGCTTACAAACCTAAATCAATTTCCAGTGCATAGTTGCTATCCCTTTACATACTTTGGAAGGTTAATTTAACTTAATTCCACATCAATCCCCCATTATGTAATCAATAAGCGTACAAATTTCTTTTTAGTATATTGATATTTTTGTATATATTGAATTCTGTATGTAAATGCTATTTTGTATACGGATTAAAACTTTCGTTTTTTTTTCGGGGTGGGGGAACAAGTGTTACAGAAGTAGTCTTTAAATATTTCCAAGAAAAACAGTTGGCGGGATTTGCCGCTGGCTAACAGAAAAGTGCCATAGTTTGCCACCATATAAGTTAGTACTGAAAGTTAATTGCATCGTTATACTAATAATAAACTTAAATACAAAGGAAGCATTAGTCAGTGGAACAACGATGCGCATTCAGGTTTATATATTGTAATGCTATTGATTGCGAAGTTTGAACAGAAACTACAGGCAATAAAAGAATTTTAATTCCACTTATCAAATTTTCTAGTACTATTTTACCATATCCTTTCAAAAAATTCAATTTCCAAATATACCTACATTTCGGATGAAAGTAATAAATCTCAAGGCCAATCATTCGATAAAAGTGCAAATTTATTGAGACAGCAAGTTTTTATACATCGTTAGTGGTACACCTCAGCAGGTAGAGTTCGATCATTTCAGGATTGTATAACTCCGAACATAATGGGCCTTCAGCCGAGGACGGTTTTAGGCTGAATTTTCAGAGTGGGCCACTAGACTTTTCAGATTAGCCTAAATTGTTCAAAAAGCAAACTGAATGTGTGAAATCGTACGGGAACGTGTGAAATCCAAGGCCGGTAGAGGAGATAACCCCTATGACCCACTCGCTGGAGCTGTCTTTCCACTTAGCAAAATATGATCGGAATCTTTACAAGAACACCGTCTTCACAGAAAAGTGGGGTGGTTGTAAAGTGAAATTGTACAAATGTGGCTCTATAGACAGATGGTCTCTTAGCCAAGGTGGTCACTTTAAGGGGTTAGGGGTAGTCAGAGGCGTGAAAAAATGCCATTTTTTATTAATTTTTTTTACTAGTAAATAAGTTTATTTCACATAAGTAAAAGCATAGTATCATTTCATCATACTTTAACATTACTTCACTTAAATATAAAAAAAAATAATTATTATTTTACAAGTTATGGCGGTCTAAGTTGAACAGGTTTTAATAATGGGTCCTTGCGGTGACCATTACAGATCCTTGGATATTCATCTAAAATCAATGAAACAAAAAAGATTATTTTTATGGATAGATAATCTTGTGCCTGATCGAAGCTTTTTTTTTTTTTCAAAATTAACAAAATGGCGGTCTCTGGAAATTTTTTTGCAGATTTTCGGGTAAAAACCAACAATTAATTGTTTATAAAAAATCGAAGTTTAAAAAAAAAAATCCTTCGATCAGGCACTAGCTTTTTATGTTTTCTAAAAGCTGTATAAGTTTCATTCAAATCTATCGAGCGGTTTTTGAGTTACAGTGGTCACCAGTTCAAAAAACATAGTTTTGAGGAAAACGCATTTAAAGTTTTACAGTCGATTGATGTACAGTAATACGAATAATTTCAATACTTACACTGAGTTATCTATTCCTGGACCATATAAGAGTTCTTCAGCCGTTGTAGAACTTTCTAAAACATCAATTTGTTGTTGTCTACGTCGCATTCTACCTTCGCGAGTGTTGTCGTTAGCGCGCTGATCAGCTACTTTTACACGTGCACTATCGGTTTTTTCAGTATACCGATGCAAATTAGGCCCACAACTAAGTCCCAGTGTGTTCATTATTACTAATAATGACTTTGTCCCTTCATTAAATATACTCATAGCGACGTATGCAGCAATTTGAACAATGGTAAAACTAGTATTGATAGTTTTTGGGCATATTTTCCACACTAGTTGGTTGAAGCTCTCATTATTATTTTGATTAAATCCACCTACACATCTTGAAAGTAAATTTTCATTACTAATATCTTCATAAATAGGCTTGATTGCTTTTAAAACTTCAGGAGGTAAGGGAGAATTATGCCGCTAGCTAATTGTTCTCGGAAATATTAGACCGCTCGAGAGCCTTTTATTCTTCGCTAAATAACTCGAAAGATATTTGTCGGATTCACTTCAAACTTTCAGAGAATATTTTTAAGATACTATACTTTAAGAAAATGCAAAAAAAAAAATCAATTTTTTGAAAATTCTGACTACCCCTAACCCCTTAATAGTTTCCAATTTATATGGAATCTTGAGACATACTCTTTGACAGAAGAACTTTATTCCCGCTCGAATTAAAAATAAAATAAAATTTAATTTAATTTTAAAAAATTAATGTTGTATGGTCGAATTTCGACCACTGACAGACAACTAGTTAAATTAAAAAGTGTATAATTTTTAATGTTATATACTCTTATATGACACTTCTTCATAAACACATTTTTCATTTGTTAATGGACTCTCTGTTTCAATAGCAGAAGTTAAATAAAATCATATATGAGAGTAGTCAGCTTTATATCCAACCGTAGACTTTAATATAAAAGAAGTGAGGTTAAGGCAGATATTTTACGATGCATGCACTGTAAGTTACATATATCACTTTAATTTGAGTTTAACAAGAAATCATAAAAAGTGTAACAGTGTTGGTAATAGTTATATCAGGAAACTATGCCTTATGTGATTGATGAGTTAAATGGATTTTCCCTGGTACTTTCATTTCATATTTGAGGAACATGAATAGCGAATTATTTTCGTCACAGCATTTATATATTTAGTGAAAGCCTTTCAATAAAATATATCTGATTATATAGTTATTACATACATTACTTAAATGTTGCGTATGACATGATCTATTGTTTCTATATTGATTTTTGCTACCAAGTTTCACACAGACAAAAATATTCAAGAATTTCGAGAAAAATTTACGCTTTTTATACTTATACAAATAGATGTTCCTACAGATAGTACAAAATAATTCTGTAGTGAGACATCCTCTACATATGCATAATTCAAATATGCATCTTTAATACACAGTTCTACTTGTTTTTCATTTACATGCAATAAAATAAAAAAGTCTTTCATATGTCACAGCTGAGCATTTTATAAATAGATAGATTTAGACAATACATCACTCAAAAATATATGCTGTTAAATAAAAAGTATTTTCTCATATAATCAATGAGTTGAAGTAAAATTTGACGGTGATTTTTTAGTTATGTAGAGTTTACAATATCAGCATTCATATCACAGTGTGAATTTTACAGTGAAATACCCAAATTTTTTGTTCTCAAGTACTGATTGAGCTACGGAAAATAATTTTGAAGGAAAATTTTATTTCTACGGATAATACAGCAGAATTTAGAAGCATCTAGTTGTACGAAGTTGTACTTTTTTATTTCAAATCTGTCAATATTTGATAATTTTTAATCCTATAAAAAGGGGATGTTGGACTAAAATGATCCTATCGGGAAAAAAATCCACATACCATCCACATACGTTTTCTTCTAAACAGGTAGCGCTATCTACCGGATAACACATAAACTAGTTGTGTCAAGTGAGGAAGACACAATGGCGGTATTAAAGTGATCACAGTTTTGTGCGTCTAAATAGAATTCTTTGAAAAATTGGATTTTATAACATTTGTCATATGGCAAGCGCTAACTTTCCTATTTATATAGATAAACAGTCTTTCACGAACATAAATTTGGCTTGGCTTACTGAATTAAGTATATTTTTTAGATTATTATTTAGGTTCGATCCAGTCTCACAAATGCGCAGGTGGGTGAATCATACACGGGATACCTGAGTATTTTTGTGATATGTGCTCAAATATTCCGAGTTTTCGAAGTGGTGGAAAAACACAATATTTAATGTATTTCTGCATTTATTGTAGGCCAGAATTCTTGAATTATAATTTTCAAATGTTTTTATTGTTTGTGACACTTTTATTTTAAAATTCTCATAAAAGAAATAATGTGTGATATCTGATCGTAAAACTTATTTCATTATGTATAGTCATAATTACTTGCATATAAGAAAAATTTACAATTATGTTTAAACGGAGGATCATTTTGCCCTTTGGTTTAGGGGTAAAATGATCCTTTGCACTCTTTTTTTCACTATTCTTTTGTTTAGTCATTTTGGGTTGAAATTACTATTGAGATAAGTTTATTATTCAAATTATAGAATAAAATAAACTAGAAAAAATGCCAAAGTTTTATTGCAACATTTATGTTATTTATACAAGTTTTTCCCTTAAGGGGATCATTTTAGGACACATTCCCCTATGTAAAATGCATTTACGTAATTATTGATAACATTTTCTTCGGTTTATATTATGAATGCGGACTGTGTTAAATCCACTGTGCAAAATATGATTCATTCTATGTCTCCTCAAAAAATATTAGGCAAATGTGAAAAAAAAATGCCTTACTCAATACATGTCCCTCACAGAAGCAAATGCGGTTTTAGAAAACGTGTTTTAGGCAATGTCACCCTCTCATAAATATCACTGCTCGTTAGTCACTACTTTATAAATGGATAATCATGTGATGTGCATGTCGATTACAATATGTTTTATGGTCAATTACTTCAACTTACGAATGTTAAAATGAAATAAATAAGATCTTCCACAGTTTCGGTAATAAGGAACCTTCGAACTAAATTTTTAGTTTGTAATACTCTTTACTAATTAAATTTCAAGTGAAATTCACCTCACAGTTGCTTTAAGGAGCAGGCTTTTAACATTTTTCATTCCATTCATGCTAATGTTCATAAGCTATCTTTTCTATAATGCTATAAAGAAAAGCATATCCCCTTCACTCGCTTTAATACATGTAGATTTTTCACAACTGGTTGTTTGGAACTGAAAAAATAAATATACAAAAATAAACATGCAATAAGATAAATTATTTCACTTCTCACAAATTGTTTTCGAGTCCAATTAGGACAGTTTAAATACGCAAAATTTGTGATCTCTAAGCTTGTTTTCGGCGTAAGAAAATTCAGAATTAAATTTAATAAAAACCGAACTGAGTTCGTGTTTTCTCATTTTTTTCAGGCTTTCAATACCTAATTCACTATTTTTATAATGGATGATAATATTTTTTTTTTTTTTTTTTTTTTTTTTTTTTTTAAATTTAGTAACGGGAAAGGTGGATGCTGTTGGCTTTAAGGAAACACATTGTGAAACAGTTTAAGCTTTGCACTGTTAGTCGCAATTAGTCACTTTTTTAATTTCTAGTTATCATTTTTAGTAAATTTTACGCATGGTAGTTTAGAGTTTTTGTAATTATCCAGTTGCAAATTATTGATGAGTACGTTTCATATTTTGTAGGCTCGTATACATTTCTACAGAAGAGCGTAAATGTGCGGGAAAGCTTTGGATAAATGATGATCTTTCTTGTAAATGCTGTATCCAATTCTGTTTAGATAAAGTATTTAGTGTATTATTAACTATTTGATTACTGTTATTATCTTAAATTGCAAATTTGTAATCTTCGTATGCATATAGAGAGCTGAATTAAAGGCTTAGAGAATATCTTTGATTTATGTTTTTGAAGTATAAGCCATAGTTAATGAGTTAAAAAGGAATTTTTAGTTGTATCATATTGCTGCGTCACTAAGTTCATTTTGATTTTATATTCGAACATTTTATAAAATACAATAAAATAAATAAATATAATAAAATAGTAAATGATCGACATTCGTGTTTAAAGGAAAAAAATCACTTTGTGATAATGTGGAAATAAATGCAAGTACATGATTCTATCACAATAAAAAAACATGCTTAGACGCAATAAAAGGAAATATCTATAAAATAAAAAATGATGCAGAGAATATGAGAAAACGAGTTGATCAACAGTAGTTCTATAATTAAAAGCATAATCCATCAATTCAGCTCTTAAGTAAATTTAAATACATTGACCAACGCATATTGGGTCCTTAACCCGCTATTGGGTCCTTAACTCTCAAAATGAGTCGGTCTACAATGGTTTTACATTTAAAAGCATAAACTTGAGCCCTTTATATCATATCAAATGAAATTAAAAAAAAAAAACTTTTACTGAAATGTGCAGTAACCGATTATAAACATATTGAAAATTTTTAATTTGTAGTTTTGTAATTCATGTAAAATTTATTGACCAAAATGCGTTTGTTGTATAATTCAATAAAACTGTTATTTTTATTTTTGTATTACTTGTAAATATATCTGTGGTGTACCAAAGTGTCTTCGAACAGTTTGACCTGAGAACTTTTTTTTTAAAATATCAGTAACATTCTTGTAAGTTTGACCTATGAAAAATCATTATATTTTCTATAGTAACTAATAGTGCGTCTGCTGAAGTTAAAAATACAGTTTCGTGTTAAAATATTAATTAAATATTACAACATTTTCAGTTTTTTAAAAAATTGTTTTATGCTCAGATTATTCTAGGAAAAAACAAACATTCAAATATTCTTCACTAAACTATGATGAATTTATACAAATTTAATTGGCGACTTGCATATCTACAACAGGGTGATATAAAGGGTTAATTATCAAAATTAGATTGAAAGATGCTAAAACAGTTTACAAAAATCAAACACAAGTTATCCAACGTTCGGTTGACTTGAACAGATACAGTACACAGATTTGAAAGAAATTGATATCATCTTCTTTCTTGCACAGGAACAAAAGCTAATGCGTAAAAAAAAAAAAAATCGTATTATAATCAGCGCATCATTATTTTTAGTGACCGATGTCAACTCTCCTTGTTTATTTTTTATTGGATCATTTTGTTTTAATTGAATGGTTTGTCTGAACAATGCTACATAAATGTACATCCATTATACGTCGATTTCTTTAAAAAAATTAAAACTAATTCCAAAACTTGTGTTTTTATTTTTTAACTACTTTAAAAATTTGTGCAATTAAATCACTTTCCAAATTTGAAGTTATGTGTCCTCTAAATTACAGGAAAATACATTAGTTTCATTAAAAACATAAGAATTATGACTATTATAAATACCATGAACACAAGTATCTCAAAACTACAACGCACCTTATGTAAATTTTTCCTACTTAAGTATTTATAATTGAAGGTTGAAGTTTTTTAAAATTAAATTTTAACAGAGATTCTCTCTTAACTGAAAATTTCTCTCAATTTCTCAATGTAATTTCGTCAAGGAGCGGCCTTTTGTCGGTCTCGTTTAGTTACAAACGTGACATGCATATCTTAGCTTTAATTCAATTCTAATGGTCCTAAAGTACGGCTCAGAAATTCACGGAGATTTTCGCCAGGGCCGTTTATGAAGCGCCCATTTAAAATGCGCCGTTTCCAGTGTGGGAACTGAATAAATTTTTATATCCGAGTATGGGGTGCACATACACAGAAAGCAGAGGAATACAGAATTATCTAAATGAGCATGGCTCAAATGTAAGAGGTGTGCGTTTCTGGAATTGTCGGTGCTGCTTCAGACTCTGTTGATCTTCGAATTTTGTTAAATGTCTGGAAAATAGTAAATCCGGGTTTATGAGTTTCGGTGAAATATAAATTTGTTCAAAATTATGAAGATCATATTCATAAAGAGAATTATGAAGCTTGCTTTAACATGAGCATAATGGAAATATTTTTAAATGACGAAATAGATCATTTTAGACTATGTAAGATGACTAATAACATTCAAAAGCACATAATCATGAACTGTAAGATAAAAATATGCAGACTTCCCTTTTAGTAGTAGAACTTCATATGTATTCATTTTTTTTTATAATGACTTACAAACTGGCACACAATTTTGTAATCGACAGCATATATTTTTGTAGGAGCATAACTATTTTATGACACATCAATAAATTTTATGCTGAAAGATGTTTCATCGTACGCGTTTTCTAAAAACGCAAACAAAATTATTGAACAACGTATTCTTCATTACAAGTAATATTCATATTAGGCTTGCCTTCATTTATATGGGTAAAATAATTTTTGGAAACGGAATTGCCGGGCTCCCCTAAATATGATAATAAGTAAAGTGTCCAAAATTTTAACTGATTTGAACATAAAGAACACGAACGCCACCAACTGTGAACTTTTAAAATTTGTTTTTAAATTTTTCAGATTTCTAGAGTATTAATTTTACGAAGAGTATATTTTTATTGAATCGTTATAAAATTAATTTTACACCCAAATAAACTATTAATTGAAGATTTAAATATCTTATAAAAAATTCTCTAAGTTATGAAGAATAACGAAATAGAACTAATACATATCTCATTGAATGGATATCTCATTGTATGGCTAATTTATAAAGGTGTCAATTTAACAGAAAAATTGGGAAGCCGAAGCTTCATCTATTTACCTTTTCCTTCATATTAAAAAATATTTTTAAGTTAATTTTTAAATGAAAAATTAATATTTTAACTAGTCCATACTGACAGAGTTCGTTATGAATGAACGGCCGGTAAGGCAGTGGCGTATTTAGGTTTCCATTTCGGGGAGGAGTCATATGGTATTTTAAACCTTATTGTTACTAGAGTTAAGATAATTTTTAAAAAGTAGCTGTCTTTTAATAATTGCTTTGCATTTTTGGAGGGATCAAAAGCCTCCTCGCCACCTCCCTTAAATATGCCACTGGGTGAAGGAATGGGTTTGAATCTCATATAGCATTTAAACAACTTTAGATGTAAGATACGCATGCCATTTACATTTGCCTGGAATTATCAAATGCAAGAATAACATTTTTGTATACTTAGTTTGCAGCAGCTTATAAATATAATATTTTTGATGTCAGATGTGATATTCGAACATTGCCTGAATAACCTTGTACACCGGATTGCCTTTATACATGGTCGATACGTTCCGCGCAATACCCTGTAAAACAAAACGATGTAACAAAAACATACCTGAGTAAAGAATAATGGTTGATATACTTCGTAATATGAACACTCTCATGTACTACACTTCTTATACTGAATAGTAAATACATGCAACAGCTCTTAAAATTGTCAAGGATAATAGTTATGAAGTTCTGCATTCATAAAATAAAGACAAAAATATCTAATTATTTTGCCATTTTTTTAAACACAGAGTTATTTTGAAACTATGAAAAAATATGTGTAAAAAATAAAATCTTGTGTATATCTAAAAATTCAAATGGCATTTGAGGTATAATTTATAGTAATTGAAAATAACTACCATTAACAGTTAAACCATCGATTAACTCGGATGGGGTTCGATACAGTCATTGACTCTGCTCTTGCCTTCTTTAATTTTAAATGAAATATGTGCTTCAGTTAATATTTTCATGCCATGCCTTATTCTTCTAGGGAGAAACTCAGTCAAAAAAGAAGGCAGAGTAAAAATGCAAAACGAAAAAAGAAACTTGTTTGATTACAAAGTGCAATTTTAAACTCATTGAAACTTTTTATTCATACTCAACATGATTTTGATGATTAGACGCCTGGCGAATGCAGCCTATAAGAACATTGTGTGTTCCGTGGCAACAAAACGTATCTCGAATACTGATCGAGAGTTGAAGGGGAAAGGATGTAAAAGTTAAAAAAAAAAGTTTTTTGTCCTTTTTTAACGTTTTAGTGAATTGAGGGAAAAGTAGGTGGTTTTTATTCAATGGTAAATTATTGGGGGGGAGGAGTGGTTTAGCTCCTACTAAATATTTATTGCGGGGGGGGGGGACCCAGATGAGCTCATGTATCTCTTTGCCTTTGCTCCTTTAAGGTCTTCCAGTTGTATGTTAGATATTTCTTGCAACAGGGTTGCACTCTCTGTAAGATAAATTATTTTAAAGAATCATCTTTTGTAAACTTTCATCGGTATTCACTAAACGCTATGTAGCAGCAAATCAGGTAACCTGAACCTTTTATTTGACACTCAGCGCAAATTGCATTTTTAAACCTTGTATTTCGCGTGGTAAATGACATTTTCCCGGCTGAACTTTAAAGTAAGCTCTGGTGAGTGAACTCGTGGGTTAAATAATCAGTGAATACGGTCTTTAGAGTTAAATTCTCCAATTAACTCTACTCCCTGTTCAGTTGTATCTGCAACAAATTGTGATGGTTTTGCAATTCCCCTTCTTTTTAAATAACTTTTTTCAGCGAAGTGCAGATTATACGAAACCTTGTGTGAAA
Source organism: Cheiracanthium punctorium (assembly GCA_038373885.1). Taxonomy (NCBI): domain Eukaryota; kingdom Metazoa; phylum Arthropoda; class Arachnida; order Araneae; family Cheiracanthiidae; genus Cheiracanthium; species Cheiracanthium punctorium. The sequence goes on from JAWZYV010015281.1 coordinate 499,247, forward strand.
TTTCGTTCAAATTTTTAATCAAAATGAGTCTTAACAGCAACAATATATTTTAAATATTAAACAGTATTCACGTAAATGCAAAAAAAAAAAAAAAAAAAAAAAAAAAAATCATCATTAACGAAAACCTCAATATATACATTCCTAGTAAAGCATAACTATTTGTTTCCAAAGGAATGTGCTCAACATTTACTATCCGCATTCTGTACACAGGGATTTCGAAGAAAGAAAGCTCCATTTGACACCGACGTAAGTAATTTAAATAATTATGCATCATGCCTCCTGTGAATATTCGGAATCAAATTTCCGCATCTTGAGCGTTTTTGAATAAATGAATTCATCATGTTTTATTCAAATAGTCGGCAAGTAGATCAAAATTCTTTTGATTTATTTCGGATTTCACAAACATAATTTATTACATTTCTAACATTGTTTGTCTTAAATAGGAATCAGTCTGCTTTCTGAGCTACAAGGCACGTTCTTCAAAAACTTTCTCTTTGCAAATTGTGATATAGTCAGTATGAATAAATGAAATACTGAAGAAATGTATTGAAACAAAATTTGTCTGCTTGTAAGAAAGAAAAACGTAAAATTACACTGCTTTTCCCTTTTTCCAGGAAGAATTATCTCGCATCATTTTGATACAAAGTTAATATTCAAAAATGGAAACTTTGAACTCTCCAGAGGTTAGAATTACATATAGTTTAGTTTTATTAAAGACATCAATAAAACGGAATAATTCACTGAAATATCGTCATGTCAAATACTTATTGTAATTTAAAAATAAGTAAATTTGAACTTTTAACTTTAAATTCACGAATGTGTTACATATGGATAATGTATCGATTAAAAATATATTTATTGAACAGTGAGTGGTGGTAACTTTAGGATATCAATGAATAACATGTATGACTATTTTTAGTTATTTTGAACACTTTAATTCTGCAATTTTAATTCGAAAAAAATTATGAGCATCCACTAGACAACTTAAAAGGTAGGTCTTCCTATGTGTACCTAAATTTATTTTGCACTTGGCTTTTACGGCACGTTGGAGCCATTTCACTTGTCTTGTAATTTTATAGAGTTTTGAATTTTATCAATTCATAGTATTTATCATATCTACTGCTACCTGATGCAGTACGAAAAAATAAATATTGAAAAATACGAATTGATAGACTTAAAGTAACACTTCAAAATTATAATTATTAGTTTGAACTCATCAATCTAACTTCTTAATAAATTGAATTTATTTTGATTCGTACAATTATTGAAAATTAGTTCGAGAATGTTTCTATTTAACAAGAATTACTTTCATTTAAATTTTAGTAGCATAATTTCTGGTTCGAATGAATCCAAACAATTAAGAGACACAAACTAAATTCTTCAAAATCATGTATCCATATATCAGTAATTAATATATGGGTGATATTATCCGCATATCTATGAATATTAAGCTCTTTAATCACAAAGCATTTACCTGATTTGTGTTAAATAAAATTACATTTAATCAACTGTTCTTATCTTTGATAACTTTCTAGCGACTTTTGAAAGACATTTGATCAAGTTAGCTGAATGGATAAAATCAAAGACATTTTAAATTTAAACAGACAATAACATTCTCCAAAACCTTTGATCTTTTATTTGCTATTTGAGTACAAAATGTGACTTAAAGTTTTAAGCGCATAATTTCCTTACTCGAAATTAATAAAGTAAATTTTTAATAAAAGTGTATAATGTACAAATAGGGTAATTAATTCAGTAAATGTTTGTTAAAATATTTCAAGCTTTGACATTTGAATGAGTGCTAATCTTTCAAGAAACCATTTATCAAATATTGTTTGATGCCATGTAACAATTTACAATGGCACCATTTGCACGAGTAAATAAAACAGACGAAATGGTTTAAAGCAGATGTATTTACATGTGGTTTATATGAGAGAAAGTATTGTGAAATGTTAGAATTAAAACTATGATTCTGAATACTGTATTCGCAAGGAATCAAATACTGCCCTATCCTCGAAGAGTGTGAATATACAATGACCTCATAAAGTTTGAACCATTTTTACTTGCGAAGGTTTCATATTCGCTTTATCATGCTGTAAGCATTCTCAGTTTTATTTTTTGCACAAAAATCAATAAGTTCCCTAATGGACAAAAGTGGTTGTCTCGGTGTAACAGAAACAGAAATACACAAGAAAAATCCGATCTATGTAGAAGCAATACAAAAATTGTAAATTTACATGCAAAATTATCGATAACAAAGTGATAGATAAAGTAAAAATTTTTATGTTGATATATTTCAACAAGATCGTTTTATTTTTAATATAAAATTACATTTGGTAGTGTTTGATAAGATAAACCATTCCGCTGTGTCGATAGAAAACTATGGCCTTTTCGTTCTCTTGAGAAGGTAACAACTTTCTTTTTTATTCGAATAAATGGGTATTTTCTGCCCTTGGGAATATATTTGTTAACAGAAGCATAGTGCTATAACGGTATTCCACTCTCATTATCACTAGGAATTGGTAATCCTGTCTGTGATACGTAATCTGACTCAATGTTTTTGAAACATAAGTAGTACGATTTTTTCTATTCAGTATTTAAAAGAATGCATATGCATCCGTATTATCTAAGGAAGTTTATGCAAAATAACTTTTACGGTACAGTAAAAGAAAATAGAGGCAAAGAGAAAAATGCTTGCTAGTCCTTTACATGCTTCATTATTACCAAGGAGGTATTATCACACGTAAATCTTTTCAAACAGTCAAAACAGCTTTGTTTATACAGGTGTTATTCGTTTGAGTGCGCAGAAAGAACTGAACACATTTTTATTCTTAAAGTAGCAAATTCCGCTATAAATTATATAAATAATTTGCACGCTGTTGTCTGTAGTAAAATATGTTCATATGAGTGGCGGATGATGATTCCGAAAGTTGGGATATCTCATATATTATTAAGTTTTTGAAAAGTATATACGGGATGCATGGCATAGCTGCCAACTTTTACGCTTTCATCGGAAGATTATCTACCACAATTTTCTAATTTTTACTTTAAAAATAAGTCCACAGTTTTGATTTAAAAGAAAACTGTTCGAAAATTGTGATGGGTTTTGGGTAATTTTCCGAAAAAAGCGTGAGAGTTGGCAGATATGATATGGTGAAAGAGAATGTGTTACTCTGCTTGCAATAATGCGAAGTTATAGGGCAGATTTCAGTGTGTAGAAACCTGAGTACAATCATAAACGACCTGGAGTACAATCATAAACGACTGGGCTAGCAGGTGGCCCAACGCTCTGGGAAAGACGAAAATGCATATTCTGATACTCTATTTGTGGCTAAAATGACGTGTTTTTTATTTATATTTTGTTGTGCGTCAATTTTAGTCACTGTGATAGTAAAAATATTACGATAATTTTCCAATAATTTAAATTATTAGGGTCCAATTTTCTATTTAAATCTTACGAGGACCTTTCCAAGATATAGTTTCTTCATATGAATAATATAATTCATACGTATTTGATATTTTATTCAGTTTTTGAGTAAGGGAAATTGTAAAGGTTCATTGTAAATAAATTAATTTTGTTACTTTGCATTATTTGTAGACAGAAATGTGCTTGTATAACTATCGTCAGTTAAATATTAGCACTTTTTTAATGGTATAATCAGAGCAGCTTGTTCTTTACAGCTTCATTATTAAAATTCTAGTATAAACTTTAATCATTAACTTTGCAATGTCATTTTGCTGAATAAAAAATGATCCTCAAATTAAAATTTAAAAGCCATATTTATATGCAGAAGAGATAAAAAGTCTTAACTTAACACCAGATGTTGTGCTAATCCTTCAAAATATTATGATGATCATCACAGTATTATATTAATTCCTGAAAAGTTTTAAAGAAATTGCTTTTCTTTCTTCATTAAAAAATAGATTAAAAAAAAGCTTTTTCAAAAACGAAAAAGCTAATCGGTGAAGAAAATTTTCTTAAACTTTCCCCCTATTATCCTCATTAAAACTTTATAATTCTTTATGGAGTAATCGACACAGGGAAAAATGTTAAAAAATGTGTTTTCATTAATATAAAAATACATTTTGTTAAATTAAACTATTTATCTTCATGACAATCTGGAAAAGAGTCTACATAATTAAATAAAGAAGTTTGTGGTTTGCATGCAGTTAAAGAGAAAAAATATATAAAACCAATATTGCCATGTACTGCATTAAACGTTTTTTCGGATAATTTATTAGATCTAAAGATAATAGAAAATGTGTGAAGTTACGAAAATATTGGTGAAAATAGAAGAAACTGTAATAAAATGTAGATAAAATAAATAAGATAAAAATTATTGAAATAAATTTGGTTACAAACATTTATTGCTTTTGTTAACGTATCAAAGTTAATAATTTTAACATTTTTGTCCCTTTAATCATTAAAATAGAAAGAAAAGTCTGCAATAACTGACATGAAATCGTTTCCTTTTCTTATATTAAATTTCTACGCGAAGTTGTTTGAATCACTAGGCATGGATTATTAGGCACCCACACTAAAATATTAAATTTTCTCTTTATTTCTACATTCTTGCAAATTGTTTTATTTACTAGTAGATTTATTTTATTGTAAGCCATTCATTGTTTGTAAATGGAAAAAATGTAAATCACTTTAGCACTTGTAATACAGTATGTGGAGCAAATAAAGTTTTTAGGAGACATTTGTGAGAAATAAATGAGTTCATTGCTGCGACTAGAGATAAGTTATCCCGGAGTAATTTTGGAGCTCCCTTCTTTGGAATCATAACTGCTTTTGGCGCCCTGTCTACACGGTTGCTGGAACAGGTATCCCGTTTGATTCCAGCTAATTGTAGTCAGGGATGTGTTCAGTTTTCAGGTTTTGAGGCGTCAAAGTTACCGTGATTCTTCAAGTAGCTTTGCAAGTATTTTCATTCATTTTATTTATATCAATTCATAACTTATGTTTTACATTGCTATGCAAAGATATATCTGTAACGATAACATAACTGTATGTCTGCATTTGCAAAAATCAAATTTCGAATATTTACATTTTTAAGGCATACTGCATTCATTATATATCATGAAAAGACCTCCATTTGATCTCAGATGCATGGGAATTCTCCCATCATACCCGTTTATACACTACTCATAATCGCAAGAAAGAGCTCCGAACGTAACGGCTCCTTCGAAATGCAAAAAAAAACTGGTTGCCAATGAGCATTTCGACAATTTTTGCAAAAGAAAACGTTCTCCAAGAAGAGGCATAATCCTTCTGCAAGTGCACGAGTTGTATTCCTAGACACCCGCATTTCCCAACCTAGCTTCCTGAATGCATCTTTATCATTTACAACGCGTTCAGATGTTGGAACCGAGAGACTACAGCAAGCTAATGGTATTTGAAGGGTGATTTTTGCAATGAAATTCTGCAGACGAAAACTTCTGAACAGCAAGTGTTCTCTTCACTGATAAGTCTACATTCTCACTAGAACATCGATGAATGCTTACAACTTGCATACTTAGTTGGACGTCAATCCACATTCTAAGTACGCATGCCTCACAACACAAATATATTCTTAATGTGTGTAAAACATTTACCTTGCATTCTTCCAAAAGGTTCTGACACACCTGCTTAATGATGTTCCTATGCCTTTTCGTTGAAGCATTTGATTTCATTCCCGAATATGTAAGACGGAAAGGCAGAACACTTCTGCAAGCTACTTTTTCAGGGCGCTAGATTTATCGTGGTGGACTAATCGCGTGCCAACTACGTTCACCAGAGTTGTCTAAAATTATTTTTTCTTAGGGGTTTCATTAAAAGGACTCGTTTAAGAAACATCCGTGTCATCAGCAAAATTCATTGTAAGCAGAATTGTTGCAGCAGTAGGATGTGTTTGAGATACACCTGATATCGTTATAGAGGTGCGACATTCAAAGCGTCAATATCAGGTGTATCTCGATGCTTCGGGAAAAAAAAAAAACCTTTGAACATGTAGTGGTCGTACATTTGTAATACGTGATTAATAAAAAGAGATGATCTGAAATGGTTTTACTGAAATAGTACGTATTATTTTAAATGTCCTCTAGTATACCCTAGTACCTGCAGAGAGCATTTGCAACCCTGTAATCTTACATGATTTTTAATCTTTGTTGAATGCCTGATTTGCCATGCTATTTTGTAAACTTTTTTTAATCATCCTGTTCATAAATATGTATATATATATATATATATATGCGCGCGTGTGTGTGTATTTATCTATTATATATATATATATATATATATATACACTGCTCAAAACAATTAAAGGATATTGCGGTTTTAGGTGGATCTTGTGGCTGGGAAACTTTTTAGCTGATTGATACATGGTCGACAGACGTAGTAGGTTATATGAGAATAAATTACGCATGTTTGGCAGAAAAAATGCATTTTATTGCGCATTTGTGTAGAAAAGCAACAAAAAAACACAATTTGTGCATATGAGAAAAAAAGAATAAGAAAAAGTGTTTTCTTCAAAGGAAATCGTTTTCAGTAGGGGGTATGGTTTCCACGGACGGCCAGCAACGTTGAACACCTTTGAGGCATGGAGTCAATGAGGCTATTAATCACGAGTTGGGGTATTCTGTCCCACTCTTCCAGAAGAGCTCTTTCCAGTTCTTGGAGAGTTTGTGGGGATGGTTGGCGGCTAGCAACTGGTCTTCCTAGAGCGTCCCAACGTGCTCTATTGGATTCATGTCTGGAGAACACGCAGGCCATTCCATTCGTACGATTCCTTACTCGAAAAGGAAATCCTCCACCAGGTTAGCACGATGTGGCCTGCAGTTATCGTCCATTAAAATGAAGTCATATTCAATGGCTGCAGCGTAAGGGACTACAATAGGTCTGAGGATCTCATCCCTATATCGGCGACCAGTCGGAGGTCCATCTCGAATAATGTAGACCATACGCCAACACTCTACCCACGCCGAAGCTGACACTTTAATGCACGAACGCAGGGTTATTCCTACTGCCACGGTCCCTCCAGATAAAAATACGCCTGTTATCAGGATGAACTGAAAAACGGGACTCGTCAGAAAAAAGAACATTGCTCCATTCATTTCTCCTCCAGTTCACATGCTCTGTTGCCCACTCTCGCGACGATGCCTTGATGTTAGTCTAACACATACCATCGGTCGGCGAGCATACAGACCTACACCATGGAGCCGGTTTCGGACAGTCTGAGTGGAAACCGTGGAGCCAGTAGCCGAGCGAAGGTGTTGTTGGAGAAGAGCAGCGTTCATATCCCGGTGTCTCCGAGCCGTTAACACTAAATAACTATCTTCATTGGGCGTTTTTGCCCATCTACGACCTTGCCCTTATCTTCGGCCTGCACTTTCAGTAGCCAAAAACCGGTTCCAGATCCTGGAAATCACACTTTGCGGCACTCCAATGGCTTGCGCTACTTCGGCTTGAGTTTGGCCCCCTTCTAACCTACCGACAACTCTCCAAGCTTCTGAATCGGTTAAATGACTTGGCTGAGATTTTAGTACTCAGTCACTGAATGCCGATCATCCTTGTCTTCATTGTCTTTTATTCAGTTGAAAGTCCAATTTCATTCGCTGCCGCTGAAGCGACGTTTTTGACGTCGAACTCAAAATTAGCATACTCAACAGTTTGAAAGTTTGAAAATGAATGTTTGCATTTGTGATTCTCTTCTTCTCTTTCTATATATATATATATACTTCTCAAAACAATTACACACACATATATATGTATATATATATATATATATATATATATATATATATATATATACATACATATATATACAGGGTGTCCAGCCTTAATGTGACCCAATAGCTAATTCCCGAACCGTTCGGTTTAGATATGCACTTCCAATTTGAAAAATGTTTTAAAAGAGGTGTAGAATGTTTTTACGTGCTTTTCGAACCAAACAACCCATTTAGAAAAAAATTACAAAAATTAAATTTTTATACGGTCCCTAGGTCCTATCACTTATATTTAGGAAAAGATGCAGTACACAAAAACAAAGTAAACACAAAAAGTTTCATTTTATTACGATAAAAACTGACCGAGTTATGGAACTTTGAAAATCATACATTTCATCCATTTTCTTGGCCAATTTCAAGAAGCTAGTAAGGGACCGTCTCCAAAGTGAAATTAATTGGAACTCTGCCAGTAAACTTTCGCTCTGGCTCGCTAATGGCATAAAGTCTTGCCGCCTCTCTCTTATTTCTATTACACTGCCCATACAACAGTACCATTTCGCAGTGTTCTTCATTTGTATACATCTCGTTCTCCCGTACTAGAATTCGTAATGTTAGAATGCGACTGTATGCAATTGCAAGCGACTACACAACAGTTTTTAAACGTTCGCCATGATCAGTATCGCAGCAAATCAGTCTGAAGCCGCAGGCAAATAAGTCTATTTTTTTTGGAACTGCTTTTGAAAAGTTTTCTTCGTCCAAAATATTTTATTTTATCTATGTTTTACACGTACACAGAATACATTTTATTTCTTAAGTACTCAATTATTGTAATATTAACGTAATGTATGTACTTTTAAATTTAAAAACGATTTACATAAGAGTGACGTGCAAGAGCGAAAGTTTCCTGGCAGAGTTCCAATTAATTTCACTTTGGAGACGGTCCCTTACTAGCTTCTTGAAATTGGCCAAGAAAATTGATGAAATGTATGATTTTCAAAGTTCCATAACTCGGACAGTTTTTATCGTAATAAAATGAAACTTTTTGTGTTTAGTTTGTTTTTGTGCACTGCATCTTTTCCTAAATATAAGTGATAGGACCTGGGGACCGTATAAAACTTTAATTTTTGTAATTTTTTTCTAAATGAGTATTTTGGTTTGAAAAGCACGTAAAAACATTCTTTACCTTTTTAAAAACATTTTTCAAATTGGAAGTGCATATCTAAACCGAACGGTTCGGGAATTAGCTATTGGGTCACATTAAGGCTGGACACCCTGTATATATATGTGTGTGTGTGTATACACATAGCGAGAAAAAAGGATACGTAAGAAGTAACATTTTCCATTGCTTAAATCCACTCATGGAAACAGTTGAATATTTTTCAAAGTCAGACAAAACCATAGAGACTTTTATATTATTTATGAGAGCAACCGTAAGTTGAAGTCAGAGTCGTCAGCCAAACAAACAGGAAACAATGTCCAACATCCAACTTTTCATCACTCACTGCTGACATTTATTTTCCTTCTATCCATCCTTCCGTTCTCAACACAAGAGATATATAGAGCTCAAAGAGTTTTTGACAGTATATTAAAAAAGAAACGTTGCTTAAAAAATACACTGAGTCTTTTTCCTTGTAATTTATTTTAAACGTGATTTTTATTAAAAAATATTTTCGCGCAAATTTAATAATTTTTCTGTGCACTAGCATTATTTTATCATATTATATAATAGTTGATTATTTTACTATAATTGAGGCTGGAGTTCAAATGTTATTTTTCTAAATGTAAATCAGAACGTGAGTTTAAATTCCCATTTTCTTACATAAAAAAATATATTTTTCCATTTGTTGTGGAGCAAGAAACTGAGAGGAAAAATCAAATTGTAATGCATTAATGATAACTGACAGTTTTATTTTTATGTGTACGAGTACTAGTACGAATTAAACATGTTTGTTCTAATAAGGTTCATTAGCATTAAAAATTTGAGTATCAAAAGAATAGATTGTTAGACAGAATCTGTAAAGAATTAGTTAAAAAATATCGTATGCATATAATATATAAATACGTAAACGGGTGTATATATTACGTATGTGTAATACGTATTTGTATATAAGTATATGAGTGTACTGTATGTAAATTATGTACAGTTCTCATGAAGTTTTTAAAACTGGAGATATAGTTTTTAGCACGCTTTTTACCATATTGTATACTTCTTGTTAATAAAACGGGATTTGCTATAAAAAAATAGAAAATATCAAGCAATGAATTTTGAATGAAAATATTAAGCATACAGGGTGGGCCAGAAATTCTAGACACATTTTTAAAATTCTTTAAAAAACAAAGCAATCGGCATACTAAATTGCTGTTTGCACTGCAATACTTTTCATAATGCAAATTTAGCACAATAAAGAATTTTATATGAAGTAAATTGAAAAAATTCAGGAGGAATCTTTATAAGCCGTACTTACAGACTTCAAAACAAAAATGTGTATTTTATGAAATCTTCAGAAACATTTATTAAACAAGGAATTGCTTTGCAGAATTTTTAAAAAAGTGGCACACCCTGCAAAATTTTCGATTTTTAAGAAATTTTTCTAAAGGTTTCTTAAAATTATAAAGGTTTATAGTTTATTTCAGAATACTTCAATTTATTTACCAAAATCGCAAGATTTTCTCTGAATGCTTCGTTAATAGTGGTAAGAAAAAAAAATTGGTCAGATAAGGTGGGGTAAGTGGGTCAGCTTTTTAGCACAATTTGACTTATTTCTGCACCAATTTTTAAGAGACGTGAGAGAGCATATTTTAAAATACTATCTCAAACCAGTTGCATTTCATAACTTGGAGACATTTCTCAAGTATTAGAAATTTTGATTCTGAACAAAAGATAAAAGATAAATTCAGTCAAGGTGGGCCATTTACCTCTTTCTTGTGGTAAATGGACTGCCCATGAATACTTTTCAACAGGCAACAGTAGAATCTAGGGCTGGTAAGTGGACAAAGGTAGATATTCGTTGGTTTATCACTGGTTGTTAATAGAATTTCAGTCAAGGTGAGCCAATTACACCTTTGGTAGTGTAAGTGAGACAACAGTCAATATTTTTCAATAGTTTTATGGTATAGCTAGGTTCTAATAAGTCGACAAAGGTAGATATTTTAAAACCTGATTAATGTAATATTTTTACTCTGATTTAAACAGCAAGTAGCACTTTTTTAATACAAATCCTATAGCATAAAATGCATTTTTAAAAAATTGTTTATTTTTCATTTAAACACACTTACATCACAATCTTGTTTTATTTCATGCGATAAAATATTTAAACACAAAATATAACATGTATTAAGCCTGCAAATACTACGTATTGTAAAATGGGTCAAAAATACTTAAACTGAACACAGTTCAGCGAGTAGCCTAAATTGAGAAGACATTCAATCTATGTTATATTGATAAATATCAGCTTAAAGTGTCAGTTTATGATGCTTAGTTGAGAATGATGGTTTGTTTAGTTTTTATACGGTGTCTTCTGAGATACAGGTTAGAGGTATAGTATAAGAAGGCATTATTTTGCTTTGGGCCATGAACAAAAACAACATTGAGTGGTGTAAGTGGGCCATACGTGATCCACTTATCCCACCAAACTCTTGGCCCGCTTTTCCCAATCGCAGGGCAACTGCGTCACTGGACTTTAAACATTAATTACTGGTATTACGAACTTTTCAAAAATTAATCAATATCTGTGGTGAGAGAAATTTTCCTCATATTTTAAAATGTAGTTTAAATATTTTGTTTCTTTTACGTGTCAGTAATATTATGTTCTTTTTAAATTTGAAAAGAATAATGGAAAGTACCATAAATTTAAAAACTCTGACAAATGTATAATTAACCTACTATGTTCTTTTATTTAAACAACGCACTAGCAAGAATGTCTACAATACATTTCTCCCTTTCCAAATGATTACAATTGACATGAAGTGTTACACTCAATATGAAACAATATTAACTCAATATTACTATTTTCTGAACTCTCCAAGTTGTTAAGAAAATATTATTAAATGAAAAAAGTGACAACAATGACACGAGACTAATGACCTATACTCATAATTTAAAAAAAATTTAAATTGTTTGCATTTTAGGACCGTAATAGAAAAAATAATATGAATGGAAACGTTAATAAAAATGCTAATATAATGATATCTTATATAAAGAATAAAAAATCATTCATTTTCCTAAAAAAGGAAAATGTAATCATAGCACAGGAAATTGAAAATGATGCTAAATAAAATTAATGACTAAGAATACAAAATATTTTTCATTGCTTTTTTATGTTTAGGTTGGACTCTCTCGTTAAAGAATAAATACATAATTCATGTTCACGTTTATATTTGAATAATTTCCTTAACCTCTTCTAATGTTTATCATAAGACTAGCAAAAATTTTTAATAAAGCTTCAGCCGAGTAAAATGTAGCACGATAAGTGAATGATTAAATGTTTCATTTAATTTCTTTTAAATTTCTTTAAGAAAACATAATTTTACACTAAATCACAAGAGTTCTAGGCAAATATAATAGTTTAGGCATTTACTTTTCCTGTCTTTAATTTTTATACTACAATACCAGAAATATTACGTCATTATTATTTTCCACTTATGTAATAAATGTTATTATACTTGAAAACAACCAGTTAACAGTATAATTCATAAATCATGTAACTGTTAAAATTTCGAAATCAGGGAAAATTTGTTTTTTCTTCGTTATGCAGATAAGCAAAGTGCTCGAAATTGTACGTAATTATTAAGTGTTATTACTAGAAATTGAAAATTCTTTAAGTGCTGGCTCAAGTACCTGTTCCATGGTTGATAAACGAGAGGCACTCGTGCTAAAATGACACAATATGACTTTGAGGTCCGCGTGTCTAGTGATAGCATTAAAACATATACACAATATTCAATACATACGCACATACACACCCTCAATAAAAGAGGATGAGTAAGAAATCCACTGCTCGAAATTTTTCAAATTAAAATGTAATTTTTGTTAATTATATTCTCCTTAAAAGAGTAAACATTAATTTAAGTTCTTTTCAGAAGTTTGATCACACTGTTTTTAAGTAGAAGTAAAAAAAATTGTAAATAAAGGAATCCTATTACCAATTTTTCTGTTCGCCATCTACTTATTTATTAGTAAGTAGTTTCCTGTTTTAATATTATAAATTTCAGTTTCATATATTTTTTAGTCGATCGTTTTTGAATAGTATGAAGTAAATTAATTATTTAATCTTTGAGCAATAAGGAAGAAGTTTACTTTCATTGCTGTAATTTTAAGATAGTTTTAAGATGGCAATTCAGATCCGTGCTACCAGTATTAAATTCCCAATTTACGTATTTACCCTGCGAAACGAAGGGTGATGGTAGCTGGTGTTACTTAGTCAGACACATTTTAGTGAGAAATGCAGACACTAGTTTGCTTAAATTTATAATCAATAATTTTAGTCTGTGAAATATATTATGATTGGAAATCTTTTGTAATTTTTAATTTTATATTTTTACTTTATATCTCTAGGCTCAATATATCATCGTATACTGAATTGTCCCTTTCTCTACGAGATTTCTTACAATAAAAGCATTTTTTTTAAAAACAAAAGCTGATTTGTTTTACGTGGTATAAAAAGGAACAACTAGCGCTCTTCCATAAATCATTTAGTGTCTTTTTGTTCCCTGGCCAAAAAATGTATTTGCACATGAAGACGGGGATAGACATCATGAAAAGCTACTATGGACTATATGGAACTATACATTGAACGTGCATATGCATGTTATGTACCTATAAATATACAGAAATTAATCGAGGTAATTAATTACTCGCACCGTTCCAATAGCATATCCAACTACTTAATTCCGAGCTATAGAGGGGGTGTTTTATAATTTGCGAACTGACTGCTTGTCTCTTTTGATGAAAATCCAAACCATGGTTATGCATCCTTTCCAAACACAGAGTAGAGCAAATATGAATAACTATAAATGCAGCAATATTAATTCTTGGCATTTTTATAAAAATACTAAAGAAAAAAGAAAAAGAAGTATACTGCACGAACAAATTCATCTTGTTCAACATATTTGAGAATATTTTGCAACAATTCTGAATTCTGAAGACAAAAGGAAAATTCCTCCATTTCAACTCCCATCACGTCATCAGGTCACGAAGGAGGGGAGAGAAATAAATGGTTGACAAATTCATGTTTTACTTTTTATTATCGCAATAAAATGAAGAAAAGTACAAGAAAAATAAACAGAATTCTTTCTCCTGAAAGGAACAGCCTTTTAGTTCGGTGAATACGCATTTAAATGGACAGAATAAATAACTTTCAGAGCGAATCAGAGATCATGTTTAGCTTTTGAATAGAAGTTCGGAATCGGAAATGGATATAAGTCAGATGAAAGGGAATAAGTATTTTTAAGCAGACGTTAAATATAAATAGTCCAGCTTTAGGGAAAGTGAAAAATATTTCTAACATGAATTGGAGGTTATTTTTGTTCGAAAATAAAATGCATCATAGCTTAAAACGTTTCAACACGATTGCCCTTTTGTTTTATATAACCTGGAAGCAACAAACCAACGTGTCTGATTTTATAAAATTTTACTGGGAAAAATTCTTTCAGAAATTTTGGTTTTATAAAATGAATTATTATTATTTATTATTATCATTTTGGCTTTATAAAATGAATTATTACTATTTATTAGCATTGCCAAATCGAGGGAATTTCTAGGATTATGTGTCCGAAACTCATTATCACCTTCATTAATATAAAAACAATGATTTTTTTTTGGGTTGAAATAGTTTGAAAGACTATTGAACGTTTTATAATGCATATATTTGAGCAGATTTATTTATTAAAGACTACTACATCTGAAGCATATTTATTATATTGGTCATTAACTTAGATTATTCTATAAAAATAATTTTAAAGACTGTTATTTTATCTTACTTCCAGTAGAGATTAGCATTTTTATGCAATGAATAGGTCATTATTAAAACAAAATTCTCAGAATCATTGATTCGTGTCATAATGTGAAAGGTATGTGGTATTTAGACGTAACTACTATTCTATATCTTCAGAAATCTAGCAGACAATGATATCTAAACAGTTGAAATTGTTGTAGCTATTATAACGTTAATAAATTTTCTAAAGAGGTGAACTTGTTACATTTACCATAACGTTAATAAATTTTATCAAACTGTTCAGGGGCCGAGTTTTCTAGAACAACTTACCATGGATTTCATCACAGTATTATCAACACGCAGTGAGTGATGCGGTATTTCAACGGAATACTACAGCACTTTTATATCACTAAACTAATTCTAAAAGTCTAAAATTTCTAGATGATATTATAAATGTATCTAAAGGATTTTGAAGTGTAACGAAGAACTGCTAGCACAAACATAAGCTCAAATACTTGTTTTTGTGTAGAAAAACAGATCAACTGAAAGTCTTCTATTGCAACACTAATCCTAAGTAAACAAGGTTTTTCTACTATCAGTTTCATAGGATGTGGTAATAATGTGAAACGTGTTGCTCAAAAACATAGAAAGGCTACAATAAAAATTATACATTTAATTTTAAAAGCTATATAAGAAATTGAATTATGTCTATCAAAAGTACTTACTGAATTTAAGTAGTTCTGCATTACAGCATAATAACAAATGAATCGGTGAGTGCAGATACTACTTCAGTCACAAAAAGGAAATTTTTCAGGAGAGAGAAAAAACTTCATAAGTCCTCCAAATTTTCAAATATTTAAACTTTTTTTTTCCTCTGTCATAACATGCCTTTATGTTTCTGTCATGCAAATATTACGTAATTTCGACATCAATTAGACTCAGGAAAATTTGAAATTTGATTCGGACTTAGGCTGTTTCTGCACTCAACTGGTTTTTAGTCAGCTGAAAACTTGGAAAAAGGAAATCATTCAAATCAAATCACCATTTATTGTCTAACCATATTTATGGTATACAAAAATCAAGAACATTAATTTAGAAGAA
This sequence comes from Cheiracanthium punctorium, assembly GCA_038373885.1. Classification (NCBI taxonomy): domain Eukaryota; kingdom Metazoa; phylum Arthropoda; class Arachnida; order Araneae; family Cheiracanthiidae; genus Cheiracanthium; species Cheiracanthium punctorium. Next base: position 514,987 of record JAWZYV010015281.1, read on the forward strand.
AAAAAAGTGCTTTGCTTGCAGAAAATTATGGAGATGAAAATCTAACATTGAAGCTGGAATAACTATTTTTTAGAAAACCACCCCTAGGGCAGGGCAGGTGGCCAATAATAGTGTTAAAATAGATCATTCTCGACCATTGATTCATTGTCGTGTGTCGACCATTGATCATTGTCGCCCATCGTTCGAAAAAGAAGCCCCGTATCTACGAAACTATTCAACAGAATAACGTCGTTCTTGCCCCAACACGCATCTTGCCGTTCTAAGCTTATTTTCATCGAAAACAATTTTTCGCATTTTTGTGACTGAAGTGGTTTCTGCACTCGCCGATTCAAATAAAGTGCAGAGTGTTTTCCCTGTTTAATAAAAATCAAGATTTTTGTCATAAATAATAAAATACCTTTAAATCTTCCGAATGTTAGATTTTTTAGACATTTTCTCTATTTTTTTCAAATGCAATGTCTCCTTTCTGTCAAGAATTCCATAAGAAATGTGAACATAGAGCATCTTTATCATAGGATTGTAATTGTTGAACAAAATGTTCGAATTCAATTTTATAGAATATTTCAGTCACCTCTTACCTAATTATGTAATCATCTTATCACTTCTCAAATAAAAAGTACTGAGGCAGTATAGTCTACGAAAGTATGTAGTAGAACTAAAATTTAATTTTGAAAGAAGTATCTCCACAAATATGTAGATATATTTTGAGGTTTACAAAAAATGAATCTCATCGCTTGTTTAAAACAAGAAGGGATGACAAAAATAAAACTCTAGTGCTTCAATTGTGATTTGCTATGTCGAAAAAATTCTCGTACTGTGCAATATTTTATTTAACATATCTTTCGGTTAATAGTTTAATTAACATAATTTTAAATAATTAACACAAATGATTTAATGGATTTTTTTGCATGCATAAGTGATTTAATATGCTTTTACTGAAGTAGTTTTATGTCTATATATTGTTTCAAGATTCCAGATAATTTTTCGTGTACATTGCTAATGAGAACTTTGTAATGCAATATGTAATTAAATGATAAAAAAATTAAATGTCAAAGAAACAAATTGAATTTTAATTTCACATAAAATAACGTGCTGAACCGAATGTATTTTGAAATACAGGAGAGTTTTAGAGATGAGAAAATTAAATTTTCCTTTTAATCAGTTCAACTACTGTAAATTGTTTGTTGAGCATAGTATCTCGTAGAGTTCTGACTTGTGAATCATATTAATCATTTAAATATTTTTGTTCCATTTTACAATGAGCTGTTTTTATATAATGCCCCCTCCCCCCAAAAAATTATAGAAAAAAACTTGAAATTATTATTTTTCATTTTTCAAATTTCAAAAGGATTTAGATTCATAATTAATAGCCTTTGAAATTAGTTACACTGATAATATCCCTAGTTGCACAAGTAGTTCAAAAGCTCCTTTTGATATCTTGACGATATTTCAGCATTGTGTTATTTTAGGGGCAAACTTATTTCTATAAATGCTAAGCATATTTTGTGATTTCTTACCTTTGTCGTATATTTACATCCCAGATATTGAAGAAAAGAGAGATTTCATGTTTACGTACCTAGAAAAAGACAAAAATGAATTAAATGGGTTAAATATATTATTTACAAAATAAAAGCGTTTACTATAAAATATTAAAACTCACTCATTATAGCACAACCTTACGCTGACTGTATTTTTAAGTCAATTTGTTAGCTGGTTAAAAGATTGTGTTATATTTTAACTATGCAAAGTTCATAAAATGAACTTCATTATTGCCATAAAAATATTGTGATATTACTACATTCCAAAAATATTTTGTACTTTATATTTATTCACTGGCACTAATAATATTCCCAGATACATAAATAGAGCAAATGCGTAAATTAAAATTTATCTTAAGTAAGAGATTGTTATAAAAATTAAAATTTCTGCTAAATTTTATATTTGGAATTATAGTATAATATCTCTTACATGTTAAAAATTTAAACGTTCTATTTCTGTCCTACAAATAAACAAGATAAGTGAACTTCATCTGTTCAGTAGTTGTCTATTTATAAATTTTTCTGTTTACATGGTTATCATTTTTTCATTTTCATTCCTGCATACACCAAGCTATTTTTAAAAATTCTGGTATAATATTTTAGAAATTTATATCGGTAATTTTTTCCCAAAAGAATATAATCAGAAAAAAAGAAAATTCTTATTCATGGTCGCATCATAGAATTCAGCAACGTGAGCAAGATGTAAATGCCGTCACAGCATCTCTTGCGTAGTTTCTTTTGCTGAAAATGATTAGATTTGAAAGATTTTTTCTTTTCTTTCAAGAACAACATACGAGATTTTCTCTTCAAAGATATAGTGGGATATCAAATTTTATTGCATTTTTGTAAGAAAAATTAACTGAATGCTTTGGGAAAATTAAAATTGCAGCATTTTCAAATTTGGAAATCGAATGCAATTTTTTAAAAGAATAATTGTTTTTAAAGTAAGATAAGATACTAATTTTTGAATGTTTTTTTTCATTACTTCATTTTTATTTGATTTTTTTAACCCTTATAGATGACAAAAAAATCTTCTCCTAGTATACCCATTGAATATCTTTGACTGGATTAACTTGTGTACATGCACAGTGGTATGGAACTATGCTGGAACGAGTCAAATCACATTGCGTTAAAAAAAAAAAAGCGTTTTAGATAGCTGTTTCTAAACTGACGCGTTTAAATTTCCCGGTACTACATCAACGTAGTTAAAACGTCAAAAACCGTGAGCAATATTTTCTATAATCACTTCTTTTTCCGTTCACCAAATAAGGTTCTGTGATATATTTAGAAAGGTCTATGACAATATTAACACTATTTACAAGGGATACAACAGTGATTCTGTGCTTTATTGGTCTGCTGCTTTTACTTTTTCTTGGAAACACACATAAATCTGTAAACAAAGCCGATATATTGTTTATCATTCACCAGAAAGTAATGTAATGATAAATTATTCACCATTAAAAATATTTCTTTTTATAAATTTATGACGTAAAACATTCCCATCTAGTACATTAAGATCATTCCCCAAAGTAAGGCACATGTAATATGATATTGATAGAAAGGATTGTCGAACTTTTGATGAAAGACGGACCTTTTTAAACCACCTGAACACATTTTACTGCAATAAGTGCATTTTATGATGTTATTTAACAAAGTATGTAAAAAAAAGTGTACTTTTTAACAGCAAATTTTGCTGAGTGTTCTTATGTTATTTGTTCCTACATTTTATTTATGTTTTGTGATAAATGTGTTCAAAATTGTGTAAAACTTGAAATACATTTTCAAAAATAAAATTAATAGACTATTGTTTATTTATATCAAAATCAAACAAAGCTTTAGTATATTTCGCACACATTCACGCATAAATGCATGATCTTTTAATAAATGAGTTTGCATATTAGCAGTTTAATGTTCCTATTAAAACGCAAATGGTAGCACATATTATAATCTTGCACTGAAGTATCGATAAATTCTGCCGTTATCCTTAAACATTTTATCGAAAAAGTAACTATTGAAATGAAATTTCGCTTTTTTATGCACTTTTTATGTGCAATTTGGGAGCAATTCGAAACAGAATTTTAAATGTTCTGAATCTTTAAAATGCTTTTTTGTCATGTTAGGGGGTTAAAATCGTAAGCTTTTTTTTATTTGTTAAAAGTGAATTTACTTTGTACAGTTCGAATTTTTCGTTTAAAAAAAGAATTATTATATGTATTAACATTGACATATTAAAAGATGTAGAGCATAAGCAAAGAAGTACAATATACTTTAGTATGTAGTCGTAGAAGCAAACAATGTGCTAACATTCTGTAATGAAGTAATTCTATTATTAAAGTTATTACTTTTAAAAATAAATTTAAGAATGTAATCATTGTCTGACATACACTCATGCTCAAATGCTAAGGAACAAAAATACTTTCGCGGATATTTAAAAAATATTAAACCGATTATAATGAAAATCTGCACGGATACAAACGAAATGTGTGTTTTTCCATTATTATTTAATCAAAATCGAACCCTCGGTTAGATAAGGGTAGCTCCGAGGCAGTAGCCACAAACGTGGCAGATGCCGCATTCCTTGTATTTATTGTAATTATCGATAAATGACAGTCAGACGCGCAGTGAGATTTCCTTAACCAGTGTATTGCGTAATTCCATTTCAATATTTTACTTCTAGCTGTACAATCCATATTTTGAGGTTAGCGCATGATTTCACTATACAAACTTTTTACACATTATGCTTAAATACTTTTTATACTATAATTACTAAATCCGTGCATGATTTCAAAGCCAGAACGAAGTGTAGCTCCTATACAGAATACTGTGCATGTGGTTACGCCATTCTTATTTGTAAAGTCAGGGAACTGTGATGTGCGGTGTCTGAACCGTACAAAATAGATACATGCCACACTGCGATCCGGTATGCATGCCGCAGTTTCTTTTGTACGGGATGCCGGATTACATATGTGACGTACACATTAAAAAAAAAATTAGAAAACTACTCCAAATCTAAGAGGAAGTGTGATTGGCTTCGTTTCATCATGTGTCAGATGTGAATACATAAAGACCGTGCTATTTTCGACACTTTTTGTGTAGACTTCGGTCGAAGAAAGAAGTCATTTAACAAATAAAACAATGTAAACACTGTTTTACTCTACTCCCTCTCTAATGTACAAATGTTACGTTCTGTTGAAACAATAATTAAAATTCAATTTTTCAAAAACAAGTAGATAATTTTAGTAGTGAAATAAGTAGGAAGGCTAGCATTGATTTGAATCTACTAGTACGTCTCTTTGTACTCATTTAGTTTCTTTTTGTTATTAAATAGGTAATTATAGTCCACCCTGACATGATTTGTACGGGGGACACACTGCAATGCAATGATTTAAAAAATTATTGTTACTACACATTACTTATTTTTTATGCTTTTTTGTTGTCTCAATATACGTTTTTTATTTACCGTTAAACAGCACAATATGATTTATTTTATGTGCACCATGAGATTTCATACACAGATTCAAACCCGAAATTGCCCTTAGCAAATGACTAAAACAGATAAGACGCAGATACTTTAAAAATTACTGAGTTTTGCCTAATTTTGAGCTTGCTTTACAGAATTTCTCTTACTTTTTCCAAGAATGATGTAAAGATGACGCGTTGATGGTGGATTTTAATGTAGAGCAGCTGGTAGATAAAAACTGACTGATCCTAAAGGAGTTAGTAAGATAGTTGAATGCCATCCAAATTGTGATTTACGGATAACGAAACCAGCTATCACCCGGAAGACCAGATAAAAGGCACTCAAGAGCCACCATAAAGAGGATGACCGTTATTTGGCCTTAACTACAAGCCGCAATAGGTAATGACAGCTTGTAAATTCATTGGTGCTACGGATACCTCAGTTTCGAGCCAAACGCTTGCAGGGAAGTTAATGAGGTACGTCTTATCCCAGAACAAGGGATCGCATCCCACTTACAGCAAATGACAAGCTGACCCGCTGGAACGGGTGTGTACAACATCTACTTTGAACACGGACGAAGTGGCGAAATGCTATCTTCACTGATGAGTCCCGGATCACTAATTATAGACAAATTATAAACAATAATTATCGACATGTTAGCGTATGCAGAGAAACAGGAACCCGATGCCACCCCTAGTGCATCATGGAAGTGCACCACTAGGGGGTGGTCGTATTATGATTCAGGCTGGTTTAATGTTGGACATCTTTGAGGGAGGAGCCTTGACTGTTCTGAGGTATAAGTTCTGAGATCTTATAGATTGTTGAGAGCTACTTACGCTCCCCAACTCCTTTTTATGGCTCAGGGGTGATCCATACAGGGATGATCTAGTTGAGGAATATCTTTGAGCCGAATATATTCAGAGGATGGAATAACCAGCAATACCTCCTGACCTGAAACCCATAGAGCACGTCTCGGATGCTCTTAGCAGAGCAACTGCAGTTGACCATTCTCCTAGAAACGTTCCAGTGTTAAGAACACCCTTAAGAGGGGAGTGCGGTTTATTGTCCTATGGCCGTGTAAACAACCTCGTTAACAGAAGTAGTGTTCGTTGTGACATCTGCATTGGCGTCAAAGGGCATAATAACTTACATTAAACTCGCCACATGTGACATTTTGCTATATCATTTTTAGAGTATCTTTCTGTGACACCCATTTATTGACGATCTTGAGTTTCTGACATCAAGCTTTTGTTGTCATAGTTTTTGCCGTACATTGATGCATTTTTATATAAAATTTCACGTGATTTAATGCTCCCTCGAAAATGTGTTATTCTTTAAATTTTGGGCATGACAGTATTTTATTTTGACGGTTTAAGATAAAAATACTTAAATAGGACAAACTAATTTTAGTCTCTCATCACAAAGTACATCTGCCTCATTTGAAAGAGGTGTTATCGAAAATATAGCACAAAGAGAAGTCATCGTTAGGAATTTTAATTTTCTATTTTTATGACTCCTAAACATTGCCGATCATGGATAAAGATTTTAACCGTATTCAAATTCAGGTATCTTCGATATAAAATAAGAACTGAATCGTAACTTCATTTTGTACATTTTAATCAAAATGTAGTGTTTTCATGAACTAAACAAAAATATTTGGATAAAAACATTCTAAAACATACGACAGTTAAAATCATTAAACATGTTGGAAAAATGTATCATTGTCATTCATTCCATTTTTTTTTCTAATCGTTCCAAGCGCGAATTGTTTTAAACATACATTTATATGTGTAATTTATTTTTTAAAAATTCTAAGAATTTAAATGCATGTTCATGTTGCCAATCAGGAAAAAATAAATTAGTCAAAAATAGGCGCGAAAAGTTATAGCTTTGGATAAAGAGTTCGTCCTGAGCCTCAAGTGTCTCCATTTAATAAGTCTGGGACGAATTCTTTATTTTATTTACGTTAAGAAATAATAACATAAAGAAAGAAACAACGAAAATACAATCATCGTCTGTAATTCTTTCATTTACAAGAAAAGGGAATGATAGCAGAAAAGGAAATAGAAATACATTAGGATTTCCATTTCAAAGCAGCAGAAAAGAATTTATAGCTGGAGCTGCTTTTTGAGGAAATCAGATGGGTGTATTTTCAATGAAGTGCGTTTATGCAAATTTCTTCTAGTTTCATGTAACTTGAAGTTTAAGAATCTTTGCAGTGTTCTTTCGATATTTGAGATGATCATACTATATTGTGCTCTTTGAATGAACCTAAAACCTACACCTCCAGAGTTTATAAATCTATTTACAATTTTCCCCCAAGTAGCATTTTATTTTTGAATTTTTGGATACTTCTATCGCTTGTAAAAATGTATGTATTCATAGTTTTCTTTTTTTAAGATAGACGCCATTTATGACTTTCAAAAATATTTTTCTCCACATACTTTTCATATTTTATTAATGATTTCAATCTGCGTCTCTCTGTAATACAGTAGTCATAATAGCATATAAAGGTTAATGCTGCACCATTTCAAAAAAAAAAAAATTCTAAAATCATTTTAGAATGATTTGTGTAGAAAAATCAACCTAAAATTATGTGAAATCTAATAAATAATTTCAAATGATTAAATAACTTTTATCATGACACTTTAGCTGAGCAAATGATTTTAGCAATTACGTTCATATCTGACATTTAATTTAGTTAATTGCTTGAAACTCAGTTTTTTGAATGTATAAGTCAGACTTTTTTTCTTTTTTTAGCATTTGTGCGATATTAATTTCAGATAAGGACTTAAGAAACTGTGGTGCTGAACTCTTTTCGAGTGTTGGCATTTAGTGGAGGGGGGGGGGAACCCAGCTTATCGATAACTTTTATGTTCCGCCGTAAATCGCAATGCTTTACCGTTAACTTTTCTTAGAATATTAATTAGCTTATATAAAGGCGTCTGTATTAGAGTAAATAATGGTTAAGTATACAGTGGAACCCCGATCTATCGTTCTCGCATTCATCGTTTTCCCGTATTGATCGTTTTATTTCTATGGTCCCTGCACAAATTGTATTTAAATAACGTTAACGAAACCCGCATTTATCATTCGACAGAAAATCCTTTTAACGCGTTCATCGTTGTAAAATATTTCTACTGACCGAAATGAAATCGAAATTCAGGTGGATCCATATGGCATACAAATTTAGGTATTTATTTTCTGGTTTGATTTCTTGGGTTGATGATGGTGTAGATGAAGAGTTGTTACATGAAGCAGAGCATGTGGTGTGAAATTTAGTGATTATATTTTCTTTAATACAGACGCAGCGACGTATCTTAAGTATGGAAGAAATGTGTGGTGATGCAAAATATAAAAATAATGGTGAAGAAGCGGAGAATAATATTCATGCCAATGAGACAGCCTACGCTAGTGCCAAGTTTATCGAACGCAGTTAGAGTATTTGAAATTGTATGAACTTTTATACACAAACATGAAAACACATAAAAAGCAAGAAAAATATTGTAAATCTTTAAAATTTTCGCTTAATTAAAAAAATTAAGGAAAAACCCAGTGTAAAGTTACTGATATTTTAGAAATAAATATCACTTAATTTTCTTCAACTCAATTTGTTTCTTTTACAGTTTGGAAACAAATTAGTATTTTTGATATGAATGCATTGTCTGCATTCATAAACATTGTTTTCTTCGTATTTTGGCTTTAACCCGCATTCGTCGTTTTCCCGCATGCATCGTTTTTTTCTACGCAACCCTTGAAAAACGATAGATCGAGGTTCTACTGTAGTAGGAATGTGCGTGGCAAAGTTTATTAAAAAAGTTTTAGTAGGCCATTCCAACAGAAAATTAAGTGTTTTATGCAACAATAAAAGCAAAAACGACATGCCCACAGATTATGATACAATCTTTAATGGAACAAGGAAAACAAATAGGGACGCCCCATGAATTATGATAAGATTTTATTATAGGTAACTTTAGTGAGTATTTGAAAATGTGAAATTGTTTCAGACTTCTTTTTTTAAATTATTTTTTGTGGTCATTATCCAGTATTTTCAAATTATCCATACATAATATTCGTTTCCAGAATTTTCTTTTTATTATTATACGTACTGTTTTCCATTTTTGATGAGTTTTCCTTTTCTAGGCAGTGTCTCATATTTACTTATATTGGAATGCTTATTCGTGTCAAAAGTCTTAAATGCTTTTTAATAGATTCAAATAGCTTAAAATGTAGAACAATTGCAGCATTTTAGAAAACTCAAATAATTATATAAATGTACTGTCGATTTATAAAAATGTATCGAAATTTCAAAAGATTTAGGAAATATTGTATAAGTGTTCATATTGTATAAGTGTGCTTCTTATTTAAACAATATTTTACAAACATGTTTTACGTATTCTAAATAGCATGAGTGCTATTTCACAGGTCAAATTATTTCTTAAAGTTATTTACTATAGATAATAAACTGTTTCAGCTTCTTATTAAGTAACATTATAATAATAAAAAAAATTAATTTCGAATAAAGCATGTTGTGAAAATGTAATAATTATGTAGATAAAACTAGTTTTATAATACTATCGCTATTATTATTTGCAGAATTCCAAAAGAAAAAAACACAAAAAAATAGACTTCATCTCTGAATAGTATAGAAATTGCTATTAGTTTATTTTTAGTAGTTCAAAATCCAATTGACCTACATCAGTTCGAATAATTTTGTAACTTTTCGTATTCCTATTCCTCGTTTTTATGTCTTACTCAGAATTCTTTCCATTATCCAGTAAGTTAAAAAATGCCAGTAAATAAATAAAAAATGTCTTACAGAATCGAAGATGTTGTTTATGACTAACATTCTTTAGAAAAATACACACAATTTCTGTGCGTGAAATAATTTAAGGAAATTTCGAGAAAAGAAATAAGGAGAAACTTTTTAGCAAAATACATTTTGCAGATAAAACTGTTAAGTACAGCTGCATCTTTCCCTTTATTTATTTCTGGGAAGGTGGAAAAGCTATTAAGTGTTCGGAAGCGTTCAAATTGAGCTCCCTTTTCAAAAAAATAATATTTTATTTAAATTAATTTATGAAACTGAGATTTTCTTAAAATTGTTTACAGCTCGTTTTTAAATACTATAGTAGTAATATATTGTGTACTTTTTTAAATAAACCGTTTTCGAAACTTTGTTACATTTTTTACAGAAAATAGTTTTAAATGTCTTTTTTTAAATGTAATTTTTATAATATACATTTTTCACCTTCTTTATTTTGTAAAGATTTTTTAAGTAAAATATACGCATTTCCTACAAATTCTGTACAAATATGCATTATTATGTAACAAAATATTTTTGTTTTTGTAATTCATAGTGAATTTCAATTATAAAAACATTATAAATATGTTATTTGCATACATTAACGAAGTCTCGATAGTTCGGGTTTCCCATATATCCGAGTTAGTGAAGAAATCAGTTTAGCTCCGAAGTGATAACCCACCAGTGGCATAGCCAGAAATTTTTCATTACGACTACAGCAACTCACATATATTTATACGTGTGTGTGGTAAAGGAATGAAGAATATACATTTTGTATGGCAAAAAATTCCTCCTTGAGGGGTTGTGACCCTAATCCCACTCCTCCGCTTGGCTACAAAACATACAAAACACGCGAAAATTTTTTTTCGCACCAGAAGACTCAAATAACTTTCTCACGCAGAAGCCACATCGGAAATCCCCTTCCCAAAGAAAATGGGTGCATTTTTCGCATAGATGGCCTCACAGACATTTGAGCGCAGTGTTGACATGCTGCTTTGGCTATGGCGTAGTATTGCTACACGGATACTGTTAAACGTGTTAATAGAAAAAGACTAATATTTCCCGATATCATCAACCCGTTCTAATCATCGGTAATTTGATAATATAGGGTGGTGCCTAGCAATTAACCAAAAGTTTAAATTGTTTAGTAAAAGCGTTTGAGAATAGGTAAAAGGAAAATATTTACTTCACGTATAAGTATACTCATCCCGATTCAATGCACAAGGGTTTCGAAGTGCCTCCCATTACTTGCAAATATATGGTAAAGCCAATAAGATAATAGTTTGTCCAAAACTAGATGAAAAATTCGCAGTTTGATGGCCGAAATTTCAGCAGAAATAAGCCAAACTTTCTGCAGAAAATGAAAATGCTGTATTCGATGTTCAAATTCGACATCTTATTACTGCGAACTGCTTGCAAAGGCGCGAAGTTTTACTGAAAACTGCTTGCAACTTCGTGTCTGTCTAGTGCCGCGTCACAGCACAAAATGAAAACTCCTATTAGTTTAAACTCGTTCAATCTAGTTTCGTAAATTTCGAACCGAGTATTGTTGGGTCACCAAATGTTACGTGAGTAATGACGTTCCAACAAATAGTTATTGTAAATTCAAATTTCTGGTTAATTACTGGGCACCCTGTATGTAACTACGTTTATCATTTGAATATGCACTCAAATAATTAAAACAATGTTTTATTTCCATTTATTTGTTTATTACTTTTATGTTTCGATAATCAAGTTTTCGATAATTCGAAGCAAGCCCGTTCCCGTCCGACTTAAATTATCGACACTGTACTGTATATGAAATACTTATCTTGTCTGATCGTATGTTCGTTTATTCGCTTATAGGCGTCAGACTTTCGACGTACCTGGAAAAAGTATGACACACCCATTAAGTAGGACAATAAAAAGCTATTGATTAAAAAAATCTGATTTTCTTTTTTTTTAGTTAGTTTATGTTTCATTCTGCAATACAATTTTTTGTGTTATTGCAAGCTGAATTTTCATCAGACAGGTACTTCCTACACACCAGAAAAATCAGAGAATGCCTTTTCACGTCGTCATATGTAAGCTTTTATTATCATTTTTTAAATAAAGTTTTATCGATTTTTTAAACCATCACAAAAAAATCGTAATTTCACGGAAGCGTTGTGGATCTGCTGAAAAATTATTTTTGAATGGATTTTTCTTTTTTTTTTACTTTGATAATTCGTTTTGTTGTCATTTGCATTAGAAACTAAACCCTCCATTATTTGGGCGGGGGGGCAATAGTGATATTTAGACTTTGCTATATTAATTTTTTAAAAGTATATAAATAATTTCCCCCTCCTCCTTAGATTTGTAAGCGGAAGCCGGTTGGAGACCATTATAGGACAAAATGTTTGTTTTAAAAGCGGACATCTAGTTACGTAAGGAGTTTGACGTTGCATAACTTGATGATCATTAGCACGCATTTTTTTAAGTTAAGTAAGTTGTTCCAGGCAGTGCCGAACTACGCAGCTAGTTTTACCATAAAGCAACAGCAACAATTTTCTAAAAGCTGAGTTTTACTCATTATATATATATATATATATATATATATCTGTGTGTGTGTGTGTGTGTGTGCAGTTTTTGTCTCCTCATTTTGAAACTAATCTATCATACAGATAGGTCATAATTGTATTTTATCGGTCACCCCCTCACCGACTCACACACACACTCACTATATTATAAATATATACGCATGCTTATTTATTTATATATTTATATGTATACGTGCAAAAATCCATGCTATAATTGTATAATTGTTTTTAATTATCTAGAAACAGACAGCTGTGTAGGGAATATTAAATGATATAAAATTAACCATGTAGGCAGATGCCAAACAGTGTAGGTTTTGCGAGCTGACATAAAATTGAACAAAAATTTCATAACAGTTAATTGAGATAAGCAAAACGAGAGCAGTGTATATAATGTGTCTATTACTCAAAGAATTTTCATTTCCTTAGTGTGCATGTAAAATGTATGTTGTACTACAACAACAGTTTAAAAATTAACCCGTTTATTTTGTATTCTTGCGATCTGCACTCGTTATTTAAAAATTTCTTCTGAAATTTAGAATTTTGTTGAACAACGTTTCTCAACATTTTAGTATCTACTACCCATTTTCAATAGTTACTTTCATAGTGCTTCCTATCCCAACCCTCTCCTATAAAATAAAACTAAATACAAATGCTTTTATATTATTTTAGCGATAAACTTTCTTTACATTATAACAACGAAAATATTATAGTTATCAAGATAATATAGAAAAATATTTTAGAATGTCAATATATTATGCTAAAACTTCCTTAAGAAACCCTGTTCTGCTCCAAGAGAGTCACGAATAATTATTAAACTTGTTTTTAGTTTAGTATTGGTAAGTTATGTTTTAAATCCGTTCTGCAATACCTACAAAACCCTATTCATAAGTCGAGCATAAAAGTGTATTTTATTTTTATTAGGTCAAAATGTGTATTGATAAATTATCGTCTTTTTTATTTTATTTTCGATATGCTCGTCCTCCCACCCCTTTTATTCTTACAATGTGTCCTAGGATACCGAGCAACACAGGTGGTTAATCGGTGACAGAAAATATTCTTATGCATTATTTTTATAATTAACTAATAAACATGTTTAAAGTTATGCGAAGTTTTTATTCTCAGGCTGCCTTTCAAAAAAAAAAAAACATTCAATAATAAATACATATAATGAAAAATAGTTTCATCAATAAATTATTTATCACTTACGATAATATTTTCATAAAAAATAAACTAAAGTTGGAAACATGTTCCGTACATACAGTCGGATTATATTTTTAATTACATAAAATTTAAATTTAAACAGGATACAAATCATTTAATAAACACAGCTACATTTATTATAAATATTATTTTTAAATCACCTCATGTGGAGATTTAGCTTTTCCTAATAATGAATAACCTAGTAAGGAATAACAAAACTCAATAACCTAATAATGAATAAAAATCACGACGCAATTTGGTTTGAAAACACACTAAAAATAATAAAATAATTTCATTTTCTGATCCGAAATATGACTTGAAAAGAGACTTGCTTTATTGAACGGAGAAAGCTAACCAGTATACCACACAGAACGCTTGAGAGTCATTCTCACATAATATTAAATTTTATGTCCCAGACTAAAAAAAAAATGTGAGTTATATGTATGCCAATGATACATGCTTAAATTTTGTTTCAGCAATTCTTTACAAGTACTACACTGGGAACTAATTTCAATATAAAAAAGTAAAACTTCAATATTTAAAAAAAAAATTGTAAATGTCATCGCCAAAGTGTGTCCGCAGCTTCAGACTTTATTGTTTGAATCTTTATTTTAAAGAATGAAAAAAACTGTAAAAGAAAAATAACAATTATCTAGGTAGTTTCATCTCTCTATTTTTAACATGTGGAGCTTTATTCATTTTGGATCATATTAAAGATGCTTATTTGAGGTTTGTACCTAGAGGTAACTGTCATTATCAAGATGTGTAATTTTTTTTCATTTAAAAAGAAATAATTTCATACATATTCATTACACATCTAGGTTAGAGTTGTTTGCTGAGGTAGTAAATTAAGTATTCACCAGGTTTGAAAATTGCTTAAACACTTTAAGAGGATTATTTTCCAGAAGGATTTGATAACTAAACATTGAATCAAAATGACCTTTCTCGAGCGGCTAATTTGGTGGACTATAACGGCTTCAAACAATGTTGCATTTCATTTATCTGCATGTAAAAAAATTAAAATTGGGTAATTCTCGGTCAAAATCCGCAAACAAACAAATGTATATACTGGGAGTAAATGAGTTTCTGCACCAAAAATTTGGAAGCTGAAGTACATTTTTAGTAACAATTAGTTCACTATTTCCAAATCAAGAATTACGAGAGTATGTTTTACTGGTACAATTGACATGCTCTTATAAAATCTTACATTTAGTAAAAAACTACGAGTTTATTGATGAAAACGACTTTATACCTATAAATATTTATTTCTGAAAATTTGAATACCTAAAATAACTCCTAAAAATGCAAAATGATGCATTTATTTCGCGATCATTTTGCATATTTTTTTCTGCTTATTCCCAGAAAATTTATAACACAAATCATAAAACCTCTCTTTAGAATGGAGGGAAAAAATAATCAAAATACAGATCAAGTAAACAAGCAAATTCCGACTGACGCGTAAATCACGATTTTTTTCCGTAAATTCACTTACTTCGACACTTTTTTCTAGTAATTTAGGAAAGAATATCTCGGTGCCATTTTGCTGTTAGAAAGTAATTTGTGAAAACGGAAGGAAGAAAAATAAAAATTCACTTTCCTCTCTTTATTTTATTTTATTTTTCTCAATTTTGACAGAGAAATGTTTTCACCATCAATTTGCTTAACCGGTCGGAGAAAATGCCTTCATAGATGGAGAAAGAATTTGAGGATGACATTTTAAATATTATAATAATACGTTTCTTTCTCAAAAAAGCGAGATATTATAACAATATTCTTCCTGAAAGATAAGGCGAAGAATGGATGGTATAATTTTTATTTTCTTGCTTTGAAGAGCATAAGCCTTTTAACATTGATAAACGGTATCATTAACAAATATGAAATATAATTTGTTTTGCAGTATATATAGTTCTTCTTTACTTGATAGGAAGAAAGTGCCATCGTTAGTTTTAAATATTGCTTTGAAATGTGATGCTCTTATTTCAATATATACGTTCTCTAATTAAAAATAAAACAAACTGTCATCTGTAGCTGCATTCTATAATGTTCTTTAAATCCGCATTTCATGGCGTCTCTGCCAAAAAAAAAAAAAAAAAAAAAAAAAAAAAAAACTGAGAGGGCAGTATGTGTGAAGTTATTATGTAAACCACACACCTAATTTAAATATTTTTATTTTAATTTAGTAACCATTGCTAACTCTTTAAGCCTGACAGCCTATCTAATTTTCATAATGGTCTATTCCTTAACAAGTGAAATAAAAAAGCAAGAAAACTTCGCTAAACTGCAACTCAGCACTAATACTACGTCAGTTTTTTCTGATATTTAAAATTCATAAATGAGTCTGGTAATTAAATTTATACAAGCATTATGGACAGTTAAATAATGCTAAGTGAACTTTTAAATGTACATTCTTATAAAGGCACTTTATGCAACATAAGAAAAGAAGAGGGCATTTGCTAATTAAATGATATTTTTTATCATAACTTTACCATGGAATATTTTTATGATACCATTTAGGAGTAGGCCATTCTTGTCAGGCTAACCATTTTATATAAAATATGATAAGGGAAAAAAATATATTAATGTAAAAAATAGGCATTTCTTTCTTCTTCTACTTAATTTTTTTTAAATATTTTCCTTTCTTATACATAGATACAAAATATCTTTTGAAGACAGACTTAAGTAATAAATATTTATTTACTTGTTTCTTCTTTTTATATGTACTATACAAGTAGAGTATAAGACTATGTATATGTACTATACATAGACAGACCACTATTTATTATTATCTATTAATGATTTTTTATATGCATTTAGGAACTTTTTTATACATGTTATAGTATTTTTGTTCTAATAATTGCCATTATCAATTATATGCGATTTCAATTTTCACGAAGAAAGAGCTTTTTAAGCGAAGAAAAATGGCCAGAAAAAAATAAATATTTTTTACTGTATCATAATTTAATTGGTTTTAAATATACAGTCATGCGGTTTTTTCTAATGGTCTTGATTGAAATTATAACTTTCTGATTGAGGAAATTTAAGTTATTTCTGTTTAACCCAACAACCTGAATAAGGTATATTTTTCGAAATTTTCTTACTGAACTTGGTTTACAAAATTATGTTCTACAACGCCAACTTCATTTTTTATGAATTCGGTGATATCTTGAAGTTTATAGATGCTTTTAGGGGTATGTATGGAAAAATTATATATCAGTAGATTCGTCTGGTATTTAAAATTGTTAAAAATTTTGTGCTATTCAGTAAGAATATAATAATCAGAAATACCTGTTTCTGCTTCTGAGCGGCTGAGAAAAGATCAATGTAGCTAAACAGTTTAATACTGATTGCTTAATATATATATATATATATATAATCAACATTTAGATAATTTAAAAAATGCGTAAAAAACATTAATATTTAGATATTCTGAAAACAAATTTTCCGAAACTTTAAGACAACGTTATAAAAAGTAGCATAAAGAAAATCACTTAAGATGCTGCGTTTTTAGGCTCAAATAAATTCCTCAAACAAATTAATTAATTTGAAACATTCTGGAACTAAGCCGATTAAAACTATTTAAGCGCTGCTAAGAAACTTGAATAGTAGCATTACTGTAACTATATAAACAAAAAAAAATCTGCTGCCAGTGTTTCGTAAATTTATTATAATCGTAAATATATATATATTGTCCTTGTATTTATAGTTTACTTTTACGTGCGTAATATATTAAGTATAATAGATGCGTAAGTTTTTCTAATAGTTTACTAAAGAATTTCTTTAAGTAATTTAATGATTAATATTATATTGAGGACATTTAATACAATGATGTTTATTTTTACCATAAAATTTCAACTATATTTTCAGCATTCGGAATAAGCGGTAAGAAGCTTATTACTGAAAATGGTTAACAAATTATATATAGAATACTAGATTAAAGCTCTTTACAGATGTGCAGAAAATAATCCCTCTAACTCTTTCATACTTGATTAGATAACTTCTCTTTGAATTAAATACTTATTTTCTTTTGATAATAGAGATTTAATATTTAATTAAAAATTAAAGAAAATCTCTGATTACTTAATAATCGATGAAAATTGTTTTTTATTTATGTGCAAAAATTAGGATATTCATACTGAACTTGAGTATAAATATATACAGGGTGTCCAGCCTTAATGTGACCCAATAGCTAATTCCCGAACCATTCGGTTTAGATATGCACTTCCAATTTGAAAAATGTTTTTAAAAAGGTAAAGAATGTTTTTACGTGCTTTTCGAACCAAAAAACCCATTTAGAAAAAAATTACAAAAATTAAATTTTTATACGGTCCCCAGGTCCTATCACTTATATTTAGGAAAAGATGCAGTAGACAAAAACAAAGTAAACACAAAAAGTTTCATTTTATTACGATAAAAACTGACCAAGTTATGGAACTTTGAAAATCATACATTTCATCCATTTTCTCGGCCAATTTCAAGAAGCTAGTAAGGGACCGTCTCAATAGTGAAATTAATTGGAACTCTGCCAGGAAACATTCGCTCTTGCCCGTCACTCTTATGTATATCGTTTTTAAATTTAAAAGTACACACATTACGTTAATATTACAATAACTGAGTACTTAAGAAACAAAATTTATTCTGTGTACGTCTAAAACATAGATAAAATAAAATATTTTGGAAGAAGAAAACTTTTCAAAAGCAGTTCCAAAAACTTAGACTTATTTGCCTGCGGCTTCAGACTGATTTGCAGCGGTACTGATCATGGCAAACGTTAAAAATCTGTTGTGTAGTCGCTTGCAATTGCATACAGTCGTATTCTAATATTACGAATTCTAGTACAGGAGAACGAGATGTATACAAATGAAGAATACTGCGAAATGGTACTGTTGTATGGGCAGTGTAATCGAAATAAGAGAGAGGCGGCAAGACTTTATGCCATTAAATTTCCCAGTCGAAGACATCTATCTTATTGTACAATTGCCCGTGCTGTTCAACGCTTGTATAGAACTGGGAGTTGTTATAGACGTATTCCCTTGTCTCGTGCCACACCTTCAAGCTTGCGGATACCCGCTGAGGATGTTCTAGGATATGCTTTTTCTCATCCTGAAAGTAGTGTCCAGGATATTAGCAAGGCTTGTTCCTACTCAAAATCGACGGTGTGGAACATATTACATACGTACGGTACATTTCCTTATCGTCCAGTCCTGGCGCAGGAGCTAATGCCTGGAGACCAGTTGTATGCATCTCGTTCTCCCATACTAGAATTCGTAATATTAGAATACGGCTGTATGCAATTGCAAGCGACTATACAACAGATTTTTAACGTTCGCCATGATCAGTATCGCAGCAAATCAGTCTGAAGCCGCAGGCAAATAAGTCTATTTTTTTGGAACTGCTTTTGAAAAGTTTTCTTCGTCCAAAATATTTTATTTTATCTATGTTTTACACGTACACAGAATAAATTTTGTTTCTTAGGTACTCATATAGTTAGGTATTGTAATATTAACGTAATGTATGTACTTTTAAATTTAAAAACGATTTACATAAGAGTGATGTGCAAGAGCGAAAGTTTCCTGGCAGAGTTCCAATTAATTTCACTTTGGAGACGGTCCCTTACTAGCTTCTTGAAATTGGCCGAGAAAATGGATGAAATGTATGATTTTCAAAGTTCCATAACTTGGTCAGTTTTTATCGTAATAAAATGAAACTTTTTGTGTTTACTTTGTTTTTGTCTACTGCATCTTTTCCTAAATATAAGTGATAGGACCTGGGGACCGTATAAAAATTTAATTTTTGTAATTTTTTTCTAAATGGGTTTTTTGGTTCGAAAAGCACGTAAAAACATTCTTTAAATTGGAAGTGCATATCTAAACCGAACGGTTCGGGAATTAGCTATTGGGTCACATTAAGGCTGGACACCCTGTATATTGCATATGCCCCTAATTGCGGACGCAGAGTCTGAAGGGGTCAGTTTTAACTTTGAGCGTAGAAACTGTTAATTAGTACACAATTGTTATGCTTGCCGTCTCAAACTATAGACAATATGTGAACTTTGGATATCCAGACTGTGAGACTGTGATATTTTATCTAGATTATGAGAAGCATTGCCAGTAGATATTTTAAAGTTTCAGAGAAAAGAATTGGTTTCGTTGAGGCTCATGAGGTCAATTTATATTTTTCACAAATGCAATATTACGACATTTTAAGAAAACATTCACGAATAACATAAGTAATACATTTAGTTTCTGAGGAAATTAAGGTGTGGAATGTGCGTGCGATGAATTATCTACAGTTAAAAGCTTCCACTTTCGCCTCTTAAGCCACGGTAACAGTCAAAAAATTGCTTAGTGGTGAAGCATCCTCAAATATCCTCACTCGTGAATATCCACTTTTATTTACACAGTTCTTATAAAATGAAAAGTCTAGTTTCATCAACTGCTTAGGTTCAAAACAATTTAATATACTGGGTGCAAGTGTTAATGTGATGAATTCTTGTTACTCGTTAAAAAGTATACCAAAAATCAATACAAAATCTCATAGCAATCTAGATTAAAAGAAGTAAAATCCGGAGACAAATAGTTTGAATTCAAGATTTTTGAATAAAAGCAGTCTTCTCATAATAAAATCTTGAATAAATGCTAAAACACCCAGTTAATTACTGTGCTCTAAAGCACAATGATTTCAAAGCTAGCCAAGAGGAATGTACGATTGTAAAGGTAAAATTGCTAATAGTTTAGGATGTGTGACTAGGTTGCACCCTAAATCAAACGGGAAGACGTTTCACATTAAATTGTGAATGGTAAGACTATCCTAATTCAAGATCCCCATTTCTTATTTTACCCTTACATCTCAATGCATTTTTAAAAACTTTATTTTTCTTTAATTTTTGTCAAGTTATCCTAATTCATTATGTTTATTAACTTCATTTTATTTGCACAAGACCTAATCGATTCTTGTCTGACAAATTGAACAAATTCAGTCACATATGATTTTAAAGTGTACAGATTATGATAAATGAACAGCTAAATGCATTGAATTATCATTTTTAACTGTTCATATTGTAATTATTATCAGTATCAGGACTTCTAAATTACTTTTACTGCAAGTCTAAATTAACCCCTTTGATACTGGGAAATGTAACACAAATATTTTTGAAGGGACCGGATTAGTATGAGTCGCAGAAGAACTGTATGCCCGAACATTTTCATGCATAAAGTGGAATTCTCATAAGGATCTGTGCAAAGCAAACGCGTTGCCTCGAGAATTCTACAAGAAGCTCGCCAGTTCTAAGTAAATTAGAAGGAAATTTTAGAGAAACAGATATTTCTAGCGCTAGTTCTGATAAGCTAATCTATCACTGCGAAATCTAGTAGCACGTGATTTAATTTTCAAAAAGTTTAACAATAAATAATCTGAAATAACTATCGTATGCTATAATCATAAGAAATTTAGGATAAATTAAAAAAATTATATGTTCAGAAATATTTTATCTCGCCGCGAGATGATGTCACGGCTAACGAGTCATGCTATCACACCTTCACTTAAAAAAGTCCCCCGCACAAGGCACATCCCTCTAGCTAAATACCCCTGGTGTAAGTTTGCGTTAAACTCAATACACAACACGGTACGCAATACTATCACACTTAGAGTCCGGACTAGGTTTCCGATGTTGACATTTCTCCGTCCCTTCATAGGGTCCCACCCAAGGCACCCCCACTAGCTAAATACCCCACGTGTAGGTTTGCGTTTAACTCAGTACATAACACAGTACGCAATACTATCACACTTAGGGTCCGGGCTAGTTTTCCGGTGTTAACTTTGGTGTTCATTTTTCCGTCCCCTCATGGGGGCCTACCTACTAGGCCACCTACTTAGTGGCACTGAATAAATCATCCGATATTTTTTTGGCCCTTCTAATGGGGAATGCCAGTTATGCAAATGTCGTAGCTTCAGGAGAAAAAAAGTGTTTTTTTCTTTTATTTTCTTTTAAAAGTATGTTGAGCCTAAATTATCTTGAAAGGGAATTATTTACACGGTGAATACCGGATTACATGTTATATGCTTAAATGAAAATCCTATCTAGGCGATTCAATTATGTATTCATTTCTAAATTAAAACAGGTTGATTCTCATAAGCGTGTTTTATAACATATCTGATACTTAAAACTGACAAAAGAAACACATACATATAATTAAACTTTTTATTCACTATATTTAATAATTTAGCTAAAACGAATAATTACGAACAATGAATAGAAATTACAACAGCGTTAAGAATAAATAAGTTTAAAATAAGAAAGGAAAACAAACTCTTTAACTTAAAAATTAACTTCATACTTCTTCTTTGGTTTATTTAACGCCAACTAATCTTTTTCAATCCTTTTTGAAGAAAAAAAATGAACTAACTACTTCAGTGCATACGATGAAAAGAAATTAAAATGACACATCTGCATTTTTGAAACAACTGCAAAGCTGGAAAAAAAAGGCTTAAGCTGTAAAACTGTAAAAATTCGAAATACTTTTCTTCGAGCCGTAACAATTAGCAAGCTGAAAAGTGTATTATACTCAGTTTTTCTACTAATGAAAACAAAAACCTATACTTTCAGAAATTAAAAAAGTGTTTGTTGCTTCAAATCCTATTTTCACTTTTAATAGGCATTCTTTTCATTTGTGTATAATGACGCAAAATCCTGTGAATTGTCAAGCGTACATTATTTTGAATGATGCAAGTAACAGTAATCTTAAAAAGTAACGGACAATAAAGCCTGGTGTTTTTCGTAAATGCATAAAAAGTTGTTGTTTACTAAAGGGAAACTTATGTATCTTGCAAGATCACTTTAGATTAAATAAATCGTAGTATGCACAGTATGTCCAGCAAATTGCATCCTGAATTTACAATAGCAAATCTCAAAAGCAAAGATCAAAAGATGAAAGCAGCAGATGGTATGCTTATTATGTAAGCTGTAAAAAGTTTACCTAGAACATTTAAAAAGTAATTCCAATTATCACGGAGAATTTACTTGAACTATTTTAGAGTCTTATTTAGCGTTGTGAAGATATATTCAGATTCGAAGTACACTTAGTTGCAAAAACGCAAAATAGTATAGACTTCAAATGCTTTAAAAACTATATTTATCGAAGAAACAGCTTTTAAATATAGCACAGTCTGGTGGTGACCCAGCCTGCTAAATATACGTGTCCATTCTACAATCGAAAAGCGGAGGAGTCACCTCGAAAAAGATGACAATACAGAACAGGAAATTAGCGAGAACATCAAGTTTGCAGAAATAACCAACGCCAAGAGAGGCAATAAATCTAGACAAATAAAGTTAAAATAATCAAACCGTGAACGAATAATTGTGAAAGTTGTGCATGGCATCACAGAAAGGAAGCAGAAATCCGCTACAAGTTACAAACTGATGTAATAGAATCTATTTTCAGCCTAAGAGTCAACATGGCGCGAAAAATGATTAAAAGGTGGGAAGTGAAATAAAAATTTTGAAAGGCAAATAATGAACATTTTTTTAGAACATAAATTTAAATTCTTGATTTCAAACAAAGTGCATTTAAGAAACATAATAAAATAACAATCAATATTGAATATGTGATCCACACCGTAACAGTAGCTTCTAACAGATGGCGCGGCACGTCGAAAAGCTCATATTATCATGTATAACGAAACACATTCTGTATAAGGAAGTATCTTCAAGCATGCTCTTAAAATGCCCACAATTTAACATCACATTTTCTAATGCCCCACTAGAAATGGTTTCACGTGTTACACAAATGGTAGATTCAAGCTCGGTTAGTATGTTGGGATGGTTCCGTAGAGAACGTTTTTCAGTGTGTTCCACAGAAAGAAGTCATAAGGAGTCAAATCTGGAAGATATCTCGGCTTGCAATTACAACGTCATCTGTGTGAAACTTCTGGTTAAAAGCCTTGCAGATTAAGCAGAAACAATACCGTTTGCAGCATTCGTATATGCATCTGTAATTTGAGATTTTTAGTTTGAAATCAGGGCCTTATTAACTGAAATCAACTGTGAAGTTACTAGCGAGAAACGCATAATAAAGTCTCAGATTTTTGCTTTGACACCTCTTAATTACTTTACTCGATTAAAAACATGAAGCAGAGTTAACTCTTTGAACTTTAAATATGGGACAGAATTGTAAAAACAGTAGCAAAAATTTAATCGGACCAAATTCAGCTCGATACTTTTACGCGTGCAAAAGTAAATATGGTTCTCTGCATAACAAACTCATGTGTACATAAAGGGGAAGAGTTTAAGTTTCAAGACCAGTTAAGTCTCATCTTTAAAATTACTTGACGATGAGCATTTGTATTCTTTAATAAATGTTGATTCTTAGCTACAACCATTAAATTATCCGTCGGAAACTGGATATTTACATTTTCATTGACAGAGCAAAGACAATACTGCTAAAATCAAAATTCAAAACACATCGCATCGAAAAGTTTCCGATAATATTGGGGAAGGCGGCCTTAAATGGTGCATATAATGCGAGAACTTGTACAAAATAAGACAAATTTTAAAATAAAACTGGCCCTTTGCTGGTATATTTTGCGTCATAAGCATATTTTAATATTATTATAATATTTACTTAATATTATTAATTAAAAGCACACTGTGTAATGAAAAAATAGAATTAAATTGTTTTTTTATTGGAAAAAACGATGTAAAAATAATTATGACTGTACTTAAGGAAATAAAAAACGTTTTACAATCATATAGTATGCATAATATAATTTATAAAAAATTTAAAACAAACAATAATTTCATAAACAATAAATTGGAATATTTCAAAATTATAACTCAAAAATTAAAGCCTACAATAAACGCAGAAATAAACTAAATAATGTAATGGGATGCTATGCATTTTGAAAACGCTGTAAGGGGTGTCATGGTGATTAGGACCTGGTACTGGAGTTTCTTACAAAATGAATCATTTTGCTCATCAAACTGGCTACCCACTTTAGTCATATAACTGGAGTACACCAAGAAACATTACAAACTTAGTGAAATTCCCATCTAAAAGCATACTCCATTTAGTAAACCAAGTCATATTTCGGTTAACGAAAGAATATACATCTAAATAAAAAGGAAAAGTAGTGTTTACCTTACAAGCCAGTTTTTCGAAGAATTCTGTTTAAGCATGTAATACTG
This sequence comes from Cheiracanthium punctorium, assembly GCA_038373885.1. Lineage (NCBI taxonomy): Eukaryota > Metazoa > Arthropoda > Arachnida > Araneae > Cheiracanthiidae > Cheiracanthium > Cheiracanthium punctorium. The sequence continues at coordinate 539,726 of JAWZYV010015281.1, forward strand.
TGACCATTTAAATACCGCCATTGCTTCTTTTTCACTTGGAACAATTAGTCTATGTGTAACCGTATAGATAGAGCTACCTGAAGTTAAGAAAAGATATGGAGATCGTTTTCCTGCTACGACAATGTTGAGCCACCTTCCCCATCTGTGCTTAGCCAATCATATTAGTTACTTTAATTAAAGTTATTAATAACAGTAACAAGACAAAGCAAGCAATAACCATTGTTTAATTTGAAAGTTAAAAAATTTTATTTATGTGTGTGTTTTAGGAAACATATTTTATATAAATTGAATCGGAAACAGATCTTTCTAAACGGAATTTTACGTTTGAGTTGATTCAAGAGTTAGCTGTGCACACGTAGTATTCAGATACCTTGAAAAATAAAGGTGTCGGAGAGATTTAAATTATGTTTATTCATAGATAAAAATGTATTAATTTATTTTATAATCTTTGAACCAGAAAGATAATTATGCAGATATACGAAGAAAGATAATACCACAATTTACATTCTTTTTATTCTCAAACACATATTAGATTTTGTAAATTATAGTAAAAAATATGTTATTTCCCATTTTTTTAACTCTTCCAACCATTAAATTATTTCTCTTTAATTAAATAATTTTTTTCTTTAGATAATGGAGATTAAATTTTAAATTAAAGAAATAAAATAATAAATCAAAACTGTTAAAATTTCGCGGAAGTTTATTATTTCTTTTTAAGTACAAAAATTAAGACATCCATGTTGTATGATATTATAGGAAATTTTTTGGTCCTCTGTTGTGGATGCAAGGTCGAAAAGGGTTAAACTATATTTTAATTTTTAACCACATTTTTAATGAAAATTACTTTTAAATTGCAAAATATAGCGTCAAAAAAATTGTTCATATGCTCACAGCGAACTGTTCGGAGATAACAAACCATATTATTTAACATAAGTTTATATTTTTACATTAATATTTTAAAAACGGTATTTGCTTCAAACCACAAAAAGACATGTGACATTTCAGACAGATTACTGCTTAATATAAATTGTGAATAAATGTGGTAAAAAAAGTGAGGTTTACTACGTAAAAGTGTTTTGAAAGACATAATTCATGGAATCAAACTTACCTATGTAGAAAGTTAAAACGTTGGATACATTTTTCTCTAATTTGAAATTTAAAAAAAAAAGGTAAAACCGAATACTTAGTTAAAATATTTTTTCTTTAAAATTAATAATTGTGGAATATATTAAATAAAGCTTTCTAAAGCTTTTGATTTTCTCAATATTTTTTAAATAGAAATGCAAGACCTCGTCAGCAAAGATTTGTATAAGCAAAAAATGAATTGGACAACAGAATGTGTAATTTATATTTGTTCACAAAAAAAATCTCTGAAATCATGGTAGAAATAAACCATGGAAAAACTAGAAAAAAAAACATGGGGACTTCCTGATATTTAAGCCAAAAATATCTCGTATATATAATACATATAATAGCAAAGAAAAAATTAGAAGTGAAAGAAGAAGATGTCAACATATTGAGTCCTGTCACGTCTTCAGATCACGTGAAAGAGCAATGAAGAATAACTTTTTTGTTGCTGTTTTCTATTGTTTAGTGGCAACATAAATGGATTTAGAGAGTTTCAAACGACTTGCCAAGAACTGTATTCATGAGGTACGGGGCACCCTAGAACGTGGATAAAATTTAGAATTCAGTGAGTAATTTAGGTAAAGTTAGGAAATTGATTTCATATTTTGGAATTATGAAGATGACTTTTGAACACTTGTAAAAAATACAAGTAACTTTTAATGTTTAAAGAAAGACATGGGTTATGTTAGGATTGTAAATACTGTGTATGATTGTACAACATTTACCTAGTTTGATATTTTATACAGATATAACACACAATAAAATAGAGCCATTTTTATAAATCTGACGCTACAAATACCTAACGTGATTTTTCGAAGTGTATGTTATGCAGTTAGATCTATTCCCTGGAAGCAATTTCGAGCTGTACATCTTTAATTAAATGAATTCAGTAAAAATAGTTAAACTGATGAATCGGGAAATTGTTTCCATATTCTATCATTAGAAGGTTGTAACAAATAAGAGCATTGAAATAAATATCCTTACACAAAATGCTTGAAAATGTGATTACAGATTGTGCAGCAGTAGTTTTCAAAGATGAACATTTTTAGCTAAGTATTTTCTTGTAAGTAAAAAAATTCGTAATTAATTTTAAACAGGCAAAATTAAATATAGCTGTCTCTAAGATTAAAATTATGGAGAAAGAGAAATCAGATGATTTACTATTGTATATTTTCCTCTAAACTTTGTAGTGGTCAAACCTATAGTCGGCAAGTGACCTCGTCATTGCAAAAAAAAGTAATCCCTTAAATTTCATGATGTATATGTAGCAAGCACATTTACTAACTCCATAGACGAAATTATATAGTAAATGAATGCTGTAAAGAAAAGTATACTATGTGTGTGTGAATGAAAATGTTTTAGCGTTACTGTTAAATATCAGAAGTAATCTCTTAGACGTATAAAAGAAATAATTCCCATAGTAAATAATACTTCATAAATAATTTATTTAAATGAGCTTACAATTTTACGCACACGTATAAGCATGTGAGTCGCGGGTCCATACTTACCACTCGATAAAATTCTTGATAAGCACCATAAAGTATATTTTGAGTTCGGAGTTGGGAATTTAATTTGAGATATTATTGATTCGGTTTTTGGAAATGTATTTTAAAGCCCAAACTTTAGTATTGAAAAAAAGTTCTTGCATATCCTTGAGAATAGGAAATAAACAGCATGTTAATGCCGTCACAGAGTATTTTTAATAATTGCATCTCACAGGCCTAAATGATAGATGGTATTTGAGTTTAAAATGAGGGGAAATTATTTGAATATACGATATAAAAAGACCACCAGAAAATGTAGGAATAAAAACAATGTTTTCTTTTATTCATTAACATAATATGTAAGCGCATGTAAAAGCCTGGATGAACCCCGTAGTGCACTGTTTTTTGGTAATGATGTGAGTTCCAGGGCCAGTGAACCTTCACCCTTTGGAGAACACTTAAATTCAGTTTAATTTAATCGAAGAAATTCAGTGATGCCAGTCTTGTCTATAAAGTTACTCTCAGGAATTCCCTAAGGTAACAGACAAATGCACTTGCGTAAGTTCTCACAGGGAAATGGCAAATACAGATATATTTTTCTTAATTTAATTTTGTTTGGGAAAAAGAAAATTAATTTAATTTTGTTTGGGAATATATATATATATATATATATATATATATATATATCTTACTGGTCAATAAACAGTAAAACACCTTTTATTCTCACCCTCTATAAGAATTGTAAATGCTCATGTAAGTAGTGAGTTAGAAAAATGAGAGTAACATGTTTAAATATCTGGGCAATATAATTGCACAAAAGTTACCCGATTGATAAACCAATGACTCAAGAGAAGTATCATGTTTACAAACGATGGTTTCAATAATGCGTCAAACCAAACATTTTGTGACTTAGAAAATCAGGCTCCCTTCTCGACTAAGAAAATCTAACTCATTATTCCGGCTAAGTAGGGCTATTTTGACTGAAAAGTTGCCAAAATAACCCTACTACTAAGGAAAAGAAAATAAAAAATAAAACCTCGTAAAGACTATTTTAATCCATTTCTATAAATGGCAGTAAGAAAATACTAAAATATAAGTAACTCACACTGGTAGCTGTTTATTCGTTATTTGTATTCTACCGGAAATTTCCATTCGCTTCCAGGAATACTAATTGCCTCTCACGTGGCGAACAGTGGTTTAAGGACACTTTAAGAAAACAAGACTGTATGTGCTATGAACTAAAAAAAAAAATGCCACCATAATGATATTCAGTACGGGTGAGTAAGTTAGAGAAGTTTAAATAAATGTGCGTGGTAAGAAATATTAAAAGCAAAACATTTAGTTATATTAAGAGCTTTTCGTTTGTGATACTGGTATTTACTGGATAAAAAATAAACATAACATTTTTCATAAAGCCTTTTTGATGTGTCATTAGCAAAGCGAATAGAATAAGATACGTTACCACTTCAGTGTAAAAGAAATCGCATCTTTTGAATTCGTCCCTCTAGTACTCGAATGAGAAAAATATCGAAAAAATTTCGCTTCTTGTTGCATTCTCACAATTTTTTCAGACTTATGTCTAATATCCTAAAGCTTCATTTATATGTTTGTCATGGTTGGATATTCACTATCAAAAAATTCTTAATCTTTTATAATTTACATATATGTCTAAGAATTCACATATTCTCTTAATTTATTAACCTTTATTAAACATGAACAGCTTTTTTGTGTTTTTTTATTATATATAAATTAAATTTTACTGTTGTGTCACGTTTGAGTTTCTTTGATTAACAGTCTTTGCTTTAAAGTTTACCTTTAAAGTAAAGACTGCTAATCAAAGGCTTTAACTTAATTAAAGGCTTTACTTAAAGGTAAACGTTAAAGGTTATCTCCTCTGCGGGCAAAGAAATTGGTAGACAGCTCCTCCTCGTATTTGTCGCTATACATAACAAACATATCTAGGGCTGTCTCCCAACGAAACGTGCACACCTCGTATTGCCATTTTTCTGCTATGTTTCAAGTCACGCACAATGATAAGAAACTAAAACTGTAAGTTCTGCAATCAACCGTAATGTGCTGTTGGTAGCGATAGTTTCTCACCATCAAATTTAAAATTCGGGGACAACGTTTTGCTTGATTTAGATAGATTTTATAGAATGTGTACCACAACCATATCGCTGAATTTGTTTATATAGTTCATATGGTGGTCATTAGAAACAGTAAAAATTATTAAAATTTGTAAAATCCGCACATGAGTGTATGATCGTGTTTACCAAATTTCCAAAAATATTTGCGTGGAGTGATGGAATATGTTAGTTCTCTGAGCAATCAAAATAACGTCTTTATAAAAACTGTTCACGACTTTAATTTTCATGATTATTCTACTTAAGCTTGTTTCTCTGTTCCTACACTTGTTCCTTCTGCTTGGATTGCTAGCACATTTAAATATGATACTAAGTCTAAATACATAATGTTCTCTTAAATAAATGTGCGTATCTGTTATAAATTTTTAAAGAGATAACAGAATTCCTTAAGATATAGCATAAATTGACACAAAAGAATACTGCTGATTTTTAAATTTCCTACAGTAAGTTTATGAAACGAATCCATATCAATTTTGATAAATATATTTCTAAAAATATGCAATTTTCGCTTAAGATAAATAGAGATCGAGCAATTTTGGTTATAAAGAAAAGAAATAAAAACATTTTATTTTTTTTTCTCCTCAACAGAAACCAATACGAAGTACATGCATAAAGTAAATTTCAAAGTAGAACCTATAAATTCTGTCACCTCTTCACGAAAGGTAAATCCGTAACATTTAACGAACAAAAATAAATAAAGAAATAAAACATAAAAAAATTAAACACAAACTAATTTAACAACTTTTTTTTTCAGATAAGGTACGATAACAAACTGTTTTTCTATTTTTAATAATGATTTTTACATATGGTCAGTTGGTTGTGACTACTTTTATAAAGTATTTACTATATTGTGAATACTTAACATACAATTTCAACAGATTTTAATGCATTATTATTATAATACATTTTCACCACATATCCACCCAATGTATTATTATTACAATTATTTATTCAGAACTTTTTACTGATACCGATGAATTTTAATAATGGAGATTTGGAGAAAGTAAAATAACTTACAAAATTTTAGCACCACGAAAAACATTTTTCAGTTAAATGTAGATTTATTCAATCTAAGTTTTTTAAATAGCTGCAAATGAGCCATCAGTATCAATGCACACGTAAAAATAATTCATTCATTCACCAGTTACTATTTCCTCAATCTAATTACCGTAATGACAGGAAGCTAAACTAAACAAAACCTTAGCTAGATGCCAAATTCGTATCTGCAAACATTCAAGTGCAAGGAACGAAATAGTTTTCTATTTTCTATTATTACTATTATATAGTATTTGTATTCTACTGGAAATTTCTCTTTCAATCTTCGAATACTAATGTCCTTTTTCAGAAAGAGAAAGTGCAATGTTGTATACAAAAGCTGTTTTATTGTATTGTGACAAAAAATAAATTAATTAATAAAAAAAAATAAAAGACATTTTATAATAAACTTAGAATACACAAACTTTTGTTGCAAAAAATTTGAGAGATGATTGTAGTCTATATAAAAATGCAAAATATTAAAATAACACTAAGAGGTGGTAAATGCTATCGAAATTAAATTATTCATAAGTTGTTTCGGGTATTATTTTATTCAAGCACTGTTTAAATCACTTGAAGTCTACAAAACTACTTTTGATTTTTTTTCAAATGTCTTCCTAGAGACAATCGTCTTACATTGTCAATAATTATTATTCCTTTTTAATTATAAGGTAGTAAAGCTAATGCAACAGAAGCACTACATTTTAAACATATTCAACTTAATTAAAATTTTCCCTCACTATAAACCTTTAAAATGATTTGTAAAATAAACATTAAGTATGTTGTTATTACATGGAACGCATAAAGGCGAAAGCAAAATTTTACTTTAATGTTTAATTTTGAAGGCTATCAATTAAAAAACGATAGTTTTCACAACGCATCTAATATCCGGAAAATAAGTATTCTAGAATGAACATCTGTGAAATAATCATTTCGCTGTCATTAAACAGAAAATATCTTTCTGTTTAATGAAGCGAAATGATTTACAACATCACAAAATTATAAGGTATTACAATCATCAACATTACAAAATTATAAGGGAATAAAATGATCAACATCACAAAATTATAATGTAAACAAATAAATCATCACAGGTTTTCAGATTTGTTTGTTTACCTTATAATTTTGGATATATTAAACTTCAATATAAAATGAATAAAGCTGCTTCCACATTAAAAATAAGTGAGAAATTTGAAAATCGTAAAAGAAAAGCCACATGACTAAGTATTAGAGGTAATCTTTTAAGTACTTACGTTGGGGTTATCTGTATTAAGGAGAATAGTGATAATTACAACATTGTTTCGTACTTATGTCACGAGAGTTTAGACTGCATTGAATTTCAATGACATGTACACGACATTTCTCTTCATGTCCCTTTCTGTATATTTCAAAGCTTTGAGCATGTCCGAATTGTAAATAAGCAAGGATGCTCCAAAATTACCATAAATTATCGAAAGCTTGCATATAATACACGCTTTAAGAGAAACGCATTTGTAAAGAACGCATTCAAAACCAGCATATTACATTTACATGTACACAGATACATGCATATAAATACGAATAAACGTATTTATAGAGATCTATTTGTCTTTATAAAACACAACATGTAGTATATATAAATACGTGCAGTGTGTCCGCTAAATTCCGTTGTCATCTCCAATAATTTCTGAACGCCAAGAGCTATAGTCATAAAAGTAAGGTCTAGGTATAATAAAGTTGCCTCGCACTCCGCAGGAAAACCGCATATTGTGCCACCTGACGGCTAAATTTGGATTTAACGTTCTTATATAAAAAAAATGGTGCTAAGTATGGGTAAAAAGTCAGTTACAAAGTTGTTCAGCATCATTAATTCGGTAAGAACACATAATTTACGTACATCAACGTGAGCAATAATGCTACGAATGGATGGCCTAAAACAGACTTATGTGGCGAAGTTTTCCAAAACTGCACTTGCCTGACATTAGATTCATTTATCTTTCGTGCTCAGTTTTCCATCAGCAAAATACACATTTGAACTCTATTCTGAAATTCCCGCTGCACGTTGTACAACTTAACTGGTTGCACACAATCTGCCGCAAATAAGTAACACACTTTTACCCCCTGCATTTTAAGTTTTTTGTTTTTAACGCAAAGTGTCTTCTTTTACTAAATCGATGATGCTGAACATTTGTGTGAGTTTTTCCGGTATATCGTACCGTTTTGGAGATACGAACGCTAACCCCAAATTTAGCCTCCAGGTGGTGATGTAAGCGGTTTTCTTACGTAGCGCATTGCAACTTTACTACACCTATACCCTATTATTATGACTACAGCTCATGCCGCTCAGAAATAATTGGAGTGACAACGGACTTTATCGGGTACATTGTATATAATGCAACTATTTTGAATATCTTACTAAAAACTCGAAAGCATACATTTACGTACCCATAAAACATACATAAGCAGTCTATTTAATAGATAAATAAATAGAAAGCTGATCAAGAGCTTTTCAGAACATTCTTGCGCCAATAAAAAATACCTAAACAATTTTATCATCATAAAACACTGAAATCATGGTTTTTATCTTTTAATCTGCCTTCTCCGGTAAATATATCTACTTAGTTGCTTACTCCGTAAGTCCCTCATAAAGTGAAAGATAGTTTAATCGAATCCTAAACTGCAGTTATAAAACTTTTATGCTCGTGTAACTACTTTGGTCGTAATAACCGGGTAGGTAATAATGATCACTGCAACAAAGATGATAATTGCAAAGTAAGAAAAATGAAGCAAATGTTTGAAAGATGCAGCAATGATCCAATGAATGGCTGAAGTTTATGAAAGAGAATTACTATAAAAAACTTTTACAGATATTAGTGACTTATATTTCTATATGTGTAGCAAGACACAGTTTCTTCTTGAAGCAAACTAAAGAAAGTCATAAATATTTTGAACATAAAATCCTAAAACTATAAATTTATGTAATTTATAACTTCATTTTCAGTTTTGTGTAAACGATTTATTAAATACTCAACGTTTTTTTTTCCCTTAAGCTTATTTATTTTGTTGTTATTACCTAACGAAATGCATCATTTTCTCAATGAGCGTAATTTTATTCCCCCATATTGTAGAACGGCTCTTTAAAAATATTCTATTTCTAGTAATTTATATACTTGAATATAAACATATACATATATCTATCTATCTATCTATCTATCTATATATATATATATATACAGGGTGTTTCTAAATTGTGTTTACAAAATTTAAGGGGAGTTAGGAAGGGGATAAGGAATCATAATTGCATAGCAGTGTGAGGTCGGGAACGTCTTCTTCATTTATCTGTTAATAATCATTTTGGAACTGGAGCTGAAACAACAGTGAGCATTCCGACCCTTGTTTGTCAAACAATAACGTATTTTTCTAAGAAAATAGGTGACCAAAATTCATAGTTTAAAAATTCTATTTCATTTTATGGATGAGATTTTTGGAGGCAAGCCCATTCTTTGAGAAGCTTGCTTAAGAAATTAGACAAACACTTCAATACTTTTCATAAAATGAATATTACTAGGTAAGTGAAAACGGCGTTAATTACCCGACAGCGACATTGCTAAGTGATTCTGATTTCTTATTATATGCCCTATCTCCCGTGAAATTTTGTAAAAAGAATTTAGAAAAACACTGTATAGAGGGTGTGCCATAATGGTTGGGACAGACTTTAATGGGATCTAGGGTATGATGAAGTCTTTCCAGGTACGTCTGACAAATTCTAAACAACCCGTGAATGTAGAAGTTGCACAAAAAGATGTGTTGAAGTTACGCAGAAGGAACGCACTTTGTGGCTTATCGTAGCATTTTATTTAGACATCATAGAAAACACAGAATACTTCCAAAAATACTTTTCCCACGGTGGCCACCAGAGCTCCCCAAAAATACATCTTTCTTAGGCAAAAGCAATAGCTAATCTGTGACGACAGAAACGAGCCAAAAGTAATTGGAATAAAAATTCACGTAAGTGCACGACAAACAAAGTGACAAAAAGGTGTGGCACCCCAGCGGTTTAATATATTTTTATATATTTAATTTTGAATCCAGATGCGCCAAATTGGATGAAACCAAAAATGTAACAGCTAAATTGTAACACCAAATGAAAGCCAATGTCATTTATAGATTTGATGCCTTATAAGGTCATAAAAAAGCATCGAAAATGAAAGACTGGGCTTTAAAACTGCAACAGTGAAATAAAAAAAGGAAAAATAAATGCAAACGGAAGATTGCTTTTAAATAAGGCAGATGCAGAAATAAAACTTTGCAGGCGAAGTGAAGAAAGATCCGAATCGAAAGTGCAAAGAATAAATTTTGAATACCGATTAAATTTAAAGATAATTAACATTTAAGTAATTAAGAATTAAAATAATATATGTGATGATCTGCATCACATAGGGCGTATAATAAGGGATCAGAATCACATAGCACTGTGTGGTCGAAAACGCCGGTTTTCTTTACCTGTTAATAATTACTTTGGGGAAAGAGTTGAAGTGTTTGTCTGATTTGAAACCAAGTTTCGTATGCAATAAGCCTGTCCCCAAAAATTTCATCCATGAAATGAAATAAAATTTTTAAAATATTAATTTTAGTCACGCGTTTTCTGCAAAAGTTGCATTACTTTCTAGCTTACTGACAATAGATGGAAAGATCACTTTTATATCAACAGTGGTTCCAAAGTTACTATTTACATGAAGACGAAGTTTCCGACCACACATTGCTATGTGATTCTGAATCCTTATTACGTGCCCTATCACCCCTTGAAGTTTGTCTCAATCATTATTTTGTCCCAATCATTATGGGGCGCACCGTATATATATATTCATAGTAATTATTAATAAATTTCCAGAAATTGAATGATATGGAAAAATTAAATGCAGATTTCTTGAAAACAAAAATATTATATGAGAAACCATATAAATACCATATACACGAAAAGTATGTTTTACTATACGTCAATGCGATAAGTAATCATGCACATTCCAGAACGACATTGTTTTAATTATTGAAACGTATTTTTATTTTTCATCCTTTTTAAAAAAATAAATTGTTAAAAATCTACTAAGGTATTTAACAAACAATTTGAATTCCATTTTCGTACCTTCAATATATATTACATCTATTTTTTCTGTACTGCATAAACAGCATGATTTGTACTTTTTATACTCCACTAATCGTAAAGAGATTTATCGAATCACGTATTTAGACATGTTACGTCGACGTACACTATCTGGCCAAAAGTATCCGGACACCCCCTAAAAAAGTGTTTTTGGCGGATGACGCAAATTTGATGCGTAATCGAAAGCTATTAAAGTGTTGGTAGTGGTTTGTCCGGTTGTATGTATGCGTTTATGAAGCAATGAGCAAGTCAAAGGAGCTTAGTGAGTTCGATCGTGGCAGTATAGTGGGATGCCACTTTTGTCGGAAATCAGTTCGTGAGATTGCGGACATTCTACAGAAGCCTAAATCCACTGTGAGTAATGTAATTGTGAGGTGCAACCGTCGAGGCAGTGAAACTGCAGAAAAACGGAGTAGTAGAGCGATAAAAACTTAGTGAACGGAGCAGCAAAACTCTGAAAAGGGTAGTGGAAAACAATCGCAAATCCTCGTTGGTAGAAATTTCTCAGGAGTTCCAAAGTTCATCATATGCTAGTGTTATCAGCAGGACTTTTCGTCGAGAGTTAAACAACTTGGGATTCCGTGGTCGTGCAGCCGCTCACAAGCCGAACATCACTCCACAGAATGCAAGGCATCGATTGCAATGGTGCAGAGATCACCGTCATTGGACTGTGGACGTGCGGAAAACTATTTTTTGGAGTGATGAATCTCGCTTCACAGTCTGGCTGTCGGAGGGACGCGTCTGAGTTTGGCGGATGCCCGGCGAACGATTTTTGCGTGACTGAATTGTGCGGACTGTTAAGTTTAGTGGTGGCGGTATAATGGTGGTGGACGTTTCTTGTGGTTGAGCCTGGGTCCGTTTGTTCCTGTGGTTGGAAACATGAACTCTACGATGTAGGAGGACATCCTGGACAATGCTGCACTCCCAACTCTGTGGCAATATTACGGGGAAGGCCCATTTCTCTTCCAGCAGGATAACTGCTCCATTCACACATCGAGGCTTGCACAGGCGTGGTTTGACGAAATGAGCGTTCAAAAACTGGACTGGCCTTCTCAGATCCCCGATCTTAATCCCACAGAACACCTCTGGGACGAATTAGAGCTCATATTACGTAGCCAGCCAAACCGACCATCCTCACTGCAAGCACTCACTTCAGCCGTGATGGACGCCTGGATGCCAATTCCTATGGTCACCTGTCAAAAACTCGTGCAAAGTCTTCCCAGAGGTGTGCAGGCTCTCATCGATGCAAAAGGGGGACCAACATCATATTAAATATGTGCCTCAGGACGCTCCAAGTCCATACCACTGGGTGTCCGGATACTTTTGACGAGATAGTGTACCTTAATCAAGCTTCCTCGTTACTTTAACATTCTGATAAATAATGAAGAATTTTATTCGTATACAAATACAGTCCATTAATGTGTTTTTAATAGCTAGGCTTATAAAACGCTCGATGTTCTTATATTATTTTAAAATATTAACAACGCAATTAGGGTGTATAATGTTTTTCAGCAAATTATGCACATATTATTTTAAAAATACACAAACTTTTAATGCTATAAAATGTAGTTTCCAATTTAGTTCCTCTTAAGTGACTGTAAATTTATCTATTCCAGTGTACCTATCACAATTTTAACATGCATAACCATCGACGCCGTTGAAACAGAAATTATAACGCCGAGTAATTAGGGTAAAACTGAATCAAAATGCATCGCTAGCAGTGAGCTACGGATGCATATTCATTATCCCTTAACGCTACCGAAATCTGGATTTTGGATTAAGTGGAATTTTATGGCAATATATATTGTGGTTAGGTTGTTATGAGCTGTCACTTAGTAGTGATAGAATGCGAAACGATCAATAAAATATGTTGATATTCCCTGCCTTATTTTTATCAATTTTTAAGTAGGATGCGCATGGGTATCAGAGCTTACATTTGACGATTTAAGCATTTAGGCAATTACTAGCTGGCAATACTCTGAAAGATATTTCTGCAATTTTATTACTCTCACACAGATCCTGAACTGCGCGCTGTTTATCATTAAATATTTTACTCCACTAAATATCAGTCTTAAAACATTTCATTTGCTGTACGCTAAGTATGCACAGTGTATGTCATTTCTTAAAAATGTTTTAGAGTGTTTTTATAAAAGGAGAGCAGAGACAATTTTCAGAATATTTATATATTTATTATTATTATTGAAATTTTTATAACGATGCATTGACACTTAAAATATCAAATTATAAAATATATTAAAATGATTTCACATTTATGCAAAATTGAAATAAATTTTTAAATGTAATTTTTAAAGAGTTTTACTGCACAACATGACTTTTATTTATGATGATATAGTTTTTAACTATATTGCTCACTACAATAAAAAATAAAATAAATATAGTATTTAGAATAATCTCGTAGTAAAATTTCAAAGCTAGTTACAGTCTCTAATTTCAAAATATTTTATAACTCCGAAAAAATAAAGTACAATTATTATATTTGTAAACCTCAATCAAATTAAAGGGATTACAAATATAGATTATTTCTCATAGCAATCTATTTCCAACCGAATTTTTCTAATGAATGTGTAAACGATGACTCCAGGCTGTCAAGGATTCGTTAGTTAGAAGAAATCAAACTGTATTAATTCTTCATGTGTTTTACTGAAATAAAAGAAACAACACATATTGAAACTTTACAGACTAGAATCTACTTTCTCTATGCATTTGAAGAATTTTACCATGATTTATTTATTTATTTATTTACTCTCAATTGATATAGAAAGATATTTTTAAAGAAGTTTTACTGTCAATATGTTTGTAATTTGATTCTAAATTTCACTGCACACGATTTTGTGTAGGTAGTGTCACTGAAACTTTTTAAGTCAATCTGGAAAATTTGATTCAAATATGTATTATGCTTTACACATAATAATTTTCTAAAATTAATTAAGTAAATATTTTTTAAAAATCTGAATTATACTATTTTTACATATCAAACGATTAAAAGACTTCAAACTTCAACAATTATTTTCAAGAAGGGAAAAAATTGAAAGAAAAGGAATAGAAATATGCTTATGAAAAACCCTGCAACGAAGTATTTTATCAAGAAAAGAAAGCTTCTGAAAAGTATTTTTAATGTTGATGAGGTTTGTAAAACATATGATAGGTTTTCTATCTCAAAAGAAGCCCTCGTGACGAACAAGGTTTTAATTCCAAGGGGCACATTTCGAAAATTGCTGAGGTTAGTTATTACCTCATTCGATATTCCAAATCAGCAATTCTTGATTAGTACAAAAGGGCAAATGCCTCCAAGGGGAGGTTTGCTATTGGAGATCCATTTCTAGTTAAGAAATCAAATTTTCATGCACTACATTGGAATTATGATACCGAATTTGATTAGATGATGTTGCATAATTTTGAACATTACTTGCATTATATTTCCTAAATCTAAATATTAACTTTTCAGAATTACTTGGTCATTCTTTCTTAATCTATACTATTTAGTGTTGCCACTGATTTTCACTTTCACACAAATAAAAAAAATGCTAATAACACTTTTATTTCGATTAAAATTAATGCTTGCATTTACGGAAAAACTATCTTTCATTTTAATACATATATTATAGTATTATATATTAATTATTTCTGTAAATTTGAGATTTATTTTCAAACAAATATTCCTAAAAACAAATAAATGTATAACTTATGAAAACAATAAAAAGTACAGAATCATATTCTAAAATAAAATAGTATTTCTTCCACTGATCTCAGAATGCATTAATCTTTCTATCGTTTTAAACATAAAAATGGATTAAAAAACGGAACCTAAACAAGAAAATTCATCAATATAAGACTCATATTATAATCATGTAAATATGAACACAAAAATCTATGTTATAGAGACATTGCAAAACTTAAATATATTTTTTTACATATACTTGATTTGGAATATTTTCTCTTTTGATTCCATTCTACATGGGTATGCTCTACACAAAATGAACATAAGATATAAATAATTTCGGTGTATCCCACCTAAATAAAGCCACCTTGACTGTGTAAAGGTTCCGAAAAAAATATATTAAGAAAGTGTACAGAGAAATACAGTAGACGCCGGTTATAACGTACTCTCACGAGACCTAAAAAAGTAGTACGTTATAGCCGAGGTACGTTATAAGCAGTACAGCCAGTAAAATTCAATATTATACACAAAAAAAGAAAGTGGCTCATAATTTCATTGTAATATCTGTTTTAAACAGGTCTGATTTTTTAAATTTAAATTAAACAGAGAAAATTCTTTATTACTTACAATTTTTATTGACATAAATAATTTGTAATTTTCTTTTGTTTTAAATGGGCAATTTAAAAATACCGTTTTGGATATCGATAACATTTGTAGAGTCTCTGCATCATCAATGCGGCATTCAAAAAATCGTGATAATGTTTTTGCAGCATTTAATGCGTCGAGTATGCTAGCAGGCGAAAAAGATAAAAGATCGCTCCCTTCATTCATACACAATTCTTCTCGCTAGATGCCTCACCATGGCACAGCGGTCATGACACTGAAAATGGTAGACGGCCGAAGTGTAAGGTCCCGTGTTCGGGTCCCATCGCGCGGCTGTCGATCTAAGGGTCTGGAGTTTTGGTAGGGTTTCTCCGGATGTAACGTGAATACGCGTTAGAACCCCTTAAAAAGTCCTCCTACCAAGACACCCCCCATCCTTGGCAGATCACCCCCGTGTAGCCTTGCCTTAATCTAACAAACAAACAACGAATGTTAATGAAGGTACTGAAATTTCCGAGAAAAAGGAAATAAAATTCTTAAGAAAAGAAAATTTTATTTTTGGCTTTGGTATAAAAAGTACGTTATAGCCGAAGTACGTACTTTTGTTAAGTACGTTTTAACCGAAGTTAAATAACATTATAAATATAGGACTTAAATCGGGACCTGGCTTCTACGTACGTTATAACCGATAGTACGTTATATCCCAGGTCCGTTATAACCGGTGAGCACTGTACATATTTACAAGGAAAAAAAACTCACTCACTGTCTCAACCTTTGCAGGAGTAAAATATAAATGAGTAGAAAAAGAGGAAGTAAAGTGTCCCGCCGAAATAAAGACGCTATTGTTAATAGCCAATATACTCACCATGTTTACATATAACTTAGTAGATGTGGCATATCATTTACCAATCCTTGGAGGACGGTAACATCGATATTACCCAGGTGTTTAATTATTGCGGCCATCAAATCCGCCACAGATTTGAAACGATCTGACATTTGCATGTCCACAGAGCCATTGCTAAGACTTTCTTAGCGGGAGGGAGGGAGATATCTATAAAATGCCAAGTCAAATATCGGTTTTACGAACTTACTATTTTTTTCATCAAATATATTGTTAACTTTTAACTTTTGCCAACAGGATTTGCGTAATTTTTCTACGGGTATCAGGAACAGAAAGCAAATTATCGTTTTCGTTAAAATTTTTCATCAATTTTGCCAAGTTTAATAGAATTTTGCGAGGATTAGGCGGTGAGACCCCCCCCTACACCCCCTTTAGCAAGGGCCCAGCATATCCTTCCTTACTGAGGATACCCCACGCATTTTTAGGGGGATTGTGATATCAAGAGTAAGAGCAGGGCATTTCATGATATACAAGACATCATCTAAGAGCAATTTTCAAGAGGATTTTCAAACGTGAATGAAACGTCATTGCAGCGATTTCGCAACGTCAAACTTCAATAGATTTTGAGATTTTTCGAAAACTGTTTCAGACACTGCATAAATTTTTGCTTGATATGATAGGTGATCACCCAATTTAAGCTACATGAGTCAGATTAAAAAAAAAAAATGATTAAATGGAGATTTTTCTGAAAATCATTTCAAACTGCGTAAATTTTTATTGGCGAACCACGTACGACTCAAGTGAATAAAATGAAATTTAAAGACACGATAGATAGTCATACAACTTAAAAAACTCTGCCAGTAGAGTTTTTTAAAATTTGGATTAGATTTTGAGATTTTGAGAAAATTTTTTCAAATGTGCAAATTGAAGATTGAAAATCCCTGCACTCTTTTTTGGAAATTAATATATATTCCACCTATTTGAGAATAAAAAATGAATATTTCTGAATACTTAAGTACACAATTTTTGTGCACAGTTTTTGACAATATATAATATGCACGTTTTAGTATGCATAAAAACTACATATAATTTGTACAAAAAATGTATGCTTTCAAAATATTCAAAAATATCTACTTTTTATGTGTGTTATCTATACTTTTTTTGCAAAAAAAGTGCAGACTTTTTCTACCAGGGTTTCTCTTTAAGAACACATCAAAAGCGAACAAACTTATGCAATAGGTGTAAAATATTCTTTTATGTCATTAAATGATATTGCGTAATCTCCTAAAAGTGTAGATGTAAAAACAGTTTCTCACGAATATTTTGTCTTTTTAAAATTGTAATAAAGAATTCTAAAATTAAAATTTCTAAGATCTAGATCATATTTCCTTAATTTTCAATATTACTGTAGAAGGAAAAAGATAGTGAAATATATTTATTGTGTCTGGAAAATATAACAATAAATATTGTAGTATTTTTTAAAATAAATTCTGCGTAATTTTAGTTTCATAGTATGTGCAGACTTCTATGGGTTATGCTAATGTATTAAGATATGTAAAATATGCTTTATGAAACATATTGAACAATAGTAACCGGCCGTTTTCACATATTCTCTAATCCTCAATAATGTAGTGTCAAATTTCTCACAACAGTTGCATAAAGAATTTTTTTAGTGAAATGTATATATATATATATATATATATGTAGGAAACAGAGGGATAGATTGGTACCATTTCATCATGAAGCGTTTGGAAAAAATTACATTTATTATTTAAGAAATCAAGTTACGTAACAATCCATTACTTCAGTATTTTTGCGACTGACAGTAGACTCGATAAAGTCTGCGCAAATTTGCACCCTTTAAAAGGAAAACTATGTGCCGTTGTACTAATACTAAGTAGTTTAATTTATTTAAACAGGCTGGTAAAAGAAAGAAATTACTATAATTTATACCTTACATTCAGGCAGCTATCTTCCGTAAATGCGCACAAAGAAATAGTAGGAGTCATATTTTTTTCTTAACAAGTAAACTTATTGCATAATGTTCATAAAACCACTACAATAAAATGCTACTTCAAAATATTATTAAATGAATGAAAAATGTTTTATTAACAAACGTAATAAATTATAAAGAAAATGGAAGTATTACATAAATGAAATGTAGTACAGAAATTTTGCAAAATTTTAATGAATACTTCATTTACGTACAAAAAAATAAAACAAAGAGCAGCTAATCATTTAATTATAGTGTAAATCTCACTTCAAATATTTTATTAAATTATAAGAATGTTTGTGAAATCAAATTATGATACCGGACAGTTTTCTTTTAATTTTTATCAATACTTCGCTCCAGAATTTTCTCTTTATGCTCTTATTAAGCTAAACAAGGAAAATTTCGTTAATATTGCTTCAAAGCAAAATTTTATGTTTAGTCTCATTCCTTAGCGGCACAGTGTGTTTTAATAATACTGTTATGTAATTGGATTTTTTAGTGGGCTAATGATACAAACAAAACTTGGAGTGCACTTTCTAATATGAGATGGATTTTTATGGATTTTTTGGTCCTTTACGTGAAATGGGAAAAGCAAGACTATTTGGTAATTACATTTCTAACAGCATAAATTTTAATTAAGATTATCAGAATGATATTTCATTAACCAATTATGTTCAAAGTAATTTTTTTCAGAAAACATGAAATGCATATATCTAGCAAAGTATGTTTAATACATTTCTGCATTTCTGATTCAATTACAGGGAGAAATATCAAAACATTTTTTGAATATACGTAGATAACTTTGGTATGGTTAACATTAAAATGATAATACATATATCATTAACTTTTAAATGATAAAGGAAATAAATTGTAGAATGTTAATGCTACATATTGTAGGAGTTTGCTTTTTAAGTTTTCACTATTCCATTAAAATCAAAAATACACTCATTTAAAACAACAAAAAAAGTTGATATATTAGAATAACAATACTACATTAAGTATATGCATTACTATTTATCCTTATGTCAATCATGTTAAATTTACTGCAAATTTGTTCCTAAAAAAGGAAATCCATTCTTAAAATATAAAGAAGAAACCGTTGTTAAACTTTCAGAATTTTTAATGTTTTCCTAAAACAACAAATTACTTGGGAGACTTAATCATTATAACATTCCCTTAACTAATAAAATTCTATTTTGTTTAATAAAATAGAACTATTTAAAAATATTTCTTATAATTATACTATTTATTTTATTGTTTTATTTGTCTTGTTGAATTATGTTTACACGAGGAATTTCGAAGTTCTATTTCGAAAATTGAGTGAGTAAGCAATTGTGAATTGTATTAATAATTAGCTTTTCACTATTAGGACGCTGAACATGGCAATACGAAGATTTGTAGAATTCAATGCATGGTCTTTTCCGGTAATTTGTAATTTTTGCTATATTAGTTGATATTTTAAAAACTAATGGTGCTTGAATATAATAACAAATAAAATTTACATAACGGCTTCGACCAAGATTTTAAAGTATTATATTAAGTCGGAAACTGTAGTAAGATTAAAGTATTTTACAAAGAAGGGGTCCCTGTTTGTGAGAGTTGACATCTTCGGCCTGCTACACCAGTTGATCAAACATTTAAATCAGTTAGCGAAGAGATAGGTACAGTATCATGGATATTGTTAATACAATAGATCTTTAGTATGTACACATTAGACTGTCATGAAATGTCACGGCACCCAACTCATAAATTCTAAAACACTCAAGCAATTCAAATAGTGTTAATATAACCAGGTTATCATAACATGCGATCTACATGCAAATTGTCGACTTTGAGCTTCAAGCCTAAAATGTCAAGCCTGACAGCGGAAGTTTCTAACCACGATTACTTTATTAACATTCTCCGAATTAACGCAGTGCTTTTGGAATCGGTACCAGTAAAGTTCGGTCGATATTAACAACGGATTATGTGATGATGATCTAACGAACGCACCAAACTCCATGGTAATAAACTCGGAAATTCGACTCGAGCTGAAGTATAAAACATGTACATGAGAATGAGGGCACGTTACAATAATGAGAGGTGCGAGGATTCTAAAGATTTAATTTAGTTTTATGAAAAATTTTGTTGGGACTGTTTTTGTTTTGGACGCCTGATAAAACTGGCGTTGGAATTGTATGATTGATGTTAGAGTAATAAAGGTTTTTATGTAAGTCCCATAAATTGCTTTGCCTTTTGTTGAAAGGAAGTTAAAAAAACCCGTACTGGCGCAGTCGACAGGATAGGATCAGAACCTAGGAAGTGGAGAAGTTATTTAGTTGTGAGAAGATCCGTGTCGTTTTTAAATAAGGGAAAGAAGGAAGATTTAGTTAAGTTAGCGGAAGATATCGGTGAAAATCCTTCACCTGGTTTGCTACTAGCGGATCTAAAGAAAATGATTACCAGTAGTAATATTTATGAAGAAGATTTAGAATTGGTAAAGGAAATGCTTAGTTCATTTGAGGAAGAAAGAAAACAACGGGAACAAAGAGAGATTGAAGAAAGAAAACAACGGGAGCAAAGAGAATTTGAACGGGAACAAAGAGAATTTCAAGAAAGAAGAGAAAGAGAGCAAAGAGAAATTGAAGAAAGAAGAGAAAGAGAGCAGAGAGAATTTGAGGTAAGAAAATTGGAAATCGAGGCAAGTAGTAGAATAGACTTGTCAACAAACGTGAGAGACGAAAATTTTAGAGACGCTGGGAAAGCTAGGTTAGAATTATTCAAGTACACACCTAAGTTTGATCCGCGCGAATCTGATATTACATGCTATTTAACGATGTTTGAAAATCATGCTAATAAATTGAAAGTAGATAAAAAGAAATGGGTCTTGTGTTTATAAAATTTATTACCAACGGAAATTGTTCAGTTGATTAATAGAGAACCGGTAGAGAATGCAGAAAACTATGAGTATATAAAATCGATTTTGTTAAGACGATTTAAAAAAGCCCTTAAAGTTTTAGGAGGAAATTTATGACCCATCAAAAAGTGCCAGAGAAATCGTGGAGAGATTTCTGTTTTGAAATAACTAACTATTTTGAAGAGTGGGTTAGAAATCGAGGATTATGACGGGTTGAAGAAATTGATTATCGCTGACCAAATCAAGAGGAGAGTTCCACATGAAATACGTGAGCATTTTTTGGACCAGTGGTCTAAGTTGATAATCCCGTCTGAGTTGGCAGATAAACTAGACGAATATGTTAACGTCCATGATTTAGCGAAGAGGTCGTGGGGAGGTGATTCAAAAAATAAAGGTAATGAGAGAACTTATGAGCGTCCAATGGAACAAGGAGCTAGGATGACGTCGAAGTCTCCGTCTCAAACCATTCCTAAGTGGGTTCAGAAACGTCAAGATGAAACGTTGGTTAAACGCAGATTTAGCCCCACATGCTTTTGTTGCGGTAAAGAGGGGCATATTTCTAAGTTCTGTGGGCAAGGACGACAATTTAAAAGCAATATGACGAATGCTCAAAACAATACTTTTACTCGACAAATTTCACAACCAAAAGTAAATACTGTAAGCGCTGAAACAGCCGAGAAAACAGATGTGTTGACAGCAAAGATCTCCGTTCCATTATCTCAATCAAGTAATCACAAAAAATTGGATGACCTAATTGATATTAAAATCAAATGTGGAAAATCAATTTTTAATGGTATAGTGGATTCTGGTGCACAGATATCTGTAATTCTCGAGGAATTAGTACATGATACACCTTTTGAAGGAGAAGGACAAATAGAGTTATCGTCCGCTTTTGGCGATAATGAAACAGCTCCACTTCGGACATATGAGATGAAAATCCACGATGGTAAACATGGCGATACAGCAATTATGTGTGCCGTTTCAAAGAAACTAAACTCCAGCCAAACGAAATGGTCTACGATTGAGAGAGAAGCATATGGAGTTTTAGAAGCACTAAAAAAATTTGATACTTGGATATTTGGCGCGGAAATCCAGATCGTATCAGATCATAACCCTTTAACATATTTGACAGATGGCCTTCCATACAGCTCCAAATTAACAAGGTGGGCTTTAGCGTTTCAGCGATACAATTTGAAAATTACTTATCGAAGGGGCGTTCAACATGGAAATGCTGATGCATTATCCAGGCTCAAGTTAGATCTTTCTTAATAAAGTAGGATCAGGTTTATGAATTTTTATATTGAATCGTTATATTAAATTGATTATTACTGTGTATTATGAGGATATAATCATTTATTTTTCGAACCTGTTTAAAAAAAAAATATTAATAATACAGTGATCCGGATAATCTGGTACATGTCCATAAAAGATCGTAAACAAAGAGTTTCTTTCAGTAGCATCGTCCTTCCTGTGACGGATGTGCTTTCCCCCATGGGAGTAGTAAAGTTCCGTCGATATTAACAACGGATTATGTGATGATGATCTAACGAACGCACCAAACTCCATGGTAATAAAACTGGGAAATTTGACTCAAGCTGAAGTATAAAACATGTACTTGAGAATGAGGGCACGTTACAATAATGAGAGGTGCGAGGATTCTAAAGATTTAATTTTGTTTTATGAAAAATTTTGTTGGGACTGTTTTTGCTTTGGACGCCTGATAAAACTGGCGTTGGAATTGTATGATTGATGTTAGAGTAAAAAAGGTTTTTATGTAAGTCCCATAAATTGCTTTGCCTTTTGTTGAAAGGAAGTTAAAAAAACCCGTACTGTACCGATATCAGCCTAGTTGATTATGACGAAATGAAAATTACTGATGAATATAAACGCACTGGTATATTGCAATAAAAATTTCAGTGCCTGAATCTCGCCAAAAATCTGTCTTATGTGAAAAATTTACTAACATATAAGTTATTTTTTAAAAGCCTCTACATAATTTTAAACCGAAAGATATAATAATGATAAAGTATATTCACATTTATACGTCTTCAATTTTCAAGCCGCATTTCAGAGAATAAGAGAGAGAGCATTTTGTTCTCCATGAAATTACTATACTTTAAAATGCCTGGAATGAGCAAATAAAAAGCAATGGCGTATTTATGAAAATCACAGCTAAACAAGTGCAGTAATAGACTATAAAAATTGTGTAAATTTGTATAATTTAAATCACAAAATGAGTTCAAATATATATATTTTTTGTCATATTTATTTATTTTTTGATGAATTGAGTTACCTTCTGTCACTCTAAGTTCGTTCTTCTCTCTTCAATCCTGTAAATTCATATTTTTTGCAAAAACACGTGCTTTTGGCCATTTTTTAAATCTCACCAAAAAATATCTATTTATTTTTTAATATTATTGAACGAAAGAGAGAACTATCTGGAACTAAAACTTTAATTCTTAGATTAAATTTTTAGAAACATACTTCTTTTGTTTTCATCGCAAATGAGTTTTGATTCACTTATTTTAAACGCCCCCTGAAACACAGATGTACAAATAAATATTTCCTTCACCGCATTTTTCTACTAGGCAATATGTATAGAGTGTCGAAAAAAATAAATAAATAAAAATAAAAAATAAAAACGAAAGTAAATAGAATTACATTATTATTCACTGAATTTCACGGAAGTTTATACCCCCAATTTAGAAAAATGCCTCCAGTAAAGGGCGCTGCATTGTGCGACAAATTTGAAAAATGGAATAAAAAATATGAAATTAACTGCTTTATATAGCTTAGTAAACAAAAATTCCAAAATAACACCCATTTTTATCAGAAGAATGGCGAAGTCTGTGTAAACAGTTATCAAACAACTTTGCAAAGTTTTGATGCGGAATATTCTCAATTGCATCGGAGATATAAGCATCAATTGCTTCAAATAAATGTACTTTTCAATATACCCAGACAGCACAGCAAACTTGCAGCAAGCTTGATTTATCAAGCCAATAAACTTGAATTAAGCTTGAAAATTTCAAGCGTGTAAGCTTAATGCAAGCTTGAATCAAGTGTTCTAGTTCAAACTTGCCCAAGCCATTTCAAGCTTGAATCAAGCTTGACTTAGCAAGCTTAATTTCAAGCTTAAAAAATTTTCCAAAAAAAAACATCCTAATTACACGGGGCGCCGGTCGACGAACTCGCCCCACATATTTTATTTTGCCACGCATTTTCCCCTCTACGCCGAAATTTTAATTTTATTTAATCTGTTTCCATCAAGTGTCCGCAGCTAGAATAGAACCCGGGACCTTTGGGTTGGGAGGCGAGCGTCCTAACCGTTGCGCCATTCTCAATCGGGCCGATATGACTAAAGTTTGAAGTGACTGTTAGGGTGTTATCACGGCGTTTTCTGGCCAGATTGATAAGTGGCCGATGTGTTATTTGTTTCTTTTCCATGGGATGCATCAAAATTAAAATAATGTTATGTGTGATTTAGAGACTCTACTAATAGGGAAATAAACATAATATAAACTTAACCTCAGCACACGTTTTAAAAATTTCAAAATCGAGACAAACGACTGATTTTGAAGTCAATTTCGTAGTATAATTGTATTTTATTTTGAAGAATTTCCATATTTGGAAATATAGAATCTTTTTTTTAATTCTATGGTCAAGTACATTTATGACTGATGATAAATTATTTTGTAGCGGCCGGAAACCGCCTCATTCTACCACCCATAAAGTGAAGTATATTAACTAACTAAATTGTGTTAATTATATTAAAATTTATTTTTAGGGCTAATTAATTAGTTAATGGAATTACTAATGTTAATTAGATGTAAATAAAACTAAAACTCCCCTCGTGTTACACTTCAGAGGGGCTTATCCATTCATTCCTTCCCCTTAGACTTATGAATGTCCATTCTCCTTCTCGCCTACAGCGACCGATGGCGCCATCAGCGCAATAATCAAGCTAATGGATTGAACTTTCAAGCTTGTATTAATGCGTCAAATTCAAGTCAATGTCAAGCTTGATTTAAGCTTACGTGCTGTCTGAGTATTAGGTCTTTCAGGTAGCTCATATCATTTTTCAGATTGCGGCAAACTGGTGCTCTAAATGTCAGGTATTTTGGAAACATCGTTATTTAATTTTTGAAAGAGTCAGGCAATCTTTTATTTATTTATTTATTTATTTATTTATTTTCCCTTTGTGTTGAACAGTAGGCTCTATTAGTCATTTTTAGAACTTATTTTGAAAATTTGGGATGTAAGCTAACCAGGTGGCTGATGAATACTACTGGAAGCGATGCATTTTTATCACATTTTATTTGTAGTTGACTTTTAAATTTGTGAGTCTGTCTTACTTTAAATTGTGCTATGGAACAATTTAAAGCACTATCTTTATATATTACGTATATACAACTGAAATATTACGTTACATTTATCACTTTGAATGAAAAAACAATACCTGCATAAGAGCCTTACCCATGTTTCAGAAGTCATATGATAAGTCACTTTTACATACCTGAAAATAGAAAATTCGGTGAGTAAATCATTAAAAAAGAACTAACTGAAAGCATTTAGAATGAAAAAATAATTTACATTTTCAAAATCATTTTACTAGTTTCTGACACAGGAATTCAGAATGTTAAGATATATGCTTTTAAACTACTTAAAACTAATTTTATTGTGCTTCTTACTAGCTATTTGTTTATGTGTAGAAAAATGCTAATGATAAAATTAAACTACATTTAAAAATTAGAAAAAAAATTATCACACACATTTTTAAAAAAAACATATCAGCAGTGCAAACTTGAATTAAATGTTTATATTTATTAAATATTTGTTACTGATTTTCATTTTTAACGTATCGCCATAAATTCGTTAGAATCATTTTAAAAGCACATTATCAATAACTTTTACTATGGTGCAATTTTCTTTTTATAAGCCTAGAGAAGTATTTTCAGTTAGGAGAGGTATCTCAAAGTTTGATGAATACTTGGAAATAAACCTTCCTATAAAAAACGTTAAAATATTATTGATGTGGGAATTGTATTTGGAATGTAGGCAATTGCTTATATATTTAATTTACTACACGAGCATAAATTTCACTGATGTCGTCTTCAATTACGCTTGAATGTTTCTGAGTAGGGTAAAATTGTACGGATTTTTACATCTCAACTAGCCAAATAACTAACAATTTTCAGGAGCCAGTCAAGGAATTTTCATTTTTCTGATGTCCGATCATTTGACACAGAAGCGCTTGCTACGCAAACTTGCACTATGTACGCTTAGTTGTTAAGTGTTAATGCACTACTAAGTAGTGTTTGTAAATGTAATTTTCTAGTTGTGTTCCACTTTCGAACTATAATATGAATTAGGTACTGATATCGTTGTTTATCCTACCATTTCTAAGTGGAGCTTGAAATATCCGGTTGTATGTCTCCGAAAAGTTCTAATTTGTTATTTCCTTGAATGTTTAGTTATTTCAAGGTGACTTGGAGTACGATCTGTCTCAACCGAAATTATAGTAAATTTATATCATTCAAATAGCAAACCTTACTTTACCATTAACAATAATATACAATTTATTAAGTACTATTCCAAAATTTACCGGCTTTAAAACACTACTTGGTTTCAGTTTAAGCCTACAGCCAAACAAATTGATAATACATTGAATTTCAAATTTTCAGAAAATGTACCCATTGTATGTTCTATTTATATAACAAAATGTAATATTTTTTTAATGATATATTTTTTTACGGATAATTAGATTGCGTACTTCAATTATTAAATATACACTTTTACATTTCGTGTGGTTTTCAAGAGTAATCGCTTTACATTTTTCAACTTAGTGGGTAATTATAGGTCTGCACTAAAAACGTAATGGATTCAACATTCAAGAGGCATATACCAAGTTTTAATTCTCAAGTTATACATAAATTCGACATGTAATAAGAGGCTCATAGCTAATTAAAATTCTTGTCCTGATGAATTATTCATGGATAAATATAACTACTTATTGATCCCATACTGATACTGCGCTAACGTTTGCTTCCACGAAAAAGACAAAAATTTTGACATTAATTAAAAGTTTTAGTAACTGCCATTATTAATCAATATCAGCACCTGTGGCTTTCCTTACGGTGCACGCTTCTTAAGTTAAATTGGCAAAGTGTCAGTTAATCAGCGTGATATATTTGTTGTGCAAACGAATTATTTCGCTACAAATTAGAGAATCATGTACTAATAAAGTTATTCAAGAGTTTGGATGGTATTTCATGCTTATATGCGTGTGTGTGTGCATATAATTCAGTAAAGATTAATAATGCATTCTTTGCATACGTCTTTTTGAAAATACTTTATACATTTTTAAGTTAATGTAAAATATATTTACTCAAATAACACTAACTCTCTCAAATCAAGTGTATGAGCAAAGAATCTGTCGAACTATATAAGTAATTTATTATGAGGCTATCTATTAAATGGCACGGAAAATCTTTTAAAAAAAATTTTGAATTTTTTGACCTTCCTTTGTAAATGATTGTTTCAAGTATAGAAAATTTGTTTCATTAATTTTATAAAACAGACATCATTCAAAATGACTCTACGAATATTTTTACAAGTTATTCATCTATTACATACTTTTGTATTCGGTCATAAAAAAGAATAAAAATAAGACTGAAATATCTTTAGATAAACTGAATAAATTTTCATTTAAAACTGCCAAACTGAAAGCACTAAACTTTCATGCTGATTTATTGAAGGAACGTAATGCAATTTTACTTATCTGAACTTTTTTTTCCTGCCACTGTTACA
The DNA here is from genome assembly GCA_038373885.1 of Cheiracanthium punctorium. Taxonomy (NCBI): domain Eukaryota; kingdom Metazoa; phylum Arthropoda; class Arachnida; order Araneae; family Cheiracanthiidae; genus Cheiracanthium; species Cheiracanthium punctorium. Next base: position 567,479 of record JAWZYV010015281.1, read on the forward strand.
CTTTCTTTATTTACAAATATTCTAAGCAAGATGGATTGTGAATCATCATAAAATATTTTTAATTGTAAAAAAAAAGTTATGATGAATACAAATGCTAAAAAAGACTTATTGTACGAAGCAGATTTTTTAAATAATAATATAATAAATAATTTAAAATAGCCATAATTGAAATAAAGCACATATATTGCAAAGAAAATCTTATCTGATAGGGTGTCCAGCCAACGCCTCCTAGATATTGAAAGCCTTCCAACTCCTACGTCACCAACCTTTGATGTCATCATTAGGCCTACATCGAAAATTTATATTTTCACAAAATAAAACTATTAAAAACTTCTGGTGAATGCTATAATTAAAGGAAAATATCTTAAATTAAACATTAAAATTAAAATACCTTTCTGATATAAAATTTTTCATTATGGTCCATTTCCTTCTCATATTATCTAATCAGTCATCGTTAAAATCCACATTTGTTGTAAAATTATATTTTTTAGCTCAAATTATTAAAATATTGCTATTCATGGGTAAATTCACCAGAAATTTTTAATAGCTTTATTTTGTGAAAACAAAACTTTTAAATATAGGCCTAGTGATGACGTCAAAGCTTGGTGACGTAGGAGTTGTTAGGCTTTCTATTCCTAGGAGGTGTTGCTCCAGCCCCTTGCTTTAATACTCGCCAATCAACTCGAGAATTGCTATCACAGTTCTTTTAAGATCACGTGAATCATCTTAAAGGAATAAATAATGATACTAAATTTCAGTCTGCATGGGCTGGATTGCAGAAATTCCGAATTGTTTGAGTTGGAGACTTGCTTCACAATGCGTAACTCAGCGCCATCTATCAGTAACTTTTAGTATTATTTTTTTTTGTTTGAAAAAAAAATCGATCCCAGTCTAATCCTATTCGTGAAAATCGCAATTTTCATTATTATTAGTTCTTTTTAAATTAAATTTTAAATTTTTTACCAACTTTTGGCTTACCCGGTATATTTTATGAGTCGGGCTTACATATGTTATCTGATAAGAAAATGAACTATCATGTAGATTCAAATATAACATGTTTAACGTAATTTTTTTAATCATAATTTCTGGAACGATTCTTTTCAGGAATTATTACAGAAACTATTTAAACTAAGAGTTCTAATTCTATTTTTTATTTTTTTTCATACTGCTTGTATTTTACTCAGTACTTAGAAAAATATGTTTATTTGTATTATTAAAAACTGCCTAATTTACACAATGATAAAAAATTTAAGGAGTATTGTATAATAAATTAAATCAAACCTAATATTATTGAATTTCTATAAAATCATACTGATGTCAAGACTCACATTTGTATTATCGGACAATATAGATAATTATGGGGATAGGGTGGATATGATTATTTAGATGTTATATTTTTATTTAGTTTGGGGAAAGAAAATTAACTTAAATGGATGGATTCAAATCTATTTCTTGAAGAAAATATGCACTGGAAATAAGCATAAACGTGAAATTTTACTTGCTTCATTTTTTTTCTTTTCATTACATAATGCAGAATCAGATTTTATATTGTTGGTATCCACGGAAAAATATGTGCATATTATATGAAGGATAACATTCATATCCAAATTAAACCCGTGTAATTTCAGTTTAAAAATAGTACTCAAAAAATCAATGCTCCATTTGCACAATGCTCATCGATTTCAAAAGGTGCATTTGAAAGTCTACAATAGTTTGATACTATACAAGTCTAATTTTCTCTATCTGCATTTATGCAATGCATAATTTGTAAAAGTACTCTATTTGCTTAATATATCTCTTTTTTTCAGATTGGTGCTGAACGCAAAAAGAAAGACGTGTATCGATTACCTAATAAAACTAATTATTGGCAGGACAACACGAGAGCTATTAGAATTTTTTAATATTTTCATCAAAAGAAATGCCAAATTTGCAACTTAATTAAAGTTTTATTGACTTTCTCTAATGCATAGATCAATATTCACACCTGTGGCTGACACCAGTGCAGTCTGAAAGTTTAATTTAAATGAACATAATCGTCCATAATTTCTCGCTTTACATGCACCTCGTGTGTGCTATCAAATACATACTGATAATTTCTTTTCAAAATAAATGTATAAATAAATAATGCACGCTTTAGAATTGTTTTAGTGAAACTTTTCTGTGGGTTTGACAAACCTTAAAAATTTACAATTCGATCAGTTTATCATACGAAACGATAAACTTTTTTCCTTTTTGTAAAACAGTTACTATTTAACATTAAAACCATGTTATTTAAAATATAAGATATTTTTATATTTATTATAAATAGAGATAAAATTTAAAATTTAACGAGATTTATTTTCTAAAACATCAAAAACTGAAAATGTCATTTTAGATTACGGCTTCAGGCTCATACTGGCCAAGTTGAATCTCGCTTCCCATAAGATCAACAAAAGCCAAGCGGATTGGATCATGCCCAGTGTTTGGGAGGGTAACAAGCTATCTCCCCTGGACTAGTGTACGATTGTGTACGCTAAAGTGAGCTGATGCACACAAATCTGTCGTAGCCCCGCTGTAATATCCTGCATGTCGAAACGATACCCTTGTTGTTGCCAATCCAGATGGTTGTCTCTCATCTGAAATTGGTTCAAAACCGCTTCTTAGAGGCAACATATCTTATACTCCTAAATGATAAAGCGTCCACTACTTCCTCTTTGTAGTGGACAGGAGCCCGCCCTTGAATAAGTAAATAAAAAATATTACGGCGTCCCTCTTACTTTACAATACTTATTAATTTATATTCAGGAACTTCGTTGATACGATTGCCGGCTCATTTACCTTTTTGGCATTAGAAACTTGTTACCCTGATAATTATCAATCGGTTATTGCCTCTTATTTTTGCATTTAAATGAGCATTTATCGTGGCAGCATATACTGACGCTGATGGTGTCATCAAGGTAGGCAAGTGCGCGCGGGCACACTTACCCATGATTTCCATGAAGATAAAATGTGAAATCTGAATAAACGATACGATGAATGACTAAAGAGGAATAATTTAAAATGAAAATTACACGAAGGTAGAGATTTTCGTGTACATTAAATAAAATAATAGTCAGCTTGTACTTGCATTTTATAATATGAAAGAGTACGTGCATGAAAGATGTACATGCGTTTATATGCTAAAAATAAAAAGGAAATTGCATTCAAAAAATCAAATATATGATATATTTTTAAATAACACTTATTTGAAAGTAATTTTACTAAATTTAAATAATAGTTATTTCGCCGATTTGAAAGTGATTAAAAACAAAAATCGGAACTCAGTTTTATCATGAAAAATAAAATTTAGCATAAAAAGCATTTATTTTATTCGTTAATATTACATATTAATAAGCATAAAAAATCCGAGGAAAAAAAATTAAGTTAAATGTTTTTGCATTTAACAACTATTTACTCACTATTCCACTAACCGATGCTAAAAACTTTAGACAGGAAAGTTTTTAAAAATCTTTCTGAAATTCACTGCATTATTCAGTCCAGAAACAAAGTTTATTTTTCACCGCATTGGATTTTCACACCGGAAGAGACTGGAAAAAAAGCACCTTTTGAACCAGGGAGGATGTCAAAAAGTTAGGTAAATTTAGTAAGCAGCTCACGTTTCTGCCCAGACGATAAGTGATGATCCGGAGTTTTCTGCTATGCACTGACCGAGTAGAATTGCAAGAAGCTAATGGAAACACAGCTGTGCTAGTGACACTTCGTGATAAATGTGAAGAAAACGAAATATGGCATCCTCTTTGCATTCGCAATGTGACACGCGAAACCCTGTTTACCGTTGCACAAAAATACTTTAATATTTTCGAGATAGGCTTAGTTTCTGACACTTTCCAGAGCAGCATGTGGTGTTTATATCGTAGGTGTTACAAACAAACAAATAAGTATTGTTATTATTTTTACTTTTAATGAAAGATTTTAGTTTTCGTGAAAATTATGGGGGTTTGGCAAGATTTTAACCATCTGAAACTGGTTTTTTAACTGTCGAATAAAAAACATAAAATAAAATTTATTTTCGATATAGAATAACAACAAATAAAATGAAATGAAATACATTCAGACCTAAGCGATACCTGAGACCTGATAGTCTAGTTTTCAGTTGTTAGAAAAATGACTTGTTACGGATTAAATATAGCTCTTCTACCGGATTATTTTCGTGTTCTAATGTGTATAGCTTAAAATACTCTATCTTTCAACTGAAAGTTTGGCATTTGATGAACTATATAAAACAGAAATCCTCAAACTGCGCTCCGTACAAAGATAGTAAGTGCATCACGAAAAAATATAAATCATGTCAGCTTATAATGCTCTAGACTTGGTTTTATACAAGATGCTCCTTGAAACTGTACAAGTCTCTCCGTGAAAATTCAAAATTCCTCAAAGTGCTCCATCACAAGAAAAGTTTGAAAAAACCTGATGTGTATGTTTTTTTTTTACTTAACTTTGAAATTCCTGAAACAGGAATCGTTTACCCAAGAATCGTTTAGAATCGTTTACCCAAATTATCAGAATTTCTTGATGTATGCTGAAAACTCAGCGACATAACGATTGGGATCGTATCATTACCTATTTTCACTGTTAAAGGCTGAATTTGAAAAATGCAATTAGTATAATGTAATAATATGATCCCTCAAACCTCAATTTTAATCAGATGAGAAAACTTTTGATGTCAATGATTAAATGTGTGCTTTCTAAATTTAAACAAGAGGAAGAATATAAAAAATGCAGATATTCTGACATAAGTACACGGATTCTCTGCTGAAAAGCCTATAAATTCAAATGTATTGTGATTGCATGTGAAAGTTGCTTTATATATGCATTTATACATGAGCTAGAATTTTTAAGTATTTAATATTTTTAAAAAGTCAAAAACATTTAAGCTAATTATGCTTTTAAGAAAATGAATGTTTTATTATGTAAAATAGCTGAAAGTCATTTAGTAGTTTAAATGTAAGATTTCAGTTTTATCTCCAGATAGAAATTCATACATAGGGTTTATTTTGATACTATATTGAAAATAATAGGTTTAATTTTTTGCTTTCTAGCGTTATTCATGAGCGAATTTCTTAATTTGTAACTTTTCATTATAAGTCTATATATTTTAAGTTTTTTGCATGAAAATTAAAATATAAAATGTATTGTACATTAATTTGCATAGTTTTTAAGAAAGCAGATTCTTAAAAATTACGCTTCTTATTTACAGGTATAAATGAATGTTTCCTCTACAAATGGCACATTTCTACCATTTCCTTTTTTGAATGTGATTGGTTTTTTAATTTATATATGTAAATATATTCTATTATTGGATGTATTAGAAATACTATACCATATTTTGAAGCTACAGTAATTTTATACGAAACAAGGGCATGCTTTTTGAAATTAAATTTTTCGCTTATAGTAACAAGATAGCTTCGTCAAATACATGTAGTACAAGTAATTTAATTATGTAAAGTTAATGTAATGATTTTTAGGTTATATTTCACTAATAGCTGTAATTCAATTCAAATAACGAAGCAAACATTTTGAGTTTAAGCACTTTATAGCACGCATAGAACTTTAATGGTTTCTATGCTTCTGAAATTGAAGTTCTGGTTCCTTTTTTACAGAATACGGGAGAAAAAATGTGTCTTTTGTACAACAGAACAGTCTACAATGATTGATTTTTCTTTTTTCTCCTCCACCCTCCTCTTAAATAATAATAATAATAATAATAATACCCCATCTATATATATGCAGCTTAAAGGTAGGTTTAATCACAATAAAGCATATATGCGACTTTAAAAACTGTCATTATGGTCAAACATTCGAATTTTTATTCATTGGTAAAGGAAAATATTACTGCACTTAATTTTTTTTATAGATTCACGTCCTCTAGTAAGTTGTTATATTTACACGCACTTTCGTGTGAGGTAACTGCATGCATCACAGTTGAAAAATGATCAGTGATAAAATACTATCTTTTAATTACACTCGAAACTGTTCTGAAAGGGCGTAACCAGCAATCATACTGTCCGAATCTATTTTAATAAATAATGCCTTTATCTGAAAAGATATAAAAGTGTGGATAACAACTGCGTTTTAAATCGAAAAATTCCGTTTTCTAATCTCAATGCATTATTCAGACAAAAGGAAGGCCGTTTTTTTGCCCGTTTTATTCCGGAAAATGTCCGAATCACGCGACCCTCTCCGGAAAACCGGAAGATGTCAAAGGGTTTGAGTAACATTTTGCAAGCGTCTCACGTCCGCGCCCACAGAAGATAAGTGATGATTCGGACATTCTCTATTTAAGAGAAAGAATTGTGGAACTGTAAATGGAAATTCCGTTTTATTTGAAACAATCTTCTGATAAGTGTGTAAAAATAAAGAACGTAAAATTAAAGACAGGTGTGACTTTTTGATAGAATCAAGATAAATATTTCTTTTAATTGGGGAGTATAGCAGTAAGACAGAAAATACGTCCTATTTTACTCTAACAATGTTTTTTTTTAAATTTAAGATAATAACGTTTTCAAATAATAGTACTGCTCGGGTGTAATATCTGTTCCCGGTTTTTCTGAGACTATATCGCATTTTTCAACAAAATATTATGTAGATTTTTTAATTTATTATTATTCACCATTTGTTATAAGTGTGACAAACATTTAGAAATGTTAGTAGAAATATTCTTAAGTACTTAAAACTAATTTAAAAATACTTTTGTGTTAAATTAAAAATTCAAAAATCAATAAGAAAAATAAATTACGAGTTCCAACGCCCATGTTCAAAAGAAAACAGTAAGTCATTTTGATAATTATCGCTCATCCATTGTTTAACAAAACTCTATTGTTATGTCTAAATAAAAGTCTTATGGGATGATTTCCCTCATGATAAATAATTAATGTATCATAAAAATGCATAGGATTATCTTTTATTGAAATTATCATCAATGCATAAGAAATGTAACAGGTATTGTATGTACTTGCTTATTTTTTTTCTTTTTCATCATTGTTTCAATAATTGAATGTTTTTGTATTCAGCTATTATTTAAAATTTTATACATTATAAAGAAGAATTATTATGTTTCAGAATCAAATTGTTAATTTTCATTATCTTTTTGTGAGACAAAAGAGTCTTGTTTAAAATGACTTATCCTTTTATTGTACCTCACACATATTCTCAAATAATAAGAGGCAATATCTTTTTAAAAATACTGTGATACGTTTTTAAAATACTGTGATACAAACAATTTAATTTTCAATGTAGTGCCGATTTTTTCGAATGTATAGCGGAGGGGAATAAAAAAGAAAGCCAACTTACCCTTTATTCTATCCTTATTAAAAGTACATCAAAGTTACAGATACTGATCGTTTACTAGTAAGGTATAATTTAATTTTCTATTGAATTTCATAAGGGCGGACTTGATATTTGAATATGCGCCACCTTCGAACAGCATTTCACTTCATTTATTCAACACGTGTACGTTTGCTCGAGAGAGATCCTCCTAGTGGTGATTTATGTTGTCATGAGTTTTAAATGCAAGTGGCCGGTAGATCCTAATATAATCGGAGTCCATTCTTACCTGATTATACAATAGGCAAGTCTCATCAGCGACTATGCCGGTGGGTGAACTTGCAGATAATAGTGGCCAATAATCAATCGGTAGCGATCGACAGCCACAGATCTATCGAGGTGTTCTGAGATTTCCCCTACTGTAGCAAGGCTCTTCGGCATTTTGCCAATGCTCAGGTCCTTGAGGACCTTTTGTGCAATCTGAGTGGTGCAATCTGAGCATAATCTGAGTGGAAATCTGAGCATGTGTGCAATCTGAGTATAATCTGAGTGGTACAGGTACATGGTTGGCCCTATTCATCTCCCTGTTTGAATTTGATGCCGGCTTTTTCATTAGCGGGTATTATCGTTGCAACACCTTATTTTTACTTTATATTTAATAACTTTATGCACGGCAATGCAGGGTTTTTCAATGACTTATCACAATAATGAAACCACTTAGAGCGTTTCTACAAACCATTGGTAGCACGGTAATCAATCGGGCGGCTCACGGACACTCGATTGAAGTAAGCAGGATCAAACCGCCTTTACTTCTTTCTTTAGATGGTAACTTACATCTTTCATATATTTTGAGGGTTCCAAATGTATGAAGTTTTCTCCAAGTGCTGTTTGTTTCTATTGACCAAGCTTTCCTTGATCATATTCTTGTATGCCTGGAGACCTCTAGGCGGGCCTTACAAAGTATCTGTTGTTGGTTATGCATTTCTATAGGGTGAAACATGTCATGGGCCTGATTTTCCATTTCCAATCTGTGAGGGTGAGACACAACAACAACGGACGTAACGACCTAAGAAAACTGAAATAAAAAATGCCAAAATAATCGCCAACTGCGGAGGTCAGAAGGTAATTAAAAGAAACATTACTATAAAAAGTTGACATAGGAAAACTACTTTATCCCAGGAGACGCCGTATAATCTGAAATAAATATTGAGAAATTCTAATGTATGCGGGGAAAAGTGAAATACAAATTTTGAAAGCCGAAATAAAGAAAAACAAGCAGAGAAGTAAAAGTTAAGATATTTGATTTTAAATACATTGAGTTTATAAAAAACTTAAAATAAATTAAAGTGAATATTAAATATTTGATCTAATTACAAGCATAAATGTCAAAGTTTTATTTAATATGACAGCCATTTGAATACATTAAGTAATCTCTATTAAATTGTTTGTGTGTTACATTTATTGTCAGATTCAATAGATCCTTACTTATAAATGATTTATTCTTCATCGTTTTTATTATTATATTAAACTTTAAAAATCACTCTTCTGTTACATACGTTGAAATAAATGATTCAACGTACATTATCTTTCAACATTACTGCACAGATGCAAATTAAAATCATATCTTCAGAAAAGATACTAGCATGAGAATAAAATCTTGTTTGTTTCACAGTTCAAAACTTTTACGTCTGTTTCATATTTGCATTCCGTTGTTTTGTTTTTTACCCTATTTTTTCAACTTTTCAACGTGAAGAATAAACAGAAGAGAAAACTGACAAGAGGAAAATGTTGAAACTAAACTACATTATAAGAAATTCTACCAAAAGCATAGCATTTTCATAAGATTTGTGTTAAGCTTAGAGCAAATATGTATAACAGCTTGTTTTTATTTATAACGTGCGATATACATGAAGATACGTTTTACGCCTTAAAAGAAATATTGAGAAGAAATAGCGAGAAAACATTTTGAATAAAATTCAACTTTACTTTCAGAAGATTAAAGAAAAATTCTTCCGAAAAAGACAGTTTAGCATATAGTAAAGGCGAATGGAATATTTTAATTTTCTTAGGAATTTCAAAATCTCTCCAGGCTTTATTTGTCTGAAAAATGTGTTTCTGAATATTTTGTGTATAAGTATATTCAAATACATAAAAATAAATTTTGTATATTTTGAAATAGAAAATCTGCATAAACGGCGTATTTCCATCGATTGCAATAGCAGTTTTGTTCAGAATGTAAACTTTTGTAACAGAATGATTTATTGTTACATATAGAATGCACTTGTAAGAAAAATGCTTTTCTAAGATTTATGATATTTTAGAGAACTTCAATTGAAATTCTTGAACACATACACAAAAATCATAAAACATTTAAAAATTACTCTTGAATTAAAAAAAAGCCCTAGGTAAAGTTAACGAACTGATGTTAAGAAACTGATAAATATTTAAGACTAAAGATCATAAAATCATGCTTCATATTCAGTTCATTATGTAATTTTATATAGAAAAAATATTTAGAAATATAGAGAAAGTATATTATTAGTTGGTTTGTTCTATTAAGTTTACCTGTTTGCGAAAATTGTTTAGGAATTTTAAATAAGATAGTTCCGTTGAAAAAAATTTTGTCCTTTTTTTTTAAACTGACAAAAAATGTATTTATGGGTCCAGTGCCGTGTATTTTTATGAAGCATATTTAAATAGACATTTTTATAGCTGAAATTTCACTTTTTAATTAAGAATTAAAAACTTAATATACATATATATATATATATACATGCAAATATATATAATGTTTAATTTGGTTCCTTGTATTTTGAATTTCATACTGTTTGGCCCCCTGATTCTGCTTAGATACTTTCTTTTCTACGGGGTATGTCTTTTTTGCAGTAATATTCTGTGTATTTTACTTAATAATTATATATATAGATATAGATGGACAAATAGATAGGTAGATATAGATGTAGACATATAAGAACCATATAATGCACCAGTGCTGAAAAATAAGTTCGCAAAACTGAACAGAGCTAGATGATATCTTTCGTATTTGGAGAAAAGATTGCCAAACCCTTCTGTTTTACATTCGGAATAAAAATTCTTAATTCTTAATAAGGATTCTTAAAAATTTGCATGAAGCAAAATGAAATCTTTGATTATTATGTATTCGTTTCCACGCGGATCTATTTTCAAAATTCTTGTTTTATTGTAAAAGGGATAGGCTAAGGGTGGAACTACATTAATTTTGTCACGTTTTAATTATAGCATCAATCAGAAAAAAAAAAGTGTTTCTAAACCATTGCTTGCCAGGCTGTCAGTATCACCATTGTTATTGGTATTCCAAAAATCACCAATATTGACAACTTTTGGCGATTTATCGCGAAGCTAGGCGTAAAAAAATAAGCTCGCAAAACTGAACACAGCTTGCGATATTTTCTAGATTTCGCGAGAAAACACCAAATCCCATTATTTTACCATGAAAATACTAATAGAGATTCTAAACGCGGTAAAATTAACTGATGAAAAATACCGTCCAATTATATTATAAGTAGGATTTATTCTTTGACAGTAATGCTCATCACCTGTAAGGAATGCATTTGTGAAAGAAAAAGTCTTTTGAGCACAATTTCTGATATATGTTATCAATTATATTTAGGACGTTTGAAATAATCAAAGCCTATTGCATTAAAAGTGTAAATCATAGCAAAATATGTTTTTGAATAGATTCTCATACTCAACATTTCCACGTTTCATAATAGTAGTATTTTTCAGGATGCGATGAGGATATATTTCTCGTCGAAACGTTTTGATAAAAACATTACCTGGTAGTAAGAGTATTATGATAGCAAATATCAATGAAGAAGCCGAAGATACGTATTTTCCTTTGATGTGTGTGAGTAGCCAGTTATACTAGTAAATTAAGTGCTGAATGTAAGGATGATGCAGTCGTAGGAAATGGTAGAACATGTTTTGTAAAACATACTTCACTACACAGATTCCTTACCCTAAATTTTGTAAAGAAATTGTCTCTTCAATAGCTTACACAAGGAATTTCAGGTAACTGTGTCTGTGAACACAACATGTTTTTTGTTTAATTTAAGAAAACACGTGTTGTTCGATCAAACTACATTTGTATTAACAGGAAATGTATCGTACTATACTTTTTAAAGATATATTTTTAAAAGAACTTAAATATTATCAGTAAATTATCAGACGTAACTGCATTCTGTAGACGCATATATATTTTGTTTACACATTATTTCGAACATTTACAATATGCGCACTCTTCCGTTAGCAAGAGAAAATTAAGAAACAAGAAGAGTTAAAACAGTAATCGATTATGTGTTATTCGTTAGAATCATTAAAACATAAATTTTTAATAAAGTTACTTCCCTTACCGTAGGTCATTAAGTCATTTTTAAAAATTAAACATAAAACAAAAGAGAACAGAATTGACCCAAAAGTGAATGAAGCAATTAAAAATTCATTCTAAAATGTCAGAGCACGTTAGGTTTGTCGGCAAAACCGTCAAACTCCAATGAAAATCTACTACACAGGAAAGCATTTCTCATTTGCTATGCCGAAGTACAACCATATCAGATGTTTGCATTTAAAATAAATCGCAAGGAAATCAGGAGACAATTAACGACAAACCACTTTCAGAAAATTACTTTTTGTCGTTTTGATGATATTTCAATTTCTCCAAGGTTACTCCTAATTCTTATTATCGTTACCACCTGTTAAGTACAACGATAATGGAGTGTTTTGGCCTTGTTAAGTCATTATGAAATGCATTTGATGGTCCCATCTAGCATTTTCGTTTCATTTCGAGATTTCTTAATTACTGAATGATATCAGAGTTATTCATATAATTGCGATAGCGGTTAAGATTAGAAAGAAAAAAATACAGCTCATTGTTTTGAATACACCCTTTCTGAATCTACTAATTGACTTTCTGAAGATTTGTAATAATGCCTAGTCGGTACGAAAATATAAGTTTAAAAGCCATTACGGATAAATTTAACAGTCAATTATGTTATAATAATCCGACGTTATGTTAAATTTTAATGATTTCGCGAAGCATTACTTGTTTTCTAAATTGTTTTAAGCGAATTATAAATTTTTGTAGGTAAACAAAATTAGTCTATATATATAAGTTCAAAATATTCGAAACTGAAAATTTAGTAACTTCCTACACACTACAAAATAGGTTTTAATAAACGTATTTCAAACTTTTTTTTAAACTTTAGATTTAATGTCTATATATAGAGTGAAAGTGTTTTTTTAATAACTAATAATATATATAGGTGTATGTATATAATATATATATATATATATATATATATATATATATATGTTATTAACAAGTTATTAACAAAAGAACAGCGAAGGATTTGTACGTTACTATGTAATATTTATTTTAAAAGTGACCCATGATACTTCTATATTTTTAAAAATAATTATTTATACACAAAACATTATATAGCCCTTTAACGTGCGGTGTCCTTGCCGTGAGGACACAAAACTCTGACACATTTTGACAGTTGTCGGTCAAGAAGAATAATTTGATTTTTAGCACACCATTTCACATAAAAATTGTCAATTATTTGTAAAATTGTCAGGATTATTTTTAACAGCAATAGCATCTGCTAAAAACTGGAAGGATACAATGGAAATACATTGATATAGAAGAACTATTGGATAGAATGCCCAGTGCTGAAAAAAGAGTAGTCATTGCCATTGCTCAATTTAACTACTAGCCAGATGGCGGTCAATCGAATCGTTCATCCATTGCCACATATCTAGAAATCGTTTTTGACATAGCTGGCTGTGTACCTTCTTTAAGTATTGAAAAATGGTTGCGCTTCAAAGGGTTAAAATATTTACTATGGATTGCTGTTACTAAAAAAAAAAATTACGATCATTAGAAGAAAACCTTTTTGTTACATGTACACAAGATTCTATTTGTGTAACACATTGGTTGATTTTTAACATTTTTCTGAGCTATTTAGCAGCAACTATATAGAAGAGTTAAAATTTTGAATGGTGAAAATACTAATAATAAGAACCACTTGCGCTACCCATCTGAAACGAAATTAAATAAAATACTGAAATTTATCCTCTAACAAAGCCAATATATTGCGGTTTTGAAAATGCAAGCATATGCAAAATAATACCTACTAATCTTCATAAGTAAAACAGTAATTTGAAAGAAACGATTTTCAAGATAATATTCTCAAAAATCTGATTTTTTTGTCCATCTTTATTGTCTGAATATTCACAGAAACTCTGTGATATAGCATTTTATTGATAATTGATGTATTAATTTAGTAATATTTTCTATTGACATATTTAACGTTAAAAAGTAACATGAAAAGTAAAATGTAGTAGATTCTGTTTACATAATAATCAGGAAAAAGCATAAATAATAATAAAATCAACACACTTATGACATTGCAAATGTTTTGGATTAGTTGGTAAAATATATTCAGTCCACTTCTTAAAAATATTGTTTGTAAATATTGGAAAGTATCCCTTTCAAATCAATGCTAATGGATATGCAATCTATTCAATCAAAAAATGTATAAAGGAATGCGTAATCTAAGGCCGAACGCCGTATTTTTATGTAAAAGACCCGTAGCCTTGATCATCGGATAGTCATCGATCAAAGGGAATCAAAATACATCTTATCGCTCTTCTTTTGTCAATAGAGCAATGTAAGCATAAAAAAACACAAATTTTGACAACATAATGTTACTACAGAAAGAAATGGCTCCATTAAATGAAAAATACAAATATAGCAAATGTATGAGGATATTATTTTATTGATCCCAATTTTATGAAAGGTTCTTTATTATTTGCAAATATTTATTATTCTTTATTATTTTTTACAGTTGGAATACCATAAAACTATAAATTCTAAAAGTAAAAAGATTAAGATAGATAAAAAATAAAAGTAAAAGGAGAAAACGTATATTTAAATTCATTTATACTTTTTAGGACTTCAACATATTAGAAAGGTTCGAAAATATTTGGAAGATTATTTTAAAAAATCAATTTGAAAAATTATGCTAATCTTATCTCCAATGTTTAAAGTATGATGTAAAATATTTGTACTTGTAAAGTTTTATGTATAGAAAGATATAATTTTTAAAGTTATTACCACGAAAATACTGAAACGTACGTTGAGAGCATACTTGAATTTCCAATATATTGTTTTAATTTTCACGATATGAGAAATGAAGAAATCAACTGACGAAGTAAAAAAAAAAAGATATGCTTTTTGAACTATTAAAAATTATTGCAATTTTCTAACTTAATGCATAACCATAAACACATAAACGTAAATAAATTTATAATAATAACGATTTCTCTTAATTGTACTATTTGTACCAGCTTAAAATTTTTAAATGTCTACATAAAACCCGAAATTATAATTATAAGTAAATTCAAACGCCTGCGAAAGCTATCGCACGCCTTACTCTTTGCTACAACCGACCGAATACCGCATATCCAACAGGCACTCCGAAAATAGAATCGCTGTTTGATCGATGTCCATCCCTTTTCGATATCATGGAGTGAAATTAAAACTCGATTTTTGAATCTCAAATTTCCCTGGCAATCAAAAAAGAGTTCTCCGGTCGGATGCATTAGTATACGAGAGAAAATATGGAAAGCAGCTGAACAGAAGCGGTAACCACGGGGGTATGATTGATCATAATCACTTCACAGTGATCAAGTTCGCATTTTCGAAGAGGTAATTTTAAATCATAGCCAGAAATTCAAAAGTTCTCAGAATCGTTTTGAACTTGTACCGAGCACTATTGTTAAATTAGCGCACGCCACATTGTTGCGGGAGTAGAACATTTTTGAAGCTGTGGATTCTTTGCGTGTGAGAACTTTTAATGAAAATGGTGCCCGTTAAGATGAGAAGCTGTCACACGTTTGTTGTATCATTTAAACATCTTTGTCTTCTCTAGAAGAATAAGGATATCGTCGAGAAATCGAAACTGACAAGAATTTCCCAAGTGCTTGTTCATTTTTTTAAGTAAAGGTTAAGTTATATGAAAGTCAAAGTTCAAATTAATATAAGTAAAGTTTTTCTTAAAGCTCTTTGAATTTTCAAACAGCAACATCATTGTGATTTCATTTTAGTATTTGTCTTCATACCATTCGTATGCTACTTGTTTATATTATTGTTTTATTTTTCACATTCCGACAATTATTAAAAATGCAGGTAATATTCTCATCAATTTCAATAGATGGTGAAGCATGTTTGCATAATCTTTTTATGAAATATGTTAGAAATACATGATAAAAAAATATTTCTTTATTTCTATTTTTTAATGCTGATATCTTTTATCACTGCAAAATACTTCAGGAAAATATGTGTTGTCCAATTTCAAAACGCTTCCTAATGCAGTTAATTTAATATTTTAACTTATTATTCCGAGTTCAGTTTATTAATAGTGATGAAAAGAAAGTTATATCGAACTATTAATTTATTGAAATAAATTTAGAGATTATTATATTAGTATAATATACTTTATAAGGATTGCTTTATAGTGTATAGATTAGTTCTTTAAAATATCAGATTGTCTCAGCTTCGTGCAACCAAAAGCAAAACGTATACTTCTAAAAGTTATTGATCTTTGTTCTTCAATACGATAAAATGGTACATGCTTAAATAAATTACCGCTATGATAGCTTTAAAATGGTACTCAAGATTAAAAATGTACAAAAACAATGTTTTCAGCTGAAAATTTTTAATTATCATCTTTTGTTACAAAAGTGTGATGACGCTTTCAGGCAGACTTATTCTATGGTGGAAAAGGGATAGATAGAGATATCTTTATGGATATAGGACACCTACGTTTCTTGAACGCGTCGAGAAGCTTGGCGAAATATTTGGTAACTTTTCACGACAAAATGAAGTTTCCCGAATATGCTAAAATTTCCTGTTTATCTTGGTTAAGAAAAAGTTAAAAGAGACTTCCAAGAAATTTATATTTAACGCCATACCTTGTCAAAGTGCTGTAAAAGTAAAGGATTTTGGTATAATGAAGTTCAGGCAAAGAAAGAGAAAGAAGCAAAACAAATTTGACTTATTTGTAAAGTCTATTTATTAAACAAAAAGTAAAGAGCAAAAAAGATGCTATATGTTTGACATAATTAATAAAAATTGCAAGTTTTACTCCCTTGACCAAATTTCAAAAAAGAACCTATTTACAAAAAACAGTATAGCATGGTTAGTAGGATGGTTAATACGGAGTATGTCTCCCGGACGATGCAATACAGGCCTGACAACGCCTAGGCATGCTGAGTATCAAATGATCAATCTGATCTTGGGGAATATTACACCACTCATCAAGCAATGCACTCCGAAGTTCCGGTAGACAGGTGGGAGGGGGTTGACGGCCTGCAATTCGTCGGCCAAGCATATCCCACACGTGCTCTATTGGATTCAAGTCCGGTGAGTATGCTGGCCAATGCATACGGGTGATATCCTCCGATTGAAGGCATTCGTCTACAATGTTTGCACGGTGAGGACGGGCGTTGTCATCCATAAACACAAATTCAGCACCCATGGCGCCCCGAAACAAACGTACATGTTGTTCCAGAATGACATCCCGATAGATGTGGCCTGTCATCGTTACACTCTGAACATGCAGGTCAGTTCTGGAACCAAGAATAATTCCTCCCCAAACGAGCCATCCTGCACCACCGTAACGGTGTCTTTCAATGGTGTTCTCTTGGTGGTAACGGGTACCTGGCGCTCTCCAGATGAATGTCCGGCGAGAATCAGACTCCAAACTAAACCTGGACTCGTCGGAAAACATCACACAATACCACTGTTGCGGTCTCCACAATGCATGCTCTCTACTCCAGGTTAATCGCAGGCGACAGTGAGTTGCGGTAAGTGGAACACATCTGACAGGCCTACAAGCATACAGACCAATGTGCCCTAAGCATCTGTACACGGTCTGCCTTGACACTGTAGCTGAAGAGAGCTGACGAGACAGGTCTGATGCTGTACTCCGTCTGTTTCTTTTGGCAGTAACTGCCAAATAGCGGTCCTCATTCGGCGTTGTAACTCGGGGGCGACCTGTGCTGTAACGTCTACTCACATTACCATCATCTTGGAATCGTTGCCAAAGCCTGGTGATGACACTCTGGGCGATTCCAAGTTCCTCGGATACTTCCAGCTGGGTACGTCCACATTCCAGTCGTCCGATAATTCTGCCACGTAAAACATCATCCAAATGCCTCCTTTGTGCCATAACTATGCGGTTTTTGTACTGAAAGGCTTTCACAGCGCTTGTGAACAATTTTACTTCTTTGCCACCATTCCTTATATACTCCTCTCTTACACTCTCGTCATTGTGACGTACCATCCACGCCATCTTGTGGTTTCCTGTAATTTGCATATTCTTCTTCAAGATGTGTGTGATCATTCCACAGGTGAAAATTTTATTTTAGAGATCAATTTCTGTGTGATTCTGAATTATCCTTAATTTATGGACATGAGTGTACTATAAAAATAAAGGATCTTGGTCTTGTGAATTGGATAATCCGTTAGAAGGTGAACGTTTTTGTTTCATCTGTTTGAGTTACTCATCTGTGCAATCTCTCTACTTTCTAAGGTATGGGTGGTACGATTTTCTGGAATATTTTTTTGAACGGTTTCATTTCTAGCTATCCAGCTTTTTTTACTAGCAGTATGAAACATATCAAAGCTAGGAAAAAGCAAGAGCACACACACTCGTTCTAAATTTTCTATGACAGGATCGTGGTATTAAAATAAGGTATTGTAGTTTTTATGTGAACTTTTATAAAAGAGTGAACTAATATTGTTATAATATACCATTTTCAATAGGAAAAATGGCATGCAACGCATCGATAATATTTTAACTTCGTGTAAATCATTGCACTTTTGAAATACGCAGAAATTAGGGAGACAGGTTGACTAATGGACAAAAAAACTAACCAAATTCATAAACACTCTTTAATATTCATTGGAAAGCGTTAAAAAGCTCGTTAATTGTACACAAAAGGTGATGTTTCTTGGGGGGAAATATACTTAGTGAATTATATATGAAGCTCTCTCTGGAAATGTAGTATTTGATATACCGACACATACTGACAAAAAATGACGAATCGAAGCACCGCGAAAGTGCGCCTTGAATATGTCGTATTATCACTACTAATAAATACGACGGCTGAAGCACTGTATATTTCTTGCCTCTGTTCAACGAACCAAAAATCTTGCTGATAAAACAGAATAAGATTTTCCTATTCCCCTACTCTATTTTTATGACAAACCCAACAATTTCATCAAAGTTCCAAAAGTTGTTCCTTTTATTTATTTTGTGCCTAACATACCCTTTGTGTTTCATGATAAGAAAATTTAATAAATAAAATAGAGAAACACAGAATGACCTAGAGCGAATTTTGAATTCAAAAATTGAAAAGGTTTTTTATATGTATTTTTTTCTGTATTAGAATATTTTGATTAAGAAAAGTATATCTAAAAATTCAAGTAACCATGTTGTTTAAAGTGCTACATAGAGGTTTTTCAATTTTGTTTACATAATGAATGGAAGAATTTCAACTTTATTCAAAAAATCGGTTGTATGAGACCCCATAATATTTGAAATATTGGATTCAAATTAAAAAAAATAGTAGAATTAGTAAAGAATATATATATAAATATGGTGTATTCATTGTATTTGTTACTTTTATTTTACCTTTTTAAAGACCTATCTAAAATAGACCTAAGTCTGCATAAATTCTAAATGTTAAATTTAAAGTACTTTTTAATGGGAAGGACGAAATACATTATCAAAAGTAACAGGAACCCACTGAGGTTTTTTGAGGTTATTAAAGGCCATTAATAGGGAAGCGTGACCCACTGGGGCACACTGTGCACAATCACTGAAAATTCGGTTATCTGTTGTTGTTTGATTACCTAAAAATAGCGAGTTAATTAAATAACTAATTTATATAATATTAAAAAATTCGTTATCGTATTGACAAAATCAAACCTGTGATTATGCCTAAGGATTGAATTATATGCATTAACAGTAACAGTAAGGTATTCATCCCATTTCCTTTATACAGCTATTTTTTCGTTGAAAAATCTGGTGCTGAGATACACCAAAATAAACAGTTTTGTCTCAATTATTAATATTCTTACTGCTTTGTGTATGAGTCATAAAATACTAAATTATTTGAAAGAAACATAAATTAGATTACAAAACGCTTTTACTGTAGTGATTAAATATCTGCATGAGATTTAAGTGGTAGATTCAGCTGTTGAAGTTTCCTTTTTCTACATTAACATTAGCTAATTATATAGTACTAAACTGATATAAAACATATAAAACATATCTATTGTACAAATAACGTATAGAAAATTCGTATAGTTTAAGACACTATAACAATAATTTTACATTGATTTTAGTTTGATTTACTTGTTTGATTCTCTTTTCGTAAGCAAACATTGATTTTCGATCATTGATTGTTTATATAAATACCCATTCTTTAATCTCACAGCTTTAAGGGGGAAATATTTTATGTATTTAATTTTGAAAGATTTTTTTTTGTCTAAGGTCGGGTACAGGTCAAACAGACCTTGCTTACGGGAATATCCTGATGTTTTGGCTACCATATTATGGGCCACTTAGTAGTTTGGCCAATGTTACCCCTATGAAAGGGCAGACGAAGTAACGACCAAGCAGATGGACGGAGTCAAAATTGGGCTCTTTGCCGTAGCGTGTGGTGGATTTTGAAAGTATAAATGATAATCAATAAAGCTAATGTGGACAATAAAATTAAACGTAAGTCGTCGTTTTTCAAACAGTTTTTTAATCTTGAAAACTTATGTACTTGGCTCAATTACTTATAGGTTTTTGTATTGGTTTATCCATCAGATATTAAACAGGAATCGGTAATTTAGATTGCCTTATGAAAAATTCTTATCATTAACTCTTAGTGAAAACTGAGCAATAGTTAATGCACTTTTCGCTATTTTATGAGTTTGCTCACACAGAGTATGCCACGGAAGGTTGCACGCAATTATATAAGGTTTCCGGCTTGGTGTACGGTTTGTGTTAATGTGTGTTTCATATTCTTCTAGCTATTTAATCCTTCTCGTTATGTTAAAACATGAAATATGTAATATTATGTTAAAATAATAAAATGTAATTTTCTTCCATATGAAACTTTTCCTTTGAAATGAAGTATTTTGATAGAAATTGATTCAAAATTAATGTATGAGATCGAAATGGCATAATACTTCTATTTAAAAGCATGTAATGCCAAAAGCTTTGGAAAACAGGATGTGTAGACAGTAAATATTATGTTATATCGAGACTGTATGGTGTTTTTTTAGGACAAACCTAGTCTAGGGCATCGTCCAACAGGCAGTGGTATGACTTTTTAATTGGTTTCTAACACGTGTGTAGACAATATAAAGGAAATGACTCTATATACATATGGAATATTGCCTTAATTTATTTAATAAAAAAATTCTAGTATGTAAAAAAGTTACTTTAAATCTTAGATATTTCAATTTTTATCAAAAATTTTACTCTTTCACTCATAAAAGTGCCAAACTTAAGCAACTGAATGAGATGACATTACTCATACAAATGGTAGAAATGTACGTTTACATCCCTAAAAGTTTCTAAAAAAATTTAAATCATCTGGAACTAAAAGATTTACAGCTGAAAGTATTTAGATATCATATCTCAAATTCTAACTCATTAATTTCACATGCTTGAATATCTTGTGTAGAAAGAAATTCAGATATCATTTTGAATGCTTTTCGAAGTGTCATCAGTGTCCCTGATGCCAGACAATAGCAACTGTAGCAATCCATTATCCACTCCGTATAGAAGATTCCCTTCTATGATTGATGATTATCCATGTCTCACGGTCAAATAATAAATCGCTTTCTCGCTGTGTTTGGTAATAAATAAATGTATCTGAAAAATTGATGGTATTCGAAATTCAATGACGAAACAAATTCTTGGCTTATTGTGTGAAACATGCATTACTTTGTTACAGAACTGAAAAGTTCTAATTTTGTTTTATTGGGTGCGAATGAAATGATTAAAAGTATTACGAATGACACAGAAAACAACTTTTGCAAAAAGAGTCTAATAGGCAGCATGTCAGTATTACCTATCTGTTCTACAATGCTACGTTTCTGTGGCAGCAACAAATAAAATATGTTGCATTTATCATTATGTTACTCGTGTTAAAAGTAATTAAACCTGTAAACAGTCTTCCTGAATTAATGTACCATATTTTCAATATAAAAAGAGGAAATAGTTTTTACATATTTACAGTTACTACTTAAAAATAAAGTAGTTGGCAGTAATATGATGATATCTACTGAACCAACGTATTCATTAAATAACAAAATTATCAGAAGGAAACGTACCATCAGGACAAAGATTTGGAACATGAAATACTAATTTGCTAATCTTAAAGTATGAAGCACTTTTTAAAGCATACCATTCTATATTTTAGTAAGTGTAAAAGTTGCCAAGTTCTTTTTTTCTTTCTAATGGTCGGGTCAGCGGCCTACTTGCAACTTGACTAAAACGAGGGCCGAGAGATTCTAGCCATTTCATTATGGGGGCGCTTATTAGTGAGACCTACGTTGTCCCCTGTGAATTATCTCCTAATTTTAAAACCATTCTAGATGAGACCTAGCATCTGAAATCGGCACCTCCAGAGGAATCGTTTCAATATGGAGGAAAAAGGAGCCATGAACAGATTTTGCGTGCACCAACTCCCTTTACTGTACATGGTTCAACAGAATTCCATTTGAGACTGCAGTTCACCTTCCCAAGCACTGTCCGAGGCGGTGCTGCTTCACCTTCCGTGTTCTTACGGGAACGGAGCTTGTTGACTCAGCCACTGCGAGAAACAAGTTGCCAAGTAGCAATAAGTAAAGACTGTGATAAAAAATAAATTATGTCTTGTAGTTCAAACTCAAATTAACTTTCATTTTACTTGTGTAAAAATTTTAATACAACCGCATTTGATAAATTTTATACGGAATGCAAAAATTTCCTTTTCTAATTATAAATTAAAAAAAATAATTATTGCGGTTAAACGTACCAACATATTATTTAAAAAAATTATGTATACTAATTTTACTATTTTCAAATAATAATTTTAGAAATATGATCTTGCAATAAATAAGGGAAGAAATATTATCTAAACGTTACTTATTGTTAATAGAACTAACTTTCTTTATAAGCATATCACGTGAGGTGATGGTTTCATTAGTAAATTACTTAAATGAAAATTGTTCGAAGTATTATATCATAACCGTACTAAAATAATGAAGATAGTCCTCCAAAAGTGGTGCATTCATATATTTTCTAAAAGGGCATAGCGTTCTTCAAAATTCCATATTAATGTTCTATTAAAAATAATCTTCCTATTTTTAGATGCTCAAATAGCTATCGAAGCTACACGGATGATGCACTGTCTAGAAAAAAATTTAATGGTACTTGTATCACAATTTTAATAGAATCTTTAGCAAATAATGAAAACTTAATACCATATTTATTTGCTGTGTTTTATATCTTCATTCAAACTGAATAATACGGTATTGGAACAATTGTTTTGAATTTTCCTAAATGAAATCTTTAAAATTTCCTTATTATTATACTGCATATTGATAAAGTAGTTAGTAGCAGTTTCTACTGAGTAAAATATTCAATAAATAACAAAAATATCTATAAAAATCAGACCATCACGACAAAGATTTGATTCATCTAAAACCAATTTTGTAATCTTGAAGTAAGAAGCGCTCTTTGAAACAAATCATTCTGTATCTTAATAAATGTAAAAGTTGAAGTTCTTTTTACATTCTAATGGCCGGCATTTTAACATTTCAAAAGTCCTGAATATGATGAAAGTAAAAAAAAAAAACTAAGAGTCCTTCATCATAGTTGTTTAAGCAGAAACTTTTCAAAAGCAAACTGCGTCTAGACATAAAATAAGGTGTAGGTGATAAAACATGTCCTGTCATATGGTGAAACAGCTAACAATTCAATTAAGGGGGAGGGAGGGGGGGATCGCCGGCTAACAAAACGTTTACACTCCTCCAATGAAGTTATCCCTTTTTATCTTGACGTGATCAACAGTTACAGCGTCAGACACGCCGCTGTCGACGCTTGCCAAGATAACATTTCCTGCAGTTACCAGCAATGGATCACACGAAATTTCTCTAGATTTATCGAGTTATCTTCTGAAAGAGAACAGCTGAAGTCTGTGTTAAAAGGGGAATTAGTTGAGTTGATTAGAAAAGTCAGTTCGGGGTCTGCTTTCAAGGAAGGATTAACTTTCTGAAAAGTTTCGAGTTTTTTTTTTTTTTTTTTTTCAGGGGATTATTAGAAAGACTAGATTATTTCAAAGATATGATTATCTGGTCCACGGTACGCTTTAGTGTAGAAGTAGACGAGTTTTTAATTACGCTGTCTGTCATTATGTATGTGAGAAATATATTTAAAACTTTTATTTGAAGAAGATTCATTGTTAAACTTTTGAACGATAATTAAAAGATATATTCCTTATAGACTATATTTTTCAATGAAGTATTGAACATTTCGGCTTATGAAACATTGTAAGTATGCAATAATCTAAGTATGTGGATGTTTGGTTTGTTCCCTGATTCATAAAGTGAAAACCATGAATAAGCACAGTCATGTTGCAGACGATTTCAGTTTAAATTCACCAAAAGAAAAATTTCTTAAAATATTGTTGAGAACAAAGATATATATAACACATAAATGAAACATTCAATAATTCATGTAGTGGACGATGAAAAAAACGTACTTATCTTAAAATACAAAGAGTCGCGACTTTTAAATTTTGTGTAAGATTGTGTTACCATCTACAAGCTTCTATTGTAATATCAAACTCGTTACACTATAATGGTGTCAACTTAATTTTGAAATTTAGGGTTAGAAACAAAATTAAGTTATATTTTGATATAATGGTAACTTTAAAAAAGAATCCACTGATGTGACTCAAATTTCAAATTCAAGAATCAAAGGAAAATTGAAGTCATTTCTACATTTCTTAAAATGATTAAAATACTTAAAGATGAAAAACATTAAACCTTGATTTACTGATGTTTTTAATATTTTCGGATTTATATTCGATTGTCTATCACCAGTTGATTTTATTCGCCTGGGGAACAATTGTTATTTTAAAATTACCTGCTTCTTATAGCTGGAAGCTTTAGTCTCAAACATATCTATCCTTAAAGATTAATTAATAGCTTCTAGTATTGTAGGATTGTTAAATAATTTTACAATTGAACAATGCTATCTATAACAGAAAAAAAAGTTTTGCACAATGGAATTAAATGTTCAAGTATCAGCTTTTTAATTTCAAAACAAATTACCAATTTTATATTCATTTATAATTTAATTTTCAGTAAAGGGTGAAACGTTCACAACATTACCTAACAAAATTTAAAACAACAATAATAACAACAAAAATCTACTTGACAGATTTTAGGATGTGGAAATCGAAAATTATTTTTCAAAAATGCTTGTTTTTTTCCAAATATTATGCAAAATGTTCTAATTTTGACAATTGCGATATATGATTTGGATTCCTCTTAAAGAGAATGATAATAATTAGACTGTTTTCATTTAAACTAGTCTACCTATTTAAAAAATTCTGTTTGCACTAGAATATTATCTATAATCTAAAAAGGAGTTTACGTTTCCACTTTTCAAAAGGATGCTAAAAGCAAGATATACGTTGTACATATTTAATAATTTGAAAAAGTGAAACAATACATATTTTGTTACAAAATGGTAATATTGCTTTCCCGCGCGAATGTGTATTGTTGGAAAGTGTGTTGTAAAGGCATTGCTGCAAGTGAAATGAGCATGTGGCTCCTTGACCTTAGCGATAAATTTGGCGATAAAAAGAAAGTTCTCGAAACTTAAGAAATTTTGGTCCTATCTCAATCAGGAGAGAAGTTTCTTTAAAAGCCTAGAAAAAATGATGTCATATTCTATGTTACGTCTACTTGCAAATCTATCTATAAATAAATATCTCTCAGAGTGCGTAAGTGTGTGAAAGACTGCGAAGCGATAAGTTGAGTTTGTGTTATTGTTATTGCTGTTTCAGTTAAGAATTTGCTTTTACCTGTGTTACTAAGTTCTGTATTTTGTGAGGTATTAGTGCTCGTGTCATATTCGTTTTTCGGGCTTGTTGGATTATTTTATCGTACACCTACTACCAGATTTCGTAACAACATCGTTATAAGCGAAAGCTTTTTGCAGGAATTGAAATGATTGCTATTATATTTCTTAGGAAATCCAGACAGCTACAAAATTTATTTATAAATATAATCCAGAAGAAATTATGGAAATTGTTTGTTTAAAATTGTGCACTTACATCCCTCTTGGTCATTTAAAAAAAATTATACACTGCCATATACTCCAGGTTTGAAAATGTAATTACCCTAAGTAAATATTACACAATTTTTAAACTAATAAAGTGACAGCTCACACTGTTTTTTGTTAGACAAGAAACACAATTTATAACTTTTACTGGAAAATTTCAACATAAAACTACTCCAGGTTATTGCAGTTTACAAATTTTTCATTTATCTTTCGTGATTTAACATAACCTTTTGAAATCCTAATTAACAGCCATTTCTCTCTTGACATGCCACTTCTTGTAGTGACAAAACTATGACATATTTTAAATTTAAAACTATTTCCTCCTTTCCAAATTTGAAATGAAATATTTTTTATCACATTATCACGAGTCATGGAATTATGATGTCTAGAAAACAGTTATTTCTGCATTGCGTTTTAAAGCAATATATATTCTCCAGACACTTACAGAGATAGAAAAATGAAAGTTTATGTTAAGTTTTACGGAAGATGATTAAGTTAGAAATCAAATTTAATACACTTTCATTGTACATGATTTTTAAGATAAGCCATTTTGATGAGGTATCAAAATTATTCGTATGGAAACACTTTCATTGTTAAAATATGGTAAGATGTTATAAATTAGAAATATATTTTAAGTTACATATTGTATATTTCATAAAATAATCATATGCGATCCATAAGACAGAAATAATTTTTTTTTTTAAATGAAGCAAAAATACTTGATATTTAATAGTTCTAAAAATAATTCTTATCAAAATTTTTCGTTTGATTTTACATGGCAATGATGACTGAATTTAAAATAATGGTGACTGATTTATTGACAAATATTCTTGCTTCCTGAATGAAATATGATTTTTTTTTTCAAAGCGATTGTTCCATGAAAAAATACCCGGGATATTGTTTAACAGAACTATATTAGAGAAATATGTACTAGAATTAAAAGTGTTCTATATTGTGATAAAATTCAGATACGCTGTTGCTAAATAATTAATGAAAATTTACACGTTTTATTTTGTATTGTTATTAAAAATGCCAAAAAAGATCGCAATTATTGCATTTAATGACACGCTAAATATATAGTAGTTTTAAATGGTTATTAATGGATGTACTGAAATAAAATTATATTCGCTAAAGGATACACAACACATTTTTAATATAATAATAGAAACATTTTAAATTAGTCGGTACAATGAGCTTTTAGTTAATCGTGAATCGTTACTTTTTCTAACGACAACAAATATTATCTTCTTATATCCGATTCTACGATATATTGTTCTACTTTAGTTTACGGCTGTCATAAGAGCTACATAGGTGTTATATAGGAATTTTAAATATATTTTTACAATTTAAAACTGTTTATTTAAACTTATTCAATCATAAATTTGCAATTTCTTATTAACGCTTGCTATTTTTTTGTTGTTGTTGGACAATTTTTTGCATAATTAGCACATTAGCGTATTAGGAATGTTTAAAGGATCCCTAACACGACACTTCTTGTGGAATAAGACATTTTTCATTCAAACTCTCCAACTGCTTTTACGTAAGCTCCTAAAACATAATGCATTGCACACGTTTCGATGCTACTTTCTTAACAGAATGGTGCTTGAATCCTTTTTATTTAATGCGTATCAAAATTGCACATTCAACAAGTAAAAATAAGTAATTTTTAGTGAATTATATCTATTGTTTTAGATGTGTTGCATGCACTTTGATAAAGTACTTTTTTTTAAAAAAATCTGACAATTTTACAAATGTGAACTTCAGGAATGCTTGAAAATATCCTATTTACCATTATATTAGTTATATCATTAGAAAAAAGAGAAATATATAGATTTTTCCATAATGATTGAGATAAACTTTAAGGGGTGGTATGGCACATAATAAAAAATCCGAATCGCATAAAAACGTGAGGTCGAAACTGTCGTTTTCACTTACCTGTTAACAATCTCTTTTCGAAAAGTCTTGAAGCGTGCATGTAATTCCTTTACAAAGTTTCATAAACAATTGGCTTGTCTCAAAAAATTGTAACAATGAAATCTAATAGAAGTTTGAAACTACCAACTTTAGTCAAGTATTTTCGATGAAAGAAACTTTCTGCTTTCATTAACAGTGGTAGGAAAGTTCACTATTATTTAAGCGACCTTACGAAGTGATTTTAACAGCTACATAAAGATGATGTCTCCGACCCCGCATTGCTGCCTGATTCTGAAAACTTATTATATGCCCTGCCTTCCTTAAAGTTTCTTCCAATCATTACGGTACACCCTGTGTATATATATTTGAAATTAGAGACTTTTAATTAGATTCGGCCCCATAAAATTTCGAACTCTAAAGCGTTTAAAGAACTGCATTTTAAACAGAGATTAACCAGTTCGTCATACACTCTAAACTAATAATGTAGTCCTTTGAATACAGTGTTCCGCAATAATATATACCATTCCATCTTATAATCTACAAATATAAGTAGCTATCCAACGTTTTCTCAATTTAGCCTAAATTTAACTGAAAAAATAATGAGTAAAGTGACAAATCTTTAATAATTTACATGTTTTGAGACAGTAACATAATTACCACGATAAATAATGAAAAAGAAAACTAACTTAACTTACAAAAATATAATAAAGAAATGCGTTTTTCTAAAGCTTTTTTTTTTTTGTATAACGACTGTTGTCCTAAAATATTATGAAAAAGCAGGAGACTGCAAAATTTATGATTTCCATGAAAAAAGCTCAAATTATGCTTTTAGTATGCGTATGGCGAAAAATGGTCGCAATTTGCGTTTTTTTCCGACGGAAGAAAAAAAAAGTAATGCTAAAGATGAATTAGTGATGAAAGTGAAGTCGGCGAGTTAGCGTTGAATAAAAGATTTGTCGTTTTTGCAAAAAGAAAATGTTTAGCAGTGTCAAAGACAAAAGATTCACAACGGTTAATTATTTTACGTATGAAGACGCGAAGAAGCTTTTAACATTAAATATTAACAACGCGAAAATGAAACTCGTTGCCGTTTATGAAGAATATTAATGTTTGCTTCGTGTGTTTCTGCATGATGTGCGAAGTGAGCTTAGATTTTGGATTCAACCCTTAAATTGAAGACGAAAAAAATAAGCTGTTTTCAAGACATATTTTTAATTATTTAATAAGAAATAAAATATTATGACAGATTTTTTTGAGTGTTTTACAAAACTACTCTAGAAACAAACATGCACGGAATATTAGTCTTAAATGAGCTCTGTGCAACATTTGAAAAGCGATTTGAAAATTTCAATTTTAAGAATAAAGCCACGGCCGATAATGCTATTCATTTATTATATCTGTATTACATATGATTAAGTTATATATATATATACATAATGAAGTTTGATTTCGAATGTTCTTGATATTCATAAAAAAAAACACATAAAAATACGCGCACATTAATTTTCTTAACAAACTATTTCATAATTTCAGTTAATGCATAAAACCTTTCAAAACATATGAATCGGTAATTTCTATTTTTACATTTCATGTTTGTTTAGCTGTAAGTAGATATCTTTCACAATTCCTTAATATTTTTCGATGACTTGTCATAGGCAGATAAGCTCAAAAACTGTATGCAAGCTGCATAATCTAACAATGCGCATTATACAAGAATAAAACCATTTCATATTGCATGTAGAGATAAAAGCATTTTCATAAAAAGCATTCAGTCTGCGGCTAATTAATAATAATTTTATGTGAGTGTTTCATAGAGAAATGTCGAATCACGTAAGTCATACGGAAATTTTAATATATTCTTCTGATATAAATTTAATGAGACCAAATGTCGAGAATTTGCTCACAAAGACATACTACTTCGAAACTGTATCTTTCTTGATAATGCTTTCTTAAGTAATAATGCCATAACATGGTAATGTAAGCTTTTAAAATATTGCAAACACACTAAAATTTATGTATTTTAACTCTTGAATTTGTGCAAAATATAAATTTTTGTAGAATAACAAAGCTCCGTACTTTGACCCATTTATACCTATTGTTCCGTTTTTAAAGACGGTATTTTCGCTATCAGTCGAAAACGTTATTTATTTTTCCTGGCCTCTATTCGCGAGTATTGAACCTAAACTCCACAAAAAAAAATTTTCCCACGACCAAGTAGGATGTTGACCTTTCAATTTTTGTACGTAATGATTTTAAAAGGCATCATCCCTTGTTCAAGCAATTGATATCGGAAATTTATCTGTTATTGCTGGTATAACTAAAAATAGAAGAAAGTATCAAAAATATCTGTAGACGAAATAATGATATACGAGCATTGCAATTTAAAACTTATTAATAATTATTCCTTTAATTCCTATGTCAAGCTACGTGCTCAGAAGTTTTATTCAAAATAAAAATGTCATGTCATTTCAAATTTTATTAATTCTAATAGATTTCTAACGCAAGGGAAAGAAACAGTTTCAGTTTTACTTAATTTTAGCTGTTGCAACACATTTTAACGGCATATATTATTACAAAGTTTTACGTAATTCCGTACTTTAGACGTAGATTTTTACTAATTTATAACTGTGTGCTGAATGTCAAAGAACAGGAATCTTATAAGTTCATCAGAAATTATGCACTGAATTCAAGTAATTTCATGCTTTATGTTTATTATAAATGACAAAATAATATATTTTATACCATGATGGTTAATTTAATGATATATTTATTGAAAAATATACTTAAGCGATAAAATAGAGTATACTGTGCTATTAAAAATCCTTAGTCATTATGGAATAGACTAACAAAGACAAACTAATTTTCGATCGCAAAGCATGAACATTATTTTACACTGAGGGAAAGTATCGACTTGCACAGTGATAACTTTGCAGCTACTAACTTATCGATTCCTTTAGTATATACAGATATTGCCCGTACTAATCGAAGATTTAGATCGATTTATGACTATCGGAATTTTGGAAAGCACTAATTAGTAAGTTAACGTATTAATTGTCAGTGAAGAATGTTTTTCTTATTTGCAAAATCGATCTTCTGAAATCCGCTTTAGTTAGGATTAGAATTTTCTTGTAGTTAACTTCAGTATTCAAGGTTTTGCGTTCAAGCGCATAAGGGAAATATTAATTGTCATGAATTTTTGTGCATATATGTGTAAAATGCATAAATCAGAGATCATAGTAAATAATACATGCTTTAAATATTATCCAAAAAGATGAAAAATATTTATCATTTCCGTTTGTTTGTCTGAGAATCGAGATTCTCCCTATTCAGCTGTCCGTCAATGTTCTAACTGCCGTAAATATGAATCGATTATTAATATATTTATATGTGTTATTTCTTTTTACTGTAGCATGCAACCTACGAAAAATTTTGCATGTAGCATTTCGAGTTAGTTCTTTTACAGGAGCACGCAAAGGCCCAATGCAAAGCGTCGTACAGGCAGCCTTGGCTTGAAACGTACTAAATAAATTGTTTCTTGAGTTTCCGTTTTTAATTTTTCCCATTAAATTTTACTTTGCAATTACTTACAAATCTATTCTGAAGGTATCTGGATATTATTTCTGAAATTTCTTGAAAAGTCAAATTTTAGGAAATATTTTTTTAGGTCGATAGCCAATTTCAAAAACATGTTTTTTTTTTTATGGAAACTTCTATTGAATTTTCAAAACCTTATGACTACAAAAATTGGAATAGACACCTAATTTTTTAACATATGTATCAGTAGTGGGTGCAATTTATTTTTTAATTATTCCAAAATGAAAACGCAAAGGACATTTTAAAGACAACGAACTCCGAAACATACTCATTCCACGGAAAAGATATACTTTAAATGCATTCTTTTATGTTTTAGTGCGTATAACTTTTTTACTAATGATGCATGAATGTTTTTGCATTAGTTTCAGTAAAAACCATTAAATGTTAACACTTAAAAATAAAATTTCAGATCTTTCAATTGATTTTTGATAATTTCTAACCCCACGATATGCTTTAAAACACGCTTTTTGGCATTCTTCAATAATTCAAATGCAAGCTTTTTCATTTATAAAAGTAATAATAAAAAAGACATGCACTTTGAATAATACACACAATGCTCGATATATAGTTTCGCCTTTGCATTTATCTGGAAGTAAAATTTTCATGATATTATGTATGTATTGTTTCATGTATGCATTGCTATTTTTTCCAAACAAATTTACACTGTAACTAAACCAGCCTTTTGAATATATCTAAGGGCTTTACTCTAATCTCCTATTTAACAATTCAGACGGCTTTTATTTCTAAATACACGAACAAAAACATCTAAACCTTTGCTAAATCTCGTAGATTATTCAGAAATTAAGCACATTTATAATAATTGTAAAGTGTGTTTTAAAAGGACTCTTCCATAAACCTCCTGTATCTTAAAAAAATAAAATAAAATAATCTATTCATGAACAACACTTACAGCAGCGTCATTAGAAAGGATGTGGGCAATTTTTAACAGTTAAATAACCATTAAAGAAACAACAAAACAACATTAATTCTCGGAGATAACAATGAATTTATTGCTCACTTATCATACCATGATTTTCTATTCTTAAACGAGTTCATTAATTAAGTTAGTATAATCTGATTTGACATACTTTGATAACGGGTTTAGCTGCTTGTTTTACACCAGTTACAGATAATAAAATGAAATGTGTATCAGATTCACCAAAGATTAAAATAAATATTTTTAAGCATTAAGTGATTGTGATAAATATGAGTAAACCGCATTTTCTCAAAAGTAGCTGTAAAATACCTAGCGAGTTTTCTTGT